>JADLZN010004085.1:284459-823892 GCA_018155175.1 Sinocyclocheilus anophthalmus
CTCCCGGGTCTGTAGGCACTCGACTGGTCAGCGATGCCTATACGACCTGTGGAGAAGTTGCCTCCGCCTTACACGCTACGGCGTGGTTGCAAGTGCACCAGGCAAAGGCACTGAGGGACTTGCACGAGGGAGGTCACGACCCGGAAGTTCGTAGAGAACACCGCACCGCGGCGGACCTCGCGCCACGAGCGACGAAAGTTACGGCACCTGGGTCTCTGGGTCGTGCGATGTCCACTATGGTTGTCCAGGAGTGCCATTTCTGGCTGTGTCTGGCCGACATGCGTGAGGCGGACAAGACAAGATTCCTGAACGCCCCCGTGTCCCAGACCGGCCTTCTCGGTGACACGGTGGAGAACTTCACCCAACAGTTCTCCACTGCCCAAAAGCAGACTGAGGCCATCAAGGCAATCTGCCCCGGCGGGCAGCTGCTGCCTCCACCCGTCCGCCGGCTGCAGCGCCCCAGTCTGCTCGTCGCCGAGGGTGGCCCCCTGCCGCCGCCCCCGCTCCCGCGCAGCGTCCGCGGCAACCTCCGCGGCAGCCTCCAACAAGACCGCGCCAAGGAGCCGGCCGCAGGACCTGGTGGTAAGCGAAGGTGCAAGAGGCCCCGAGACGGGCGACCCAGAGATGGAGGAACCTGCTCTTCGGGAGATGGTGAACGCACCACTCCCTCCCCCGGAGAAGGGCCGGGTGGAGAATCTTTTGTTTCCCTTTTTTCTGCCACTGGCCGCAATTCTCGACAGAAGATCAATTTCTCCCTTCTCTGGGTCCCCTGAGGGGACGGGGGGGCTGTGGACGGTCCAGAGCCGTATCACACTCACCCTCCTCTCTCGCCAGCGAGCAGCAGTGGGCGGATCGGGAGGACGAACCAACGGACTACCCACGCACCCTCTGCTCAAACGCAGGACAGTGTTGCACACACCCAGACCCCGCATCGGACCGGCTACGAGACGCCCGGGCCGGGTCCCTGCGTTCTTCCACGCTGCCCCACTGCGGGTACGCCTGTAGTTCCGTTGATGCCACTTGCGCGGCGTCTGGGAGCCTGGCTAGAGCTACCCAGCCCGTCTCGATGGCTCCTTCGAACCGTCAGGCACGGCTATGCGATTCAGTCGCCCGGCGCCCCAAGTTGAAGGGGCGTCACTTTAGTCAGTGAAAGCAGAAGAGGCCCCTGTCTTGCGTGTGAAGATCGCAGTCCTACTGGCGAAGGACGCGATAGAGCCGGTCCCTCCAGCCGATATGAGGTCGGGGTTTTACAGCCCTTACTTCATTGTACCCAAGAAAGGCGGTGGGTTGAGACCTATCTTGGACCTGCGCGTCGTGAACCGGGCCCTTCACCGGCTCCCGTTCAAGATGCTCACGCAGAAATGCATTTTCAGGTGTATCCGTCCCCAAGACTGGTTCGCAGCGATCGACCTGAAGGACGCGTACTTTCATGTTTCGATCCTTCCGCGCCACAGGCCATTCCTGCGGTTTGCGTTCGAGGGGCGGGCATACCAGTACAAGGTCCTGCCCTTCGGGCTGTCCCTGTCGCCCCGTGTCTTTACGAAAGTTACGGAGGCAGCCCTTGTTCCCATGAGAGAGCAGGGCATTCGCATCCTCAACTACCTCGACGATTGGCTCATACTCGCCCAGTCTCAGGATCAGTTGTGCGAGCACAGGGACTTGGTGCTTTCACACCTCAGCCTGTTGGGCCTTCGTGTCAACTGGGAAAAGAGCAAACTCTCCCGACGCAGAGAATCTCTTTTCTCAGTATGGAGTTGGACTCGGTCGAACAGACGGCACGCCTCACGCAGGAACGTGCTCAGTCGGTGTTGAACTGCTTGAATACATTCAAGAGCAGGATGGCGGTCCCACTGAAATGGTTTCAGAGGCTCCTGGGGCATATGGCGGCCACGGCGGCAGTCACGCCACTGGGGCTACTCCATATGAGACCGCTGCAGCACTGGCTCCATGGCCGAGTCCCGAGGTGGGCGTGGCAACGCGGCACCTTCCGGGTCCAGGTGACACCGGCCTGCCGCCAAACCTTCACCCCGTGGTCAGACCTTGCGTTCCTCCGGGCAGGAGTGCCCCTAGAGCAGGTCTCCAGGCATGCTGTGGTTTGCACAGATGCCTCAACCACCGGCTGGGGGGCCACGTACAACGGGTTGCAGTGTCAGGGGTTTGGACGGGGACCCAACTGCACTGGCTGCCTCGAGTTACTGGCAGTGCACCTTGCCCTGAGCCGTCTCAAAGGGCGCTTACGAGGCAAGCATGTACTGGTCCGCACGGACAATACAGCGGCCGTTGCGTACATCAACCGACAAGGTGGTCTGCGCTCCCGTCGCTTATCGCAACTCGCCCGCCACCTCCTCCTCTGGAGTCAGAAGCATCTGAGGTCGCTTCGTGCTGTTCACATTCCGGGCCTACTCAACCGTACAGCCGACGAGCTGTCACAAGCTACGCTCCCAGGAGAATGGAAACTCCATCCCCAGACGGTCCAGCTGGTCGGGGGACGTTTCGGAGCCGCTTCAGGTAGACCTGTTTGCCTCTCCAGAAACTTCTCACTGCCAGTTGTTCTTCGCCCTGTCCGACGGAACACTCGGCACGGACGCTCTGGCACACAGCTGGCCGCGGGGCCTTCGCAAGTATGCGTTTCCCCCAGTGAGCCTTCTGGCACAGTTCCTGTGCAAAGTCAGGGAGGACGAGGAGCAGGTCCTGCTGGTGGCGCCCGATTGGCCTACCCGGACCTGGTTCCCGAAACTAATGCTCCTCATGACAGCCCCTCCCTTGCAGATTCCTCTGAGGAAGGATCTACTAACTCAGAGACTGGGCACCCTTTGGCACCCGCGTCCAGACCTATGGAAACTTCATGTCTGGTCCCTGGAAGGGACGCGGAGGTTCTAGGTGGCCTACCCCAAGAGGTAGTTGACACCATCACTTCAGCGAGAGCACCGTCTACGAGACACACTTACGCTTTGAAGTGGAACCTGTTCGTTGAGTGGTGTTCTTCTCACCGAGAAGACCCCCGGAGATGCCCGATCGGAGTTGTGCTGTCCTTCTTGCAGCAGGGGCTGGATGCGAAGGCTGTCTCCTCCACCCTTAAAGTTCTGTCGCCGCGATCGCTGCTAAACACGACCCCGTAGAAGGGAGGTCGTTGGGGGAAAAAAAAAAGCATGGAATGGTCGTCAGGTTCCTTAGGGGGGCGAGAAGTTTAAATCCTCCACGGCCCCCCTCTATACCCGCTTGGGACCTGACTCTAGTGCTCACAGCACTACAGCAGGCCCCGTTTGAGCCTTTACAGGCAGTGGAGCTGAAGTTCCTCTCAATGGAGACTTTGTTCCTGCTGGCATTGGCCTCTATCAAGAGGGTAGGGGACCTGCACGCATTTTCGGTCAACGATTCGTGCCTAGAGTTCGGGCCGGCTGATTCCCAGGTAACCCTGAGGCCCCGGCCTGGCTACATGCCCAAGGTTCCCGCTACTCCCTTCAAGGATCAGATGGTGAACCTCCAAGCGCTGCCCTCGGAGGAGGCAGACCCAGCCCTAGCTTTGCTCGGTCCCGTCCGAGCCTTAAGGTGCTACGTAGACCGGACGCAAAGCTCAGGACCTCAGACCAGCTCTTTGTCTTCACGGAGGCCGGCGACGGGGAAAGGCCGTCTCACAAAGCAGCAGAGGATATCAACTGGATAGTGGATGCCAGCACCCGGCTTATCAGGCACAGGGTGGCCCGCCGCTCAGGTTGCGAGATCACCTCACTTTTTTAAGGGGGGGGGGGCGGTGTTGCATCCTCCTGGGCGCTGGTTCGTGGCGCCTCGCTGACAGATATTTTTAGAGCTGCGGGCTGGGCGACCCCCAAGACGTTCGCTAGCTTCTATAGCCTTTGTGTGGAGACGGTATCCTCCTGTGTTCTCACCTCAAAATGGGTAGAAGCACTGAGAGGCCCAGGCTTCGGGTCGGCTTGCAAAAACCCCTCCAGAGAGTCCATATAGTAGACCCACTTGAGCTCCTCCGTCCCCTCGGCAGCAAGATGTGGCGGAGCGTCTGGCGCCAGGCCTTAACTCTCTGAATCCTCGAGAACCGGTAGAAGGCGGGGTTCCATATGTAAGACCTAAGTGGATCCCATATGTGTAAAATCCACGGTATAGCATTAGAGCCTGTGTTTCCCCGGCAGACTTCTGCCATTCCAATAGGGTTCAATCACCTCCATTATTCCATATGCACCTAAGGAATGTTCATATGTGTGTTTGCTTCCGAAACCTCCTTCGGGAAGGGTCGAGCTTCCGTAACGCCCCTGTTCCAAATAGAACGGGTACGTTTTCCCAGTGTTAACCAGTCTTACTCATTGGGTAGTGCCAAAGCAGCAGTAGCTGGTCCTCTTGTGAAGAAGCCCTGGCCTACGCCAAAAAATAGGGGAGCAGGTGGCTTCCACAGGACACTGGAAGGGGCAGTAGCTTTAGCCTTTTGGTAGGATCCCAATTTCGTCGGTCCTCCGACGTGACGTCGAGAGTGACCGACTGAAAGGGGACGTCTCGGTTACGTATGTAACCCTCGTTCCATGAATGAGGGAATGGCGAAGTCACGTCCCGTCGCTACGGCTCCTGTACCACCGCTGAGCAGCCGAGTCACCGGCTTGGCTCCTCAGCGAAAACCTGAATATGCGCTGCACCGGCTGCCTACTTATACTCACGCTGTGATCAGAAGCAGCTGGATGCAATAATCGCATGCAATGTGCATTGGCTCGTTTAGTTTACATTCAAAGTAGAATGGTCTCTCTAAGCGAGTTCCCAATTCGTCGGTCCTCCGACGTGACGTCTCCGTTCCCGCCTTCAGGGAACGAGGGTTACCTACGTAACCGAGACGTTCCCTGGCATGAAAGCTACCGGGGATCTTTGTGATGTAAATGAAACATTAAGATTGAATCTAAGCTTGTGTTCCCTTTTTAATGTAATTTTCAAGTAAATAGACTATATTCAGTAGGCCCACTCACATCACAGTATTAGTGTGTATTTATTTTTAGTTTTTTTGTGTATTAGTAGATCTCTAGAGATATTTTTTTATGGCAAAGCTTGAGGGTCCTTTTTCATTTTTGAATGATATTACCTTCTGGAAAAAATTGTTACAATTAACAAAATTTACTGAATGGGGAGATGACCAATGAAGCAAGAGTTGTTTGGCATAGATATGCTTCTGCAATTCATTGTCATTAACAGAATTCATCAGAGGGAAGGCAAGCAGAACAGCTCTAGCTTTTTTCCTAGTGGGACGAAATCAAACTCTGTCTGATCCCAGACACAGAGAAGCAATAACACTGGGAAACGGTGGCCAGCAATGCAGTGAACTTTGTGGAGCGTTCTCCTTGCCTCTCCTCTATCTTGTGCATTTCATCAGTCAGGCCCTCTTGGTTTATGTGTTTTAATGTAATTTCTCCACACAAAAAAACAAAAAAAAAAAAAAAAAAAAAATTAACCGTGAAAGATTGGTTTCATTAGCATATGACAATCAACTGGGATATTTTAAACGATGACGGGGTTTTCAATTTCATACCTTGTCACTGGACAGGAATTGTACCACCGTGCAAATCAAGCTATTTAAGTTTTCATTAGCATCTGGAACAGGTGGTGATGAGAGCCCTGTTCGCGCAGAGAGAGCTATGTGGTTTTACATAAAAAGACACATACAAAAAAAGTGTAAATTGGCCATATGTTACGACCATTTGAAGTCTGAATAGAAAAATATCTATGTTCTGTGAGATATTCTGAGACTTTCAGTGTAGAATAGAAAATGTAATGAGGTAAACTGGAAAAATATTACTAATAATGATATAATTTTAATTTAATTTAATTTAAATTAGTCCTTTATGGGATATAGGATACTGCGAAGTATATTTTAGTTCCCTTCAGGAACTCGAGCTGCGTCGAATGCTTTGGGGATGCCCCCGGCAAGACCACTTTCTGAACTATGTGTGTAATCAGTCCAATGGAGAAGCAAGACGTCACGAGCTGGTTGATGTGAGCATCCAGGAAGCATAAAGGCGCATCCAGCAAACGCACATGTTAGCTTCTGCTCTTCAGCGAGCACGTCTGTGTATGTGTGTGTGTTGCATAAGCACTTCAGTCAGTCAGTATTTCTCTGTTAGAAAGCGAGAAAGAATTCAAATGCTCTAAGTGTAAAGCAAAGGCAATCGGGAGCATGCATGGTCAGCTCTCGAGGGGGCTGACTGTCACGATTGTGAGCTTCTCCCGCTCCGTGTGCTCCGCTCCCGCCTGGATGTCTTCGATGAAAGCGGCCAGGTTCGCGATCCTGCTGGGTCCGGCCCCGCTGTAGCTGAGGCACAGCAGCGGCTGTTATCTTGGGGATCGCAAGTGGATTTAGCGGAAGGATCCGAGACGGGCTCGTCCTTTTCTCGGTCCTCACCCGTTAGATCCACAGCCCCCTCTCAGGGATCGGAAGCCCGCCCCGCAGTTTCTTCCCCCCCGGAGAGAGAGCCAGGAGCTTCATCTATCTTCCTCTGAGGAGGTAGAGGTGATGAGTGTCGAGACATAGGAGACTGTGGACTCGCCACCACAGTCCCTGGCGTACGAGGAGCTCGTGTTGTGACTCGTGCTGTAGCCAAACTAAACATCGAGTGGCCAGCCAAGAAACAGGATGCTCATCCTAAAAGCAAGTTGGATGAGCGCTTCCTTAAAGCCAGATCGCAACCTTCACAGCGGGGCCTTCCGTTTTTTCCTGATCTCCACTGAGGAGTCAAGGTCGTGGGAGAAACCATATCCGTCTCGACTCTTCAGCCCGACCATGTCTAATTACTCCAACATCACGGGGCTTAATGAGAAGGGATATGGGGCGATGCTAGATAGCTCGCGAGCTATCTCTCCCCTTCCTCAGCATCGTCCCTGAAGGCCCTGAAGCTTCCCACTAGGCCAGTAAGACTGACATCCAGCCTGGTTGGGAAAGCATATACAACGGCAGGTCAGGCTGGTGCGTGTCTGCACACTATGGCGGTATTGCAAGCGTACCAGGCCGACCTGCTCAAAGACCTGGATGAGAGGGAGGGAGAAGAATCCGACGTGGTCGCTGAACTGTGTCGGGCAACAGACTTGATGTTTCGGGCCATCAAAGAAACGGCCAGAGCCATCGACCGTTCAATGGCAGCATTGGTGGCCACGGAGCGACACCTGTGGTTGAATCTGTCCGAGCTCCAAGACAAGGACAGATTCTTCCTCCTGAATGCCCCGCTCTCGCCTTCTGGCCTCTTCGGCGGCGCAGTAGACACTGTCGTCGAGAGGTTACAGGAGGTGAAGAAACAGGCGGCGGCATTCCAGTGCTTCCTCCCTCGCCGCCCCCAGATATTTGGGACTGCTGAGCGGGAGCAGTCCCAGCCGTCCAGCTCCGCCTAAGAAAGGGGTTCCAGCGACCAAGCAAACACAGAGTCAATGGGTGGTTGAGACCATCACACTGGCCTCCAGTCACCTATAGGGGTCAGAGCGCACTCGACCAGGAGTATGGCGGCCTCCAAGGCCTTATCAGTGGGCGTGGCCCTCCAGGATATTTGCACTGTGGCGGGCTGGTCCTCTCCGCACACATTTGTCCGGTTTTACAGTTTGGACCTGACACCAACCCCGGGGTCCCAAGTTCTCTCGTCTTGATGTGATTTCCAGACACACATCAGACAGGGACTTGCTCGTATGGCTCAGTGGGTATTCTTGTTCCCAAAGCGAATCTCGACACAGCTCGAGTTCCTGAAGGGGCGCGTCGCGAGGTTACGTTTGTAACCATGGTTCCCCGAGGGAACGTGATGCTGCGTCTCTTTGCCATACTCCCTACATCCCTGCAGGCACTCGCTTCCGCAAAAGCTAACGTGCATTTGCCGGAAGCGCCTTTATTTTGCCCCCCTTTTCCTGGTGCTTACGTCACCCCGCTCGTGACGTCTCGCTTCTCCATTCGATGATTACACACATGCTTCCTAACGTGCTTTCCCCAGGAGTGTCCCCAAAGCGTTCAACGCAGCATCTCGTTCCCATCGGGGAACCATGGTTACATAAGTAAACTGAGACATTTATTTTTACAGACCATATAATGTGTTTTGTCTGATTAAAAAAAAAATTTATTTTGTGCATTCCCATTCCCCTATTTTTTACACTTTTCATAATGTGCATTAATATTAAGAGTTAGAAAAGATAGTTGTGAGTTTTGTTGTCTAAACTCATTGATAGCATTTAAAACAACTGATTAAATTTTTTTTTTTGCATTGACAAAATTTTACAAAATTTAAATATTCTGATTAATATATATTTTGTAATCCCTGTGACCTTTTGCAGAACCATTTATCTAATTGACTAGTCCATTCACTAAAATTGTTCAAATCTGCTTCAAATAATGCATGTGGGACTTAATTAATAGATGCATCAATTTGTGCACACATTACAGTCTCCACATGCATATAATCCCTTTTTTTAATGCATGTCCATTTCTACATTGCGCTTGATGACAAATTAGGGGCAGGAGAGGTGTAACAAGTTTGTGATTCCCTTTCACACGGGCTGAATTTTGAATGTTGATGGCTTTAAGCATGATGGATAGAGTTGTAATGAATGAAAGGTGAATTAGAGGCATGGGCTTCCCGTCATAACCCAGCGAGACTAATCAACGGCTCAGCGTCTCTTTTCCCAAGCCCTTCATTCCAACTCTAAGAATGTAATCCAAAGATAGATGTGCCTCAATTACATTGGACTATATCAAATTTCACACCCATTCATTTGCTAGCAATGCGGTGCATGATAAGCATTGTATTGCTTCATTAATAACCAGACGTCACCGTCATTAGACCCCTTTTGAACTTGAATAACAGGAGGAATCATTAGTCAAAACTAATATTAACAGGTACATCCAATTTTCATACCTCCCACCTTATTAACAGTGAGCCTACCCAAGTGGCCATTAATCACCCGCTGCTGAATAAGTCATGCACGAATGCATGCACGCACACACCTGCTGTCATATTGCATCTCAAGTCAATCAGAAGCGGCAGAGAACACACATACTGATATTATATTCATATTTACACGTGCTTCTTGTGTTCTTGAGGCCGCAGATGAAGTCTTGATATTTACTGGCAAATCCTCTCTCGTGTTTGCATTCCGACTCCAGATGTAGGGAAGCAGAAGAGTGAGGAACGTCTTCCTCTTCTCCATCAGGCCAGCAGGTCCGGTGCCCTCACCAGCCAAAAAGAGCTTTTCTGCAACCATTTGGGGCTTTAAATGGGCTGAAGCAGGGGCTGGGTGATTGACAGGTGGGCACCAGGGCTTAATTCCAGGGGAATAACTCCAAAGACTGAGTAAACAGCCCGCTGTATTAGGGAGTCCAGTGGAGATGAGCCGCCAAGGTGGCGCTGGCCACCCCATAATCCCCTCCAAGTGCAGCCAACATTGCTCTTTTAATTTACTTTACACCCAAGTGGGTTTAGCTGTCTGCTGATGGTGAGTGGATCATTATATTCAGACTCAGGGACCAGTGGCCTCACTCCCAAGTGATCCGGTTCACCAGAGCTCACTTTAGCATTCAAGGGTAAGAGAAAGACAGGCCTTTTACAGACTTATGTGCTGTCTTCTTGAGTGAAACCTCTCTGAGTGCCTTTAGCATTGTCATGGCAGTTCCATACTTGCTACTGCACAACTTTTGTTGATTTACTTTTGTCAAAGCCTGATCAAAAATCAATTAGCACTTTGCTAAGCTAGTAGGCAAACCCGTTAGTTTAAGTGAAGGTTAACTGAAAACACAAAGAAAAGGAATTGTTTATTTTGAATTTTTTTAGCTAATGCTTTTTGTATGGCTGCACGATTTAGGAAAGAAAAAAAGAGATTTGAGATTTTGCAGTGATTGAGATAAAGTGTAAATGTGTGTGTGTGTGTGTGTGTGTGTGTGTGTTTTAGATTCAGGTTTGCTATGCATGTTTGTAGGATTGCATAGTTTGGCCATAACCGTTGTGATTATGAATTTGACGAGAAATATTATTTAGTTATTATTATAATATTTCACTGATGATAAAAACTAAAAACCAAGCATTTAGGAAAAACAAAATGGCAAAAATAAAAATAATAGTTGTATTGTTGTACTTTAAAATATGCAATACTAATATTAATTTCTTCATTTTTGTTGACAACAGCCTGTTTATAAGTGCTTCTCGTTAAAAGTGTGGGAAGATTGTTGGCACTTGTCTACGTTATAAGCAACCCAAACTTATAGCACATGTAGAAATTAAGTTTATAATAAACAGCATTTGCTGCTAACAGAGACATTCTGAGACACTGCAAACACTGGATCATGAGCTGCTCTTGTGTAAATTAACACCGTGCCACGCTGTACTCTACAACACGCAGTGCATATATGCAATTAATTAAATCACAGTCTTTGCGGTTTGATAATCACACTACAAACATTGGGATTATGGTTTTATTTTGATTATTTGTGCAGCCCTAGTGTTATGCAATTTAAAAGACAACATTTTGTGATTATTTTCTTCTGTATGACTTCATATTCAGAAACACTATCTAACACACACACATAACGTGTTATATATATGTATATTATATAGATATATATAACTGTATATATAGTGATATAGTTTTCTGAATAATACAAAATTAAGAATATATGAATAGGTATAGGTATTTTGAAGATTTTTGAAGATTGAACATTTTGAAGAATGTTTTCGGCTATGTCCATTAGGGGTGTAATGGTACATGTATCGTGGATCGAAGGTCATGGGGCAAATTCCAAATGGAAGTGATCAACCCTATCCCCTTGGAGTGGGGACTTTGGAGTGAGCAGGGCACGTGTGTGCCATTATGTAGTCGTTTGGAATGCACTTGGCAAAGGGAGCGAAGTAAATTCCTCATTATCTTCAGCTGGCATGTTCCCATGACAACGCAGCACGGTGTCCGTCAGCAGATTCGCTGATGGACACCGGAATAAAAATATATACATTTTATATTTTCAAAAGTTTAATAAAAAATATAAAATGTATGTTTATCTGCAACAGTTATGCTAACAACAATAAAAAAGACATTTATGACATTAAAACAGCGACATCTGCTGACGGACACGGTGCTGCGTTGTCACGGGAACATCCCAGCTGAAGATAATGAGGAAATTACATCGCTCCCATTGCCAAGTGCATTCCAAACGACTACATAATGGCACGCACGTGCCCTGCTCACTCAAAAGTCCCCAACCCAAGGGGATAGGAATGATCACTTCCATTTGCAATTTGCCCCGTGAACATTCGGTACACGTATGAGTACCGGACACCCCTAATGTCCATAAGTTAAAGTCAAAGGGTCCAATGTATTTTGGACCCCATTGAACGTTCGCTATATGTAGCAAGCCCTTCAAAATCTTATTTTGTATTCCACAGAATAAAAAATGCATTTAAAAGACATGTCTAGATAGGTTATAATATTTGGATTACGTCTACACTGTCTGAACGTTCCTCTGCACAATCATATGTGTTGCTATATGACACCGGCCTTGTTTACTCCAAGTAGGGAGCATTGATCAGATCTGAGCAAATTGGACATCTGCCTTGTAGAACTGACTACCAGCTCATGGCATTCAGATCATGCTAGTTTTATCTCTTTATCCAACTTTAAGCCCACTGTACATGAAATGACAGCAGTTAAGCTGCAGCATAGACTTCCTGATTATCTAAGAATATCCTTTGCTGTCGCTCACACAATGATGTCGGCTTTCAAAGAGGTCGTTTAGTGTGCATTTGTGTATGTCTGTCTAGTTTTCCTCTCTTCATCATTACTGGTCTACCATTAAACAGAGGACGCCAGTGAGCACATTAGCGTCTGCCTGACTCGGCCGCCCCCGTAGAGGACTGGAGGCAAGGGGAGGGACAGGATGAACTCTAAATTTGTGCTCTTGACTTGAAGAGATTGTTCTTGCAATTATCGGAGGACCTTTTCAGGGTAAATCAATACAAATGTAACAATCTCGTGTTTGCAGTGCAATGGCGTGATCCACTTGACGGATGATTCCACCCATCTCTTCCGTAAGTGACTTCGCTGGAGAGAGACCAAGAGTAGATCATCCTCTTCAGAAGACAACTTCAGCAAAATACCCTTGTCAGCTTCATGAATGTTTATTTTCAATTACAGTACTTGCGTAATGGTTTGAGCGAACATATGGCTGTCATAACCGCACAAAAACTTTAAGCTTTACTTTGTTCAGCATGATTTTTACATGTTAGATTTGTTATATCGGCTTATTCTGGTGTTATTCAGCCTTTGATTTACTATCAAAACTTTTTAAAGTTTTTTTTAGTAAGGCTGAGTAGTAAGGATACTAGACAGTTAGCAGCGCATTAGCCTTAATATGAGGTAACAACAGCAAAATGTATAATTTTGCGAACAAAAACGGTCTGTTGTTTATTGTCAATAGTTTAGCGATTTGTGAAGCACAGCTTACAGAGAAGTCACTTTGAAACCAAGCTTTTTTTTAAGATTAGTCAGTCTAAAACCAGTTTAAATTAAGATTTAGACAGTTAGTGGTCTGTTCGCCTAAATGAGTGGTCACATTAGCAAACGTTCGATAATTTTAAAGGAAAAAAGAGGACCATGGGGGGGGGGTTGTAAGGCTGAAACCAGTTTAAATTAGGATGCTAGACAGTTAGCAGTGCATTAGCCTAAATGCATGGGCACCAAAATAATTACCAAAAAAATCTATTTTCTGTTGACAGTAGTGTAGCGAACATATTAAGCTCACATGAAAATCACTTTCAAACCAAGCACATTTCTGAGTTTTTTTTTAGGTTAGTAAGTCTGCAACTAGTTTAAATTGGATGCTAGGCAGTTAGCAATGTTTTAGCCTAAATGTGTGGTAATGTTAGTGAAATTTCAATAATTTCACAGGCAAAAAATGTTGATAGTTTAGCCATGTGTGAACCACAGCTAACACAGAAGTTACTTTCAAGCCAAGCAACTTTCTGACCTTTTTTTTTAGATTAGTAAAGCTGAAACCAGTTTAAATTATGATGCTAGACAGTGAACAGCATGTTAACTTGAATGTGGTGTAACATTACCGACATTTTGATAATTTGGCAGGGCATTGTCTGTTGACAATACTGTACCGACTTGAAGTCTCTTTCAAACCAAGCAACTTTCTATCGGTCAACATGGCGAAGTCATGTGACCAACTTGTAACCTGTTGCGGAATCTGTGTGTGGAAATCTTTCACACTCGTGCTAACTTTCCAATCACGTGGATTCCTCTGGAAAAGACTGTATTTTTAATTCACAGAAAGTTACTGCACCATGTGCTATGTTGTCTGTCATGTGACCACTCCCCTCATATTGCAGTGCCTCATAACACTGTGCCATTTGTCCACCACACCCACCACAGTGCAAGCTGAGTGCTTGGCATTTCCCATTACTTAGCGTATTATCGTGCTAGAGTCTTTTCCCATTATATTACACAGTGGGGTTGCTCTTATCAAAATAAAAGTGCGTCCCCCCCCCCCCCCCCCCAAATAGTTACACATTGGCTGTTCTTTTCCCTGGTCTTGTGATAGTGATGGCAGTGCTTAAGGATTATGGGGTCTGTACTGATATGGCTTTTTTCCCCCACATGTTTTTATTCCTTCTTTTTCTCTCTCTGACAGTGGTGCCCCAAGCCAGGTTACTCAGTATAACCGTAGCAACTGACTTTGCTCATTGTGGTCGTGTGAATCCTGTTACAGGATATGTGGCTAGCGTTTATGGTGAAGACGATTGCCTGCCTGCCCCTCCTCATGGATTTTAATTCCTATTATAAGGCACCATGTATTCATGGGGCTTCTGGGTTATTACAACCCTCAAACTAGACTAACAGAACATTGCAATGGTTCTCACTTCTGCTTCTTCACTTCCAGGAATAACTTAACTGCATATTTTAGTTATGATAGCCGATTTGTCTTTTTTTTTTTCCGAGTAGGTTTTTCTTCAAAGCACTTCACCATTGTTTTGTCATATTGCCTGCAATAATACAGTGCAACTCTTTTAAAAGTGTAATTTAACTGTAGTTGATATGCATTGTAAGTAGCTTGATTAATAGCGTCCTCAACATTACTGTACATCTCTTTATTGTCTTTATTGATTGACAGCGAGGGTGATTTACTCCTGATAAGGTGAATCAGTGTGATTTGGTGTGTTATTAACCTTCAGCATCCATGCTACCCTGTTCTCAGCCATGAGTGAGGGATATCACATGAGAGGAAGAAGGCGAGAAGTGGACGGCAGCCAGCTGGCTGGCTGAGCTCATTACGTGGGTCAGCAAGATGTTTCAGTCAACTTCTCCTGACATCATACCCAGATAAGCACCTGCTTCATAAATATTGGGCCTTTTAGCATAAAAATGACAGATATCACACTAGGAACTCTCAAGGCCTGTTCACAAAGTTTGATGGAGCTACATGAAAACTATAAACACCTTTTTTATGCCATGAATTCAGACTTGGTATGAATAGACCACATTGTCATGTACATACAAAAAGCTGAATAACAAGTATTCAGTTTCAGTTCTAGTTGTTTTTTTTCAAAGGGTCTTTGTTTATGTGGGTGTCAGACTCTCTCCCTTGTGCTTTGGCTTTTGTCACTTGTTGGCAATAAAGTAGACATGTGATGTTTTTTAGGAGGAGGCAGACATCACAGAGAGTTCCAGATATTTTGGACACGCAGGACAGATTACCAGACTGATGAGAATGGCTCTTGTACCAAAGTGCTTTGAGCAGAGTGTTAACATGTCTGTCAGTTAGTTCCCTTTGGATATAGAGGGGTCGAATTGCCAGAAGGCTCAGTCTGACTGCAGGCCCTGCACCTATAGCATATAAGAAGACAGACCTTAAAATAATAGCTGCTATGACTATAACCATGGACTTTATTTTCTGTATTTTGAGCACAGTGAGCCTGTAAGATTCAACTCAGTTTGCTAGACTATTTTTTTCTAGTAAACACACAAATACACATAAATATACATGAGTTTACACATTGAAGCTCGGGGCTCAACATTAAAAGATTTGCTTTGCTGACTTGGTCATGCCAGTAATTCATAATTTTTCTTTCCCCGCCATCAGTTTCCCTCACTCTATCCATTTATTTTTTCTTTTTTAGCAATGCATTTTTACTGGTGTTAGAAAAAATATTTAAATGTTTTTATTTAATGTTTATTTAATTTAATTTAATATTTACATTTAAATTTAGTTTATTTTATTTTAATAGTTTCTACTTTTATTGTAATGTTTTTTTTTATTTAATAAATGTAATCTAAATTATGGGCCATTTTATTTTACTTTCTATAGTCAAAATATAATGTATTTTATATATTTCCTTAATATTTTGTTATTTCTATAACAAATCCCATGTATATATATATATAATATTGACCTCTAAAACACGTGAAATTTCAAATTCAATTAGTCTCTATCATTCCATTTCAGTTTTTATATGTAGCTAAATTAAAGTACAATAACTATATCTAAATATATTGTAATTATGTTTGTTTATTTATTCAATACTTTTAATATAATTTTATTTAATGTTTATTAATTTTAATTTTTGCTTTTATTGTATATTTTTTACAATCAATCAAATGTATAGATCTAAATTAATGGCTTTATATTTTATCATAATATTGGATTTTTATTTTATATATTTATTTATAAAATTATATGAACGTATCATATATACCGTATCTACATCACTTTTTTTTTTTACATGTGCTAATTACTTACTTATGTGCATTAATTATTTTTGAATATATTATTCATTTGTTTTATTTTAGTTTAATTTTTTATTCGCTACTTCTCACTGGACTGCTTACTGCTGTTTGCGGATTAGGCCAAGAACTATCCTCCCTGAGAGCCGGTGCCCTTCTCTCCCATCTATCAACATCGCCGTCGCAGTAAGAGGCGTGACAACGTTTTTTTGTGTGACAGACCTTTCCCGTTGAGTAAGCTTTGGGTCCTCAGGTCCTATTCCAAAGAACCCCACCTCATGCTCCGTGACAGACTTCTAAACCACCAACCTCTTCCTGAATACGTAGTAAACCCTAAAGATCCAGTTCATGACCTAATGTTGCAATCGACAAAGAAAATCTGAAACTCTTTGGTAGATGAATGTTGAGTGACAGAGATGGTTTTAGCGGCTCCGCTCCGTGCTGCTTTTAACTAGACCTGCAGAGGAGAATAATGCAGCTGGGTAGGGTCCTCACATGGATGTCAATTGTGCATTGCGACAACCCAACTTCTTGTTCCCCATTCCATTAACAACAATAGTTCATCCTATTGTGTCGCTCCAATCAATGAGTGCCATTAGCTGAACTACTTCGCCTCTCCTTCCTATTTGAATTCTGTTGGCTTCTGGTCTAATTTAGCTCCTTTTGCAAAATGGTCAATGCATCAATTTTTATAATCTTATTTTATCTGTGTATTTATATATGAACTCTGACCCTCTGTTCTTTAGCCCCTCAAGATCAAATAGAGATCTGTGTAGCTCATTTTCTTTTAGCTCTGGGTTGTTTGCTTGGATTGTCTTCCTCTGTGTGTCATCCACAGGGGTCATGAGCTGGGTTGTTTCTATGACAACAGTGCTTGACCAAGACCCTTTATGTCACTCTATGTAGAGTATTTTGTCTCCTAAAAAGATACTTGTGATTGGCTTTCCATGAATAACCACAAATCCTATAAATGTATTTATTGCTATTTATTGATTTTGTCTGACGTTGCACACATCGCCGCTTCCGGCCACACACCACCCACACACACTAAATAAATGAAAAAATTCTAAAGGAATATATTTTTACATGAAATTTTTAGGCTTGGGATGCGAGCTGAATTTCCATCATTACTCCAGCCTTTTGCGTCACATGTATTCCTTCAAAATCAGGCTCAATCGATATTGCTTTGCTGCTCGAATCTTTTCTAGGTCTGTCTATGTGGGAAACATGTTTGGCTTGCTCAATTTTGTGAAATGATATAACATTTTTATTTCAGGAGTCTTTTAGGAATGTCAAAAGAACATACCTCGATTTTGTGAAATCGAACTTTGTAACATTATAATCTGATTTTCCTGTCACTTTGATCATTTTACATGCAGCCTTTGGCAGCAAAACAAAAATACTTTTTGTCAATAATAAATAATTAAATTTTGAATGTTTGTCGTGTGTGTGCAACTAAAATAAAAAAAGTAAAACTGATTTTATATTTATTTAAAATCGTGATGTTAAAAATAAACCTCACGACATTCATTTGGCATTGATAAAAACTTATTGTGGTTACACTTTATTTTAAGGTGTCCTTGTTACATTTATTATACCATTTAAGTACTGAGTACTTAGTAATTAACGACTGTACTTGCTATATTGTAGGGTAGGATAGGTTTTTGGGCTTAGGTTCTTGTATGTCATGCGGTAATTTATTGTTATTTAATAGTAAGTACATGTGTAACAAGGACACCTTAAATTAAAGTGTTACCCTTATTGTTTTAGTAGTTATATAATAAACCATACAGACATCCAACATTAAAACAAACTGATTAATGGACCCAATCCAGAAAATCATTAAAGATGGCCTTTTTTTTCCTGATTTGGACTAGTAAGCAACTGCATTACAAAGCGCTAACAAACCGCTCTGAATACCTTACCATTGGTACCAGCCGCCTCATTACCACGCTGTATCGTGTCCCTATGTAGCTAACACAGTGTTTTTTGTTTTTTTGGTTTGTTTTTTGTTTCAAATCATGGATCCAACAGGCCTCTGGGCTCTTTTTTCCATCTCAGTGGATAGCGCGAGTGTCTTATGCATATCAAATTCAGCGCACATGTGTGAATGGGTTTCTAACTTGTATGGTTTCAACGTTGGGCGAAGTCTTTACTTCAACACCTGAGGTGGAAAAAAGCGAGGTGTCATCACAGTGAAAGTCAAGGTGATTATGAGGGCTAATTTTTCGTGCCTCACATTAGGCAGCCTTGTACATCAGTTAAGCTCAGAAGCCTCTGTAATCCCTCCCGGTTTGGCCTGAAACTCCAGCGTTCGCAATGAGCTTTAGAGGTGACTCCGTTCTCTGGAGGCTGTAGAAGAGGGTGTTAAAGGGCAGAGGCTAGTTCTGTTTAAAAAGTCTGCTGTCATCCCACAGGAGACGCTAGTGGGCCTCTGAACCCTCCTGCTGGAGTCTAACACCTGAACCGAATCACTAACCTCTACCCTCAGAGCACCAGGACCTGTGGGACACCTTTAACCTAAGTTTATCCTAACAAATGTAAGGCACCGCTGTTTAAACGAGAAAGAAAACGGAGTTTAGGCTCATTAATCTCCTCAGCTATTCTTTTGTTTGTCCCTTCGCCTCTTTTTCCCTTTTGGCAAAGTCATGGCTGTGTTCTGCCCCATGGGTCCCCATTCTAGTTCAAACTCTGTGACAATTTTGTATGTGTATCTGTGGAGCGTGAAAATGTACCAGGCCCATGCTAAGAGCCCAGTTGATCCCAACCAGTGTTATTTTAGTCTCATGGATATAGTTTTTGGTATGGCTGTGTGATATTGAAGAAAAATGCGATATGCGATAACTCGTTAAATAATGCGATATTCGATATGTGATACGATAATGCTTAAAGTGCCACATGCTCAGATGAAACAGTTTTACTCAGCTGTTGCTGAGTCAGTTCTGTGAACTTCTATAAGTATCTTGTGTAATATATACAGTGGTGTGAAAAAATGTTGGCCCCCTTCCTGAATTCTTATTTTTTTGCATGTTTGTCACAACTTTAATGTTTCAGATCATCAAACAATTTCATATTACACAAAGATAATGCAAGTAAAATGCAGTTTTTAAATGATGATTTTTTTTTTATTAAGGGAAAAAAGCTGTCCAAATCTATGTGGCCCTACGTGAAAAATTATTTGCCCCCTCCTATTAAATCATGAAAGGACTGCAATTAAATACATTATTTTAGAACGCTGAGTTAAATTTCACTAGCCACACCCCGGCCTGATTACTGCCAGACCTGTTGAATCAAGAAATCACTTAAATAGAACCTGTCTGACAAAGTGAAGCATGCTTAAATAGCAACACATCATGCCTTGATCTAAAGAAATTCAAGAACAGATGTGAAACAAAATAGTTGACATGTATCAGTTTGGAAAGGATTATAAAGCTATTTCTAATGCTTTGGGACTCCAGCGAACCATGGTCAAAGCCATTATCCACAAATAGAGAAAACTTGGAACAATGGTGAACCTTCCCAGGAGTTCCCGGCCAACCAAAATTACTCCAAGAGCACAACAACGACTCATCCAATAAATACTAGAACAACATCTAAACAACTGCAGGCCTCGCTTGCCTCAATTAAGCTCAGTGTTCATGGTTCAACAATAAGAAAGAGACTGGGCAAAAACTGCATCCATTGGAGAGTTCCAAGGCAAAAGCCATTGTTGGTCAAAAAGAACACAAAGGCTCGTCTCTTATTTGTCAAAAAATATCTTGATTATCCCCAAGTACTTTTGGGCAAATATTCTGTGCACTGATGAGACAAAATAACGTTTTGGAAGGTGTGTGTCCCGCTACATCTGGCGTAAAACCAACACAGCATTTCATAAAAAGAACATCATACCAACAGTCAGACATGGGTGGTAGGTTGATGGTCTGGGGCTGCTTTGCAGCTTCAGGATCTGGATGACTTCCATAATTGACTGAACCATGAATTCTGTACTCTATCAGAAAATCCTGATGGAGAATGTCCGGCCATCAGTTTGTGACCTCGAGCTCAAGTGCACTTGGGTTATGCAGCAGGACAATGGCCCCAAACACACCAACAAGTCAACCTCTGAATTGCTCAAGAAAAACTAAATTAAGGTTTGGAGTGGCCAAATCAAAGTCCGGACTTAAATCCGATTTAGATGCTTAAACAGTCCATTCATGCTCGAAAACCCCTCCCATGTTGCTGAATTAAAACAATTCTGCAAAGAAGAGTGTGCCAAATTTCCTCCACAGCGATGTGAAAGACTCCTTGCCAGTTATCGCAAACACTTGATTGCAGTTGTTGTTGCAAAGCGTGGCACAACCAGTTATTAGATTTAGGTGGCAATTACTTTTTCATGTAGGGCCAGGTAGGTTTAGACAGCTATTTTCCCTTTAATAAATGAAATCATTATTTAAAACCTGCATTTTGTATTTACTTGCTTTATCTTTGTGTAATATTAAAATTTGGTTGATGATCTGAATCTTTTAAGTGTGACAAATATGCAAAAAAAATAAGAAATCAGGAAGGGGGCCGACACTTTTTCACACCACTGTATATGGTTATTTGTATGTATGTACCAACGGTTCCTGTAAAACCACAACACATTCCTCATGTTTGCGCACACTTAAGTGGTGAATAAGCTCATTCTGATTCTAATAAGAAAACACCCCTACAACAACTTCTGAAAGTGAACGGTAGTGTTTTACTCAAGCATTACATAAAAATGTCATTTTAACATTAGTGTAATTATTTTTAGTTTAGGAACTGAATAATAAAAAGGAAACATAACCTGCGTAGTATTTACTCTGACATTCATATGCACTTATTCTTATTAAAGGCTACTAAAGTTTTTTCAGTCAAGAGCAGTGAGTGATTTTGGCTTTGTCTTTTGTTCATGCCCCAAATATTGCAAGCTATAGCGATATGCATATTGCGATATGTACATTTGCGATATTTCGATAATTTCGATATATTGCACAGCCCTAGTTTTTGGTAATATTTAGAATTTAGGATTTTTTATGGAAAATTATATGTCTATATATTAGTTTTAGTAAAAACTGGTGTTTAGTTTTTGTTATTTTGTTATTTATTTTTGTTTATTTTAGTATTATAAATGAAAATGATAAATGTTGTACTGGCAGTTAGCTAAAATACAAAACTAGAAATATTTTTATATTTTATTTAATGTCACTGTTATATATATATAATATATATAATATATATCTATCTATATATATATATATATTTGCAACCTACTACTTCGAAAATATTTTTTTCAGGGAAGGCTGAAATCAAGTAATTTTACATTAAAAACCTATATATTATTATTTCTAATTTCAGTGACTGTTTATTTTATTTTCACGTAATCTTTTTTCATGGTTTTAGATTTTATTTAGTTTATTTAATGATAATGACCGCTCGTTCGTCCTACCATCACAGTTGTGTGTACTTTAGACACTCAAAATATGGGGGGGGACACTTGTCGAAAACCACTCAGACGTTCTAGCCAATTTTCCCACTTAATTACAAAGACAAGGCAATTATCAAAGTAGTATTATTTAACAGGCATTTTGAGGTTACAAACGACAATAGAATGTAATTGTAAAAAGTACTTTGACAATATGAAATAATTTTTTCACGTGTAGTTGAATACGTCATTTCATTTTTTATATATTTTTATTTATTTCGTTAATGTTTTCTTGTATTCAGTAATGATTTTAGTTTTCGGTGTTTTTGTTTTAGTTAACGGAAACTAGGGTGGACGTTTCAATTTCTCACGTTCTTTTTTGTATCCTGGTTTGAGAGTCATGTTTTTCGGTATGGTTCGGTATGTGCTCTGTTTAGGAAAAAACTATACTGTCATCGAACAAAGAACAAACAATATAATTACAAGCAACAGCACAAATAAATACAGTAGAGTAAAGATACAAATAAAATAAACTGTGATTTTCAGTTTTTTTTAGGTAGGCCTAACATTAGCTTTTAGGTACAGAAATTGAATAAATCAAAAGTAAAATAACATTGCATATTTGACTGTATAAATTAAAGATTAATCTTTATTAAAGTTACAAAAGCTATTCAATCAAGAGCAGTGAGTGATTTCTTTGTTGTTGCTGTTTGATTAATATTAAGAAAGTGCTGTCACTTTAAGACACTGTAAGTACATTTAGCCGGCTATGTCTGCAATAGGATACTTACCAAGATGAGCATTTTGACATAATTTCTGTGTGAATTTGTCTATTTAAACACAATACTTCAGAGAGAGCTTAATATTTGCGTGCGTTCTGAGGCGCGGGTTTGCGTGCTTCGGATGAGCGCGCGCACAAATCTTCTCACTGCGCATGCGAGCTCGTGTCCTCTGGCTCTTAAATGTTTAAACTGGCAAAGCTTACATGAGTTTAGCTTAAACACAGATATCAACGTGTGCTGTTCAGGTCTCACCTGTGCACGCGCGTTATCAGCACCCGGGTGATGACGGAATAAATGAGTGCTCATATTCCAGCATACGGCATTCGCATTGAACAAGAGTGAATGTTTTTTTTTCATCGCTGTTGTTGTAATGTATTGGGAAGCCAGAATGCGCATCCATCAACAGAAACATACATTAGCCGAACCCTGTTTGTTTTACGTGTTATTTATAGCAAACCATGTTACAGATGCATTGTCAGATTTAAGTTGAACCGCGGTCCTAGTGCGTACCGAACTGTGTGTGGAGAACCGTACAATTCGATTTTTTTTCCGCAAACCGTTCCATCCCTAATAATAACCCTGTCCAATCCCTGACTTTATAATATTACCAGGTCACAGTTGTGTGTTCTTTGGAACAGTATTTTCTAATAAAAATATGAATGTGTTGAAGAACAATTCTTCTCAAATTCAGTAGCGTTTACCAGAATCCAAATTTCCAAAGTATCATGCTAAACCCTGCCACAGAGAGCAGGCTGTTTACATTTGTTCAGCTCTCAGCAAATAAAATCAGCAATTTCCCATCATAATGGCCCCACGCGCACGTCTTCGTTATAATATTCGCGTGTCCAGAGATTGCATTTTTGTCTAAGCCACCCAAGCACATTGATCTTTACGTTTCATTGTGGCGGATTGAAGTCTGTCTGGTTCTTCAGTGCCATTTAGATCGATGCTTTCACCCTTTGGTTTGCTCTCTGTGTAACCTCTCACAACTGACAGGTTGACATCAATTCCCCATGACAGATGACAAAATTCTGCCATGCTGCATTCGTCTTCCGCTAGGCCCAGGAAGGGACCTTTCTGGGTAATGGGCTCAAATAAACCCTCTCTGAGAGCTGCGAGGATGCTTCTGTCGCAAAAGGTGTCTGCCGCCACCATTCAAGCAGGAAGTATTCATAGATGGGGGGGGTGAGCTCAAGTAAACCGTCGAAGGGAATAGCTGTGGTATCAATCCACAGCCGTGGCGACAAATCCCCCCCCTTTCATCCCTGTGAATGGAGGACTTATTTTTCCCAGGCAGCTTAGAGAAGTATTGTTCAGGGAGGTTACTGTATTATCATGTATGGAGCTCGCAGCCGCCGTGCCCTCTGTGTTTTACGGAGAAGTGCCGAGACATTTGGCCTTGATGGGAACTGTTTGATTCAATCCCGATTTAGGGATTGGGGTGAAATCCACGTGGAGGATTCCCGGCCACACTCTCTTGCATTAATATACCAGGCCGGAGTTGATACAGTAAGGCCTCGTGCAGTGCCATAGGCCTCTCGAAATCTCATGTGGAGGTGTTGCACAAGAACTGTATTTGTACTCAGGATAAATGGCTTTTGTAGTTACAAGCTGATCGAGTTAAATCGAGTTATTTGGCTGCCTTCGTAGGCATTAGCCTAGTAACTGATTTGAAACAGCAACTCTAGACAGGAGACTCGACTCACCATTGATTGAAGTTAAGTTTGCTGTTAACATGTTGCTAAGCTAACAACATGATGCTCTTAATAGCATCGGCCTACATCACGAACAATATTGTGGCCCAAAAAATAATACTTTCGATTACTCTAAACTGTTTTAGTTGTTTTTCCCCCCCCCCCCTTTTTTTTCTTACCTCGGCTGCTGATTTGGATTTATTTTCTTCACTAAGATTGTTCTTTAAAATGTGCTTTTAAGTGCCCTTAAAAGTACAGTATAGTCCACCCAAAAATTAAAATTGTCATCATTTACTGGCCTCATGTCATTCAACCCTTATGCTTCTTCGGTGTACAACATTTAATAAGCTACTTAGAAGATGTTTGTTAGCAATGTTTGTTCTCCTCTGATTTCCATTGTAATTGTTATCCATATGGTGAAAATCAAGCTCTTTAGTCACCAACATTCTTCAAAATATCTTCTGTTGCGCAGAAACATATGAAATTGAAATTAATATATTTGTTCAAAGACATATTTTTAATCTTATTCTGACCAATTCATCCGTGCATGTGTTTATCTACCTATTCATTTTAACGTTGACCTTCCAGTAAAATTACAGATTTCTCTCTGACTTCTCCAATCATATAGTCTTCTTAAACTCCGCTCCTTTCATACAGCTTGACGTCTTCCTCCAACAAAACAAAAGATCAGTAGTACTTACAAGCATATGCCTATTCTGTTGTTTTCTTTTGTTCTTAGGCTTAAGAGATTTTTGAGTCCACTTTTTCTCTTGTTCCAAGACTTTACAAATCATATAATCAATGTATATACAGTATAAATGTGTAGTGTCAGTGTTAGACAATCTAAAATGATCTGTTTTCCTGTCAAATGGAATGGAATGTCTTCGGAAACGAGATGCAATCCTTGGGCATTGTCGTCAGGCTGTGTGTTCATTTCTTTCTGTTCTTAATTGCCTTTGTTTCTGTTGAAGCCTTTAACTCTATAAATGGCTCGTTGTAAATTTATGCCATGTAATTAGCTTCTAGGAGATGCTATTTGAAGTTTTTCATTCACGTAGTGGTATTAATGTACTGAGGTTCATTACAATTTATTATGGTGCAAACCGTGTTTCTTACCTCATATTTAAAATTATAAATTAAAAAAACATGTTCTGATGTAGTGTTTCAATTGTTTGTATTAGCAAAGCTTTGTCAAATTAATTTAATAGCTTGTAGATTAGCAGTTATTAGCTTTTACTAAAGCATTAACATAATGTAACACATCAGTAATAATTAAGAAATGAAAGTTATTTATTTTTATGTTTCCAGCCATTGTGGTTACTTGAATACTTGAGTTTTAGCATGTTGATGTGGGGTGCGTATGCTTTACTGTCTTCGTTTTTGTTTGTGTGTGTGAAGAATATGATAATTAGATTTGTAATTTTCTAGTTTTTTTTCTTCTTCTTTGAGGTAAGTCATAGGTTGGGTTAAAATAGAAGTTATATTCATAATTAAGTTATATTAAACTATAATTTATTTAAAAATACTTTTTTCTTATTCGTCTGGATAGCCTTTTACACCAGGGTTGACATTGGGTTACTGAAGAGGTGAACTCCTCTAATCCTCTGTCTTATAGTCGTTGAATAAATAGAACAGAGTTTATTGATTCTTCTCCGTAAGTAATGAGTGTCGGAGGGACCACAAAGGTGATATGCTGAAAACTCCAGCTGCCCTTAAAATGAACCATGCTTTCTTGGATGAATTCATACGTGTGCTGACTCACACATCTGCCAATCTATCACCACTTCATTAAAGATGCTTTATGCTTATTAGTGTGCCCTAGTCTGATGTCACTTGTGGAGTGGAGGGACTATCATAAATGTGTATGCATACATACATATATATGTTAGGTACAACAGAAAGCTGTAGTGTGGTGTGTTTGGGGATGTTGTGTGTGTGTGGGTGGTGTGGTGTGGAGTATGGACATCTGTTCTCAAAAATGTCTTCATGGAAATATTTCTCGTGCTGCTAATTTTACATTGATTTAATTGTCTTCTTTTTGTTGTAGGTCATATCAATGCATCTATACCTTTAATAATATAGATATTATATTGACAATAGTGAAGCAGAGCCAGCAGGATCAGATGATAAGACAATTTTGCAGTAATTAATGAATTATTTATATGAAATGATTTATTTATTTAGTATTTTTGAAATATGCAATAGCCCATGTTCAAAAGCTCATAATATGGAGATTTCACACAGACACAAATTTGATTTGTGAATAATATTATTTGTGTTCTCAAGTGAAATGCAGTGAAAACAATTAAGCAGAAAATACAATTCAAAAGAAAGTCTTGTTGAGTTAATGACTGCAGTACAAATGGGCTTTTCGTTTGTAAGAATTTACCAATAAAACATTTACACTAATAAAAAGCCACTGGCTCTGTTGCCAGTTAGATTCAGGTTTAGTTAGCCCTGGTGAATGAGACTCTGTGGTCTGTATTCTTTCAGAATTGTTTCTTATTGCGCCACTGAAACTCTGGTTCTGTAAATAAAGCTTAAATAATTTACTTCAAAGACCCAATATTTTTGTGCCACATGGGAAATGTTCTCTAGTGGCAAAATATTACACAAACCCCAGAACATAGCCTAGTTCATGCAGAGCTTGTGATAGTAGTGTTAATGGATTCCCGGCAGCACTGTAAGGTTGGAATCAGCCCCACTGTGTCATTAGAGTGCAATTAAAGAGCCTTTGCATTCATACAGTTGCAGAGAGCACCATGCAATTACACCCGGACTATTGCTAAAAGCAGCACGAGGGTCTCAACATGCATCACCGATGTCCCCGGTGCTAATGAATTGAATTACAGACCTGTGCCTATTTCAGGGGGACTAAATTGCTGATCTCTCTGGAGAGCCAAGGCACTTGACTGGGCATATATGAATGATTTCCATCGAAAACAGACAAGACGTACCCCCTGTTACTGTCAAATCCCTCGCTTACAGCCTGTCTGCGTGCAGTGGACAACCCTGGGCTATGAAACGATAGAATTATAGAACAAACAGCGACACGGTTTTGTCGACTGAATGAAATAATCTCTTGTTTTTGGTCACAAATGTTTTGAGTAGTGCTGTCAAAAGAATAATCGCGATTTTTTTTCGCATTCAAAATAAAAGTTTTTGTTTACGTAATATATGTGTATGTGCTGTGTATATTTATTATGTATATATAAACACACACACATACAACATATATTTTGAAAATATTTACATGTGTATATATGTATATTTCAATAAATTTATATAAATATATTTAATATATAAATGTAACATATATTTCTTAAATATATACATGCATGTGTGTGTATTTATATATACATAATAAATATGCACAGTACACACACATATATTATGTAAACAAAAACCTTTATTTTGGATGCGATTAATCGTTTGACAACACTAGTTTTGAGCCAATCATAAATGTCATCTGACTCGTCTGAAAGTGCGAGAGGGACAGTTTTTTTCCAGTTATAATCATTGCAACAGCGTCTACCAGTAGGGCTGCATTTTTTGTTTTACATTTCATCAGCGTTATTGCACTTTCATATATGCACGAAACAAGAAAACGTCAACTTGTATGGTTTGCTCACAGATTAAGTTGCAGCAAACAGCACAAACGGCCATGTGGAAGAAACATACACTTTTATTTGAGCAGCATATCTCAATAGAGATCGCTAAACTCCAGCTTACATGTTTGCCAGTGTTTTCATCTCATTGACATTTTTTCCTTAATATAGCAAGAACACATGCACATGATCGCCAGGTTGGGATGACAATAAACCGCTGGACAGAAAATCTTATCAATTAAAAAAAATTAATAAATAAAACTCTGATTGTGGGATTCGAACTCTTGACATCTGGCAACAGCAACCGTGGATGCTTGTTACCAATGCAAGATAACACGATGGCAAATTAAAATGAAACATTTCAGGATGCATACCTGATAAAAAGTGATGGGGATAGAAGGAAGGAGCAAGATCAGGATAGTTGCAAGCCAGACTTGAACCTGCATTTCTAATGTGAGCGCCATAGCTCAATATTAACCACAACGCAATGTCTCTATCCTTTCAAAAATAGCTTTTTTTGCGTTCTAAATAACCACACAAACACAAACACCTTGGTGCCCTCCAACGTGATAATTCCTAGCCCAGAGCAATCCATACTTCCTGCATTTCAGTGCGATAGATATAAAACAGGATAACAAGCGGAACAACAAAACGAGAGGCATAGATTTATAGTTTATGATCTGCTTATGGCCAGAACTACTTGGAGCCGATTCTTTTGCACTAGAATTAACATTGTTGTCATTTTTTTCTCCCATCCACATCACATGCCTCATCAAGTCAAAGGTAATAATGAGTACCATAATACTGAGGGAAACTGAGACTGCAGTCAATCATATTCTCCATCTGCAGTAAAGAATATTGTAATATACAGCATTAAGAACACTTCATTGGAAACTTGAAGTTTTCTTTCCACAGGTAAATCAATCTAATGTCTAATTTAATTATTTAATACTACATTTAACTGTCTATGGAGCCATCAACCTCATTTCACCCTATTAAGGCTTATTTTCTCTGAGTTACAGCTAACATTTCCACCTGTTCCTCAAACAAAGCTGTTATATGGCGTTTCTGATTCCAGTCACTGCATTAGATATTGTTCAAATTGTATGCGCTGAATGTTGTAGTGGTATTTCGCTGTGGTATCAGAAATAGTATTGAATATCAATGTTTTTGAAGGTATTGTATCAAAGTTAGAAACTATTTGAAATGCATTAATTAGCATATTACACGATGAGAAATTAATGCACTGTAAAGCAATTTTCTGTTAATCGGAAATTCTCCATTTTTTGAAAAAAGCAGCTTGAACATTGGATTAAATGTCTTTGTGTTCCACAGAAAGTCATTTGGTTTATGTTCATTTTCAGATGAATTATTTCTTTAAAGGGGTTCCTCTCTCTTTGCTCAGGCACTCACAAGCTGAATGCATTGATAGGATGCTCTGTCTTTATTGATTACACGGAGATACAGATCTGTGGTCTGAGTCCTACCGGCGCCTGCAATATCTGCGAAGAGAGAAAACAATTGTCAAAGAGTGATATTTAAGTAAAAGAGCTGTCTGAGGAGCAGCAAAGGCATAGTGGCATTATTTATTTGTGCTTTCTCTATCTCTCGCTTTCATTTCCATCCTCTTAATGCATATTTCACTGGCCTGCAGTGGTGTGTAACCATTGGTTACGGCTCTAATAAGGATTCCTCTGTTTGCCCAAAGCTTTGACACCCAGAAAGTTTGCTCGTGTGGCTCTGAACTCAGCACTTCACATATCTTACTGTGTAATTCGTGCTGTCAAATGGGTTGTTGCCGAGGCGATGGTGCAGTGGCGGAGGGTTGAAGATTACCGGTGTTGACACTTGTGTCACTGTGATTAGTGAAGAATTAGCCGAACTGCACAACAGGGGAGAACTGGACACAACCAGACCCAAGGCTCATCAGCCATCTCCAGAGAGAGAGAAAAAAAATTGTCTCCAAAAATTGGCGAATAACATTTCTCTCTGCTTTGTAGAGTCAGCCACCATGTTGAAATGATGTTATGTGTTATACTGTGCAAAGCGGCCCGGTTTGTAGTTGCAGTCTGTAATTGACGCATCCTAGGTCAGCTGGGTGTGCAGAGTGTGTCACCGTTGAGAAAGAGAGTTTTATAGGCCTGTAACCAATAGTGGTTGCCGGTTTGTCCTGCTGAATGTGAATCAGAGTGGGCAGACTCATGCCCCCGGCTTAGACGGTGGCTTTAAAGTGACAGACAAAGCCCTGGGTTATACACGTCAGATGTGCTGAGCCCGGGGTTACACGCATGACCTCACTGCTCAATGTGACATTTACAGAGTGTTGCTGTCATACGAGAGAAGTATGAGGTGTGGTGCCTGCAATCTGAAACAGGTATTTCACACATCGGTCAGGTCTAGGTTTAGATTTGAAGATTTTTTATCACTTTTATTGATAGGACAGAGAGCAGGAGGACCAAAAGTGATGTGGAAGGAAGGAAGGAACAGGATCGAGATAGTTGCAAATCAGACTCGAATCTGCATTTCCAATGTGAGCGCTAGAGCTCAATATTAACCACTATGCCATGACTCCAGCCTTCTAAAAATAGCTTTTTTGCATTCTGTACTAAATAGTCATTAATTATGAAGACGTGAGATGAAATATCATTTCACGCTGCTTCATTCTTTATTCGGATTCTTTCACCAGATTACTAGCCTACTCGGGTCATAAATGTCTTGTAATCAATACCAGGGACAAGGGCAAGATTATATTTGCAGTCTTTTGCATTGTCTCTGTTTTGTCTGATACGTTATTGCAGGAGGACCAAAGTGATGGGGAGAGAAAGAAGGAACAGAGTTAGGATAGTTGCAAGCCATACTCGAACATGCATTTCCAATGTGAGCGCCAGAGCTCAATAGTAACCACTATGCCATGGCCTTTTAAAAATAGCTTTTTTTTGCATTCTATACTAAATAGTCAATAATTAGAAAGAAGTGAGATAAAATATCATCCCATGCTGCTTCATTCTTTATTCAGATTCTCTTAACAGATTACTAGCCATACCCAGGTCATACCCATCTTGTAGTCAACACCTGGGACAAGAGAGATTATATTTGTGATCTTTTGCATTGTCTCTGTTTTGTCTGATAAGTTATTGCAGGAGGACCAAAGTGATAGGGAAAGAAGTCAGGAACAGGGTTAGGATAGTTGCAAGCCATACTCGAACCTGCATTTCCAATGTGAGCGCCAGAGCTCAATATTAACCACTATGCCATGACTCTAGCCTGTTGAAAATAACTTTTTTGCATTCTACACTAGATAAATAGTCATTAATTATGAAGACGTTAGATAAAATATCATCACACGCAGACTGAGCCCGTTTGATGGCTGCCCCATAGAGTGATGTATGTAATGAAAGTGTGCAGGCAGCAGTTCTGAGCTTCAGGTCCATGCTGTGACAGCCGGGAGGACAGAAGACGGATTGGTCGGTTTAAGACTCGACAGCGCTGATGCACTGCAGGGATTTTGAGCCTTGGCCCCACCATGCTGAATACTCCATGAATTCATAACTCCCAGCTATCTCCACCAGGACACGTTCTTTATTAAAAACCAGCGCTGCTTCATTCTCTGTTCACATGCTCACACCAGATTACTTGCCTATCCAGGTCCTAAACCTGGGACCTAAAATCTTGTAATCAACACCAGGGTCAGGGGAGGTGATATTTGTTTTTTTTGCATTGTTTCTGTTTCGTCTGACTAGTTATTGTTCAGAGATGTGGTCGATGCTTTACTGTGGGTCATAGGTAGGTTCAGATAAAACTTTTTTAGACTTTTATCACTGTAATTGTTTTGTTTTTTGAAAGCAACCAGTGATGTTAACTTTACCAAAGGGGGAAAAGTATATATGTATTAGGGATGATGTGCATCTCCATAACTGAGGCTGATGTGATGCATATCTCGATGCATAGCCAAAGATACAATACACCAAAGCTACCAGAGCAATAAGCATTCACCCCTTTAACGTGATGTAACCGATCCGATTTTTGATTCGAATTCAACAATGCGATTCAATTCTTACGACCCATGAAAAAAATCATGACCTAATGCATTTAATAGGTATCGATATTCGTTTCTTTCTTTGTTCGAACGACCGCTTTTGTGATACGTCATAATTACATAGCAGCAGTGGTGATGAGAGAATGCATTTGAGAAACAGTTTAGGGAGGAGAAATAAATCTACATAAAATATTGGTCACAAAATAATGGTCATGTTCTTGATAATAGAAGTATAGCACTTCTACTAATAATTATATATAAACAAATTGGTTTTTACCAATGCAGATATGTTAGAAATGATGCATCACAATATAAATGCCAACTTGTATCCAATTAACACTTTTTTAAATCAATGCATCGCATCGTTAACTTTTATGCCAATGCACTGATGTGAATCGGTGAATCTTACCATCCCTAACTAGTTAGACTTTCATCGCTGTAATTGTTTTGCTTTTGAAAGCAGCCAGTGAGATTAACTCTAACAAAGGGGGAAAAGTATATACTAGAAGTCTGTTTTTTAAGATGTGTGTGTGTGTGTGGTTTCTTATTTATTTATTTGACAATTACACAAGGTGTCAAACGACTAGAATTCTGGACATAAATCTAGTTTCTGGAGACTTACAGATCACATGTGACCGTGGTCACTGGTGAGTTTTTAACAGCCCCGTGCTGTTCATCCTGCCAATGTTTATGTCACAGTCCCATGGACCATTAAACCGAACATCCACCATCTGTGCATGGCAATTACATGCCTATATAGAGCCACAGAGATGTTGTGTTTGTATTATGAAAATATAGCTCTAAATAGGCATGTTTTATTGCATGCCTTGAACTCTCAAACACCTCCTGTCACATAATGTTGTGAGACTGAAATGGAGGACAGGGAAGTCAGCCAAGCCGAAGGGACACAGTTCCACCTACACAGCTTTGCACCTTTGTCATGTTTCACAAATCATTGAACGCCGATCTCCGAACAGGTGTCTCCCCGGCAGAGTCCTCACCTGTTGTTCACGCTACACGCGATAAGTAACCGGATATAAATAACCAGGTCTGCCTCAAGACAAGCGCACAGGCCCTAATTAAACAGCGTAAAGCAGTTAAACTGTGCTTATAGCAGGTATCAAGCTGCCAAGTACCTAGGAGATGGTCGCAGGAACTAGATCCAAATACTTGAGGCTGGAAAAGCTCAGAGCAGCCACCTCGCAGGACAACTGTGTGAGCAGAATGCTACGCTCTGACAGGCTAATTTATCATTGTCCTGTTGCCAGGGCAACTCGGAATCATGTGATCCTCGGGCAGTGCACCGGTGACTAGTAGAGAGTGACTCTGGTTTAAAGAGAGGCTTCCTGCGATGAGAAAGGCGAACTGACATTTCTCATAATAATCAAGCTTTGCGGCATTGACAGAAAACGACCGAAGATGGAATCTCCTCTGTTTGTCTTTCTCCCTTTCGTGTTGTGATAGTTGCACAAAACACCCATGCCTTCCTCCTAATTCTGCTTATCGAAATGAGTCTGGAGTTGTTTGTTTACTTCTGTGCGTGATTTGTTTGTCTGTCCGTGCGTGTGTGTTTGCCTGTCGGCCGCTGATGAATTTAAATGACGTTTGCTGCCGAGCAACACTTTCTCTTTGTGACACGCTGGCTGGCTGCCGCGTACATGCTCGCGGGCTCTGTGTCTAATGACGGAAGGGCCGCGGAGCAGCCAGGATTCCTGCGGATCCACAGTGTAGGAGAGGCCCCCCCGTTACACCTGCTGACAGGCCCTGCGAGATGAGCTTAGCTCATTTGCGGGATTTACAGAATTTCTATTGCAGGCAGGAGTGGCAGCGCTCGACCGGATTTCTCAGAAAGTAGCCTGCTGGCCTCTCCATCACTCCAGGCTCGCACGCGGTTAACGTCGTGTAGGTGGGTGTTTCTTCAACCGTGGGTGCTTTTGGTCTGGAGAAGGGATTAATCTGCCTTCGGATGACTTTTTTAATTCACTGGCTCATTCATTTGTTTACTAACGGTGTCTAACAGTGTATTTATTGTCTGTTTTTTTTTTAAACTAAGTCATTTCCACCACAGTGAAAGTTACTTTTAAAGCTAATTTCATAGCTAAGAATTTATGTATTCTAACCCCATACTTAAAGCGATCCGTTCCAAAAAAATGAAAAAATGCTGTCATAAATTACTCACCCTCATGTCGTTCCAAACCCACAAATTAAGATATTTTTGATGAAATCCTAGAACTCTCAGATGCTCCATAGACAGCAACACAACTGCAATGTTCCTAGGTCCAGAAACGTAGCAAGGGCATCGGTAAAATAGTCCTTGTGACATCAGGGGTTCAACCGTAATTTTACGAAGCTATGAGAATACTTTTTGTACAATTTTGAGGAATTGTTGAATTAAGTCGTTATTTTTGTTTTCTTTGCGCTCACAAGGATTCTCATGCTTCGTAAAATTGTTGTAAGCACGTAACACTTACGTGTATTTTTAAACAATATACAATTTACAGAATTGATGTTTACTAAAGAATAGGGTTCTATCTATATAATAATATAACCAGTTTACAAGTGCTAGTAACCCTTGTTTATAATCTATTTTTCTTACATTTTTCAGAATCTTGCTCTTTATCAGCACTGTTGTCTTCTTGGTAACAAAGCATAATTACTTATAATAAACACAACTTTTTTTTTAAATGTTGATTGTTGTGATGCCACACAGACATAATATGAAAAGATGTATATATAAAACAATATAAAATATTTTCACACAATAAATATTGAAATGTTTTGTTTATTCACTCTTTGTTTGTTTTGTTCATTCATTTTATTTATTTATTGTAGATTTTCTTATTTTAACATGCATAAAAGGTCAACTGAATATCAAAAGTAAATGGTGAAGGTATGGTACACATTTTCCAAGAACTTTTCAGTGTGACCTTCATACTACAAAAAGAAAAAAGGCTGAAACCTGTTTATTTTAATAAAAATGAACCCAACTTGGAACATAAATATGCCTGTTGTTGAAAAAACATCCACATTCTGTCTAGTATTAGCAGGATCAGGAGTCAGTGCTGCTTTTGCAAAAAGCACAGAACATCTAATGATTTTCGTATTAAGGGGGAACCTGCAGGAAAACCAGTGCGTGGTCTATTTGAAGAGGCGTCGCTGTATAAGTTGTGTAAGTACACACCCTCTCCTCCTCCTCTTCATCCTCCGCCCTCCAGCAGCGAGGTGCACGGCGAGATCGCAGCCCTCTTTGCCCTCAAGTACAACATAAGTGGCTTTCTCAACAGAGCCCAAAACAGACTGTTTTCCTCCTCTGCAGGTCTGTAATCCTGAGGGGTGTGGAAGAGCCTCAAAGAGCATTATTCATCTCTGTGTGCATAATGCTACGTAGGGAGGGATTTTATAAGGGCTCGCCCGGGGGAAACATACAATGTGATGCTCCCGCTCTACTGGCGTAAATCTGGTCAAATCAGCGAAAAGCCTCATAAAATAAACATTTTACACATTTATCTAACCAAATGAATCCAGCATTAAACTGTTTATAATGCCCAATATGTTTACATTGGTGTGTATGGTGCATTTTATTACAGTGTCGAACTGTAAGACAGAAGACGAGAGTTAGGTAAATTAAGAAAATTAAGGTCCTAAATAAATTAACTAACATCAGAATCTTGTTCTTAATCTTTAATTCTTTTTTAATAATAATCAGTGTTGATCTTTTAGCCGGTCCACGGAACAGCAACACTATTTTTGTTATCCCACGCTTTTGTAATTAGTCATATAATTATAGCTTTTTTTCTTTAAGTTGTGTTTTCATGTAGATGAATTAAATGGCAACACCTTTTGCACGGTGTCTCTGCATTCTCTATTTTTAAAATACAGAAAGGAGTTTTTTTTTTTCTCTCTGAAGCAAGTGTGCTGTGAAATGTAATATGGAAAGTAGGTCATCTTTTTTCAGCATTATTTAATTAGAGCAGTGACACAGCTTTTGTGCTTGAAGTTCACACCAGGGTCCACTTTTGGTTTTTGGCCGTCAAGAGAGATTTATTTTATTTTATTTAAAAAAATAAATTAAAAATGTAAATACTTTTACATATAGTTTACATTTACAACGAATATTTACAGTTGCTGTTATTTTTTTAATCCATTAACGAATAAAAATCCTATTATTTTGTACTTTTGTACTTTTTTTTAAAGACAAAATAATATTTACATTGCTTAAAAGTTCATGTTGCAAGTATTGCATCACAGTACTATAGTCAGTCTAGCGTCTTCTGTATGCTAGAGTGCGTTTTGTTCATTAGCCAGAAAGCTTCATTACATATGTTTGTTTCCTGTGTTTAAGAGGCTGATCTCTCTCTCTCTCTCTCTCTCGTTCTTTCTGTTTCTCTCTCGATGTCTCACTCACTGTGGGGTGTAATTGGATGTTTTAATTAGGTAAGATTCTATAGCTGCAGTTCAAAGCTGCGGGTGTAATCTGGGTTTATGCTGGCCTGACATTATTCAGTTTTGCATGGGCATCCTGGAAGAAGCCGGGCTCCTCCAGTGCCAGTGCTGAGATGCTCTATGCAGCTCTATTGGCTGCACAAACCTGGACACGGAAAGAGGGTTGAGAAATACAGGGAAAAAAATACAAACAATCAGAGAAAAGAAAATCCAGACAATAGAAACAGGAGGAGAAAAAGCCATTCAGAGCTCCTTCAATTAGCAGATGGTTTATGAGGCAGTACTAGAGCATGATGGATTGGGCCACTGGAGTGGTTTGGATAGTACAGCATGTTTCACATTAGAGCTCAAGTACTTCTCCTCCTGTATTTGGACAGTGTAACCTGCTGTAAAACAACAGATACTGTATGTATGGTTGTTGTTGTTTGAAAATAGCACTTACATTCTGGTGATGCTAGCGGATGCTGTTTTCTGTTACCATCATTTTAATCAAATTATTTTTACTTGTCAGCCCATTATAAAAAAGTTTATTAATTTGTTTTACATTTGTAAATGCACATTTTTACTATATTTTTTAATTACAAAAAAAGTAATAATCAATGTATTTTTGTATTACATTTTTTTTATTTTATAGTTGTACAGAAGATTTTAAAATGTTTTACCTTGTAAGAGTTGTAAATATTGTTACAGTCAGCAGATTCTACCTATTTTTTTCATTATTTTAATGTATGTGTAATATATTTTATTATTTAAATTCTTTTTAATATTTTAAAGCAACTACTATAGTCAAGTTTCTGTTGCTGTTTTTTTTTTGTTCCCAACATATTTTTTGTTTTATTGATTACATTTCTAATACATGTATTTTTATTATTTAATAATTTATATATTTTAATTTACTGACACGTTATGTCCATTTTTTATCTATATTGTGAATTGGAGCTGATGGAGATTTTCTGCTTTAAATAGTTTTTAAAATCAATCTTCAGGGTCTTTATGACAATAACCCACTCTATTAGTTTGTCTGACATTCTAAAAGAGTTTCTTTTTTGAAGAATGATAGCAGAGAATATGTTAATATTGTCCCTTTTGTTAGCCCGCGTTCCACTTTATCTCTGCGAGATGACCGTTGGTTATTATTCTCACCCTCCCGCCTTTCATAAAACATAAAGCTAAAGAGAGATAGCAGCAATTTTTGTACTGTCTCACCCGGCCGAGTGGAAACCTCGGCCAATTAAGTGGCAGTGGGTGGGCAGCCCGGTGGACTTTGTGATATTTCACTCTAGTCCGACAAATTGAAAGAAAAAAAGGAAACCCAAAAAGAATCATCCAAACTGTAGAATTGGCTTTCGCCGTTTAGTACACAAGCTTCTTTCAAAGTCACACAAGCGGTTTTGCGAGAAGGAAAATGCGACTCCAGACCTAATATGAGTAAATTGTCATCGGCGCCACATCTTCCTGTTTAGCTTGAGTGACAGTGGGCCTAATCATATTCAATGGAAATGAAGTCCAGGAAGCTTGTTTGTGGGTCACAGGAAAAGGTTCCCCGTTATCAGCGTGCAGAATCAGCATGCTAAATGCTAGCAGACAAGCTGTTTCCAAGCGTTGTGGCAATAACAAGAGGCTCCGCTTTGCCAGAATGAAATCAGAGTCTCTATGCGACACCAGGCCTGTAATTTGTAAGCTCCCTTTCACCTCAGTTAATTAAAAGCCATACAACAGAGAATGCCTGCACTTTACCGTAAAGGAGGTTGCTGGAATTAGATGAATAAGAGATGAGGGTTGACATACAGCCTCTTCAATTTCACACAACACAAATAGCTTTGGGTTAGCTGTAATTATCTGCGGATGTGTCCATTAAGATTGGGGATGAAGTTTTAATCTTATGTTATTATGCAGAAAGGATGGAATCATAATGCATTGGCTGCTCGGGGTCTCAGCACCGTGTCTCGAGAAGCCTTTGAGGTGCCTTGAGTCCCACAGGTGTTTATCCTTGGAAGGAACTCAGGTGTGTGCTCAAAGCGAGATTCATTAGTGTAATACGTTTGTGTAGCACAAAATAAGTTACACAGATTTGATTGTGACCTCTCTGCATTTAAAGGCATGCGGAATCAATATGGACGGCCGGGATCAGCTTTCATTTTCATTAAGGAGCACTTTTGGAGGCTACGGCTGATCGGCAGGGGAAATAACAGAGAAACGACAGAATGCAAACTTCTTTTGAAAGGCAAGAGGGTCAATTTAATTACTGTTCGACGGCTTTCTAATTACTTCGATAACGCTGAGCTGAATGTCCACCGTTGACAACTTCGTTGGTTCTTTTTCAGTTACTTTATAAACATCGTAACTTCAGAGCTTTCACGTTGGTGAATTATTGACTAAGGATCAGGAATGTTAATCCAAAATTTGTTGGTTCAAACTAGTGTTGTCAAAAGTAACGACCGCGATACCATTCGGTACTGAAATTTAAAAAAAGTCCATTTCCTGCTAAGATTTGAGTGCTGTGAGCAATTGTAGCAACCAATACATCTGTGATTGGCTTCAATGATCATCGCTCGGCGATCAGCTGATAGACATGGCTTTCAAACACTCTCGTGTGTTTCTGTGTGAGCGCTCTGTGAAGAGTGTGAAGCGATGATCATTGAAGCCAATCGCAGACGTATCTGTTGAGCGCGTGAACACAATGACCAATCAGTGCTGTGTAAGAATCTGCTCAACAGCACACAAATCTTAGCAGGAAATGGACGTTTTTAAAATTTCAGTACCGAATGGTATGGCGATCAGTACTTTTGACAAGACTAGTTCAAACCATCAGTTTGAGAGCTGGGAATTCGATCTTTGAGAAAGCTACGTATTGCTAATTCGCTCTCGATAGACTGTTCTTTTAAAAAGTCTCTTTTTAACTAATTTACTAGTCTCACATAGCCAGACTGAATATTTAGTCTATCCATCCATCCTACTTGGTGAACTTGGGCAAATTCAGTGCTTAGTTCTTTGAAATTGCTCTTTGTTTCAGAGTGGTACTGAAAATAAACATGACTGCAACACACCAACCGTTTTTCACACTTTCAAATTGTTCATTCAGGCTTACTACCCTAAAAATATCAAAAATTGTGCAGGATTGTCAAAAACGGATATTATTTGACCAAGTACTTGTGTGTGCTATGCATTTTTTATGTCAGGTTGTTAGCTTAGCAACATACTAACATGAAAACTATTGAAATGAACTGCAAGACGAGTCAAGTTACATTTAGCCTATGTAGTTTATTCCAAACCACTCATTTATGAAGTTCCATAGAGTGCAACAATGTCCATCCACTTTTTTCAGCAGCCTTGGTACATGGGGTGTCGGACAGGGGATAACGAATCATTGGTAATGTAATTTGTCCACCAGGAATTGTGCTGTTAAGCCAGTATTTCAAAAAATAGATAAATAAGTTGAAATAATGTGAGCAGATGGCTTCAACAAAAGCATTGATAAGCAAATTTGTAACTCCCAGTGGGTCTGTCTTCAACTGTTTATAAGTTATCAGTAAAATCAGTTCCCCTATGGAGAAAATAAATAGGATTTTCCACTTTCGGCACCCAACTGGTGCATTCTGTTTGTTAGGGTGCAGCCTTGGAAGGCAGCTGCCTATGTAGGCATTGAAGAAGTTGAATAGGAAAGATTGACTTATAAACGAAAAGCTTTAAAATGCCTCACTGTGTGTTACTGTTACATAAAATCAATATCGTCAGCGGCCTTAGTTGGAAATCTAAGTTAATGTTATGTGGGTTTCTTTTGTGATTTGAAAAATAGATTCCATGCAGGTTAACCCTCAAAGAACGAGACAGCCGCCCGCGGCTAAAAATAACTATTGTTCTTAAATGTTTAATAACTTTTGAACCACTTAATCCTATCTGAATGATTTAAAAATTGTTGTAAAGCGGAGATTCTCATTTGTCTTATTTGGATAAATAAGACAATTCAGAGGCTCCGTAGTGTACGTGATTACATCATCACATTTTGACAACATTGATTCGTCAGAAGAAACCTGTCGGGCCTCGGGCAAACAGAGTGAAACGCCTGTGTGCCGGCGTAGGCCCACCCCCATGCCCAGATTGGTTCGAACTATCCCATATTCAACCAATAAACATAGGTTTTGGTTTTTTGAACCACCGTTTAGGATTGTTCATTGGGAAATTTTGACAAACGCACAGTCTGTCCTGCGTGCATGAAAACAAACACAAAATAACACATTTGCATGAGAGAACTCTCTGAAAAAGCCCAGAAAAACGCATGACTGAGTACTTTGACATAAAACAAACCAAAAACAAGGATGAAACAGCAGTACATATCAGATAAAGCACTGGAACTTATGTCTTCGCGTCACTAGGTGATGTCCCGGTAAAATCGATTCCGACGCAGAGTACAGCCGGCGGATCGATCATTTATATTATGTAAATAATTATTATATAGCCTAGTTCATGAAGATCATTTTCACAATGTTTTCTGTTGCACTCTGTATATTTCTCACTCATTTGTGACCCTGGACCACAAAACCAGTCTTTTGCTGGGGTATATTTGTAGCAATAGCCAAAAATACATTGTATTGGTCAAAATTATAGATTTTTCTTTTATGCCAAAAATCATTAGGACATTAAGTAAAGATCATGTTCCATAAATATATTATGTACATTTCCTACTGTAAATATATCAAAACTTAAATTTTTTGATTGGTAATATGCATTGCTAAGAACTTCATTTGGACAATTTTTAAAGGCAATTTTCTCAGTATTTTGATCTTTTTGCACCCTCAGATTCCAGATATAAATAGCTGTATCTCAGCCAAATATTGTCATATAGCCTAACAACAATACATCAATGTAAAGCTTATTTATTCTGCTTTGAGATGGTGTATAAATATGATATAAATAATGACTTTGACTGGTTCTGTGGTCCAGGGTCACGTATTGTGTGTAGTTTGTGAATCATTTGCACTGCTTGTATTTTTGTTGCAGAAGACAATTTGTTCAATTGTTTTCACTAAATAGCTGCACGGTTTGCGTTTGTTTGCGTCGTTTCCTCTGACTAATGTCACTGTAGTCGAAAAGGTATTGTCCCTGAAAAAGTCACGGTTTTTACTAGTAGTCGAACAGGTATTTTGACTTAGATAAACTCACTGCTGTGGGGTCCATATTGTTCGTATTACTCCCTTCCCAACACATTTTTTTGAAGCTACCTCGCGATAAGTTGCACTCACCTACTATTAGACTGTTTTCACCTGGTGTACAAAGCGCTCTATGGTCACATATAGAAATTCACTGCTATAACTTGCTTGGGGAATGTTATATGTAGACAAAATGCATGTAACTGTTGGAAGGTAAACCCCCAGAAACCCCGTTCTAAAAGAAAATAAATCCAAACTTCAGGAGTTTCTGTTTGAGTACGCACCCAAGTAGGCTGCTTGGTCAATGTGTGTCTTTCGCCTGCACCGGAACTGGATCATGTGCAGTGTGGCTGCTATCAGAGAAAATACAAAAGATACATTTGGACTGTAACTAGCGAACAAACTTCAAGTTCTCCTGTTTATAATGATATATGGCACTTGATGCTGACTGCTAGAATAGGTCTGAAAAAACAAAGAAAAGTGCAGGCGTGTCAGGTGCCCCAAAAATGTTCTAGGCCTTTATCGGGTTAATCGTTTTCTGAACACTATCTTTTTAAAAAGGGCGTGTCAGGTGCCCCAAAAATGTTCTAGGCCTTTATCGGGTTAATCGTTTTCTGAACACTATCTTTTTAAAAAGCACTGTAATTTAGTTTATCACAGCAGAAGGTGATTGTAAGCGTAAATGTGGGCTGTTTGCTGTTTTCAGAGCTTGACCAAACCTTCCTCTGATCTTGAAATGAGCAGCACGAGTCGAGGGACGTGATGACATTTAAAAAAGCCGCCTAACTGGCATATCAATTACTGGAAGATCCGGTGGCCATGCTGGACACCAGATAATAAATTGGGAATCCCTGCTGTCAAAAAACATTGGAAAGAGACCTAGAAAGAATTTGTGTCACCAAAGTGGCATGGATAGACAGCAGACAGGCCTGAAATACCAATGAGACGGCATCCTCTGCATTTTCAACAAAAGTTTGCAATTTTCAGCAACCGCTGGCGAAGCTGAAGAGCGCTTACCAAGTACAAGTAGAAACGCCTCAGACGAAAAGGAATCTTAAGTTACATGTATGTCGCAGTGCAGAAAAAAAGACCAGCTGGCAAGGACTCAAACACTTCCAGTTTGATTTCCGCAGAAAAGGAATATGTTTTCTCCAGTGTCACCTCCATATTTCTGTCTCAATCTTTTTGTCTGTATCTCATTTGTTTTTATATAGGCCGAACGCAGAGGAGAGTGATGTATGAATATCGAAGGAGAGGTACATTCATCTCCATGAAGAATATAGTGACGATAATAAATTATCGTCAGCGCCCTGACTGACTTATTCTGACAGCGATTCTATTCAGCAAAACCGGACGCAACGCATCAGTCACCGCCCCAGGTATATTATAATGAGAGAGATCCAATGCATCTGTGGCTAGATGGGTATTGACAGCGTTTTGCTCCAGGGCTGGCCATCATAATTATTCCGCACAGTCTGACCGTGACATCCTGCGTTATGGGAATAAGCATTTTTATTATGACAGTAATACAGATCTCATTTCCGTTTGAAGCTGAAATATAAAAGTGGCCCCGGTTGCATCATCAATGTTAAATTTGCGACGGTTCAGCTGTGAGATGCCGCGAAGGATGATATGGCAGAACGGCTAGTGTGATGTCTGCTCCCATTAGGGCTTATTTTTGCTTCTGTGAAAGGGAGAATTTTTTAAAAGGAAGAATTTAGAACCTGCCTCGGCCAATTTAAGCTTTTTCCTGTGTTGAAAGGTCAATTTCAAATGGAAGGCTACAAAATAAAGGCTTCTCTGTCTCTGTCGGTGGAATTTGTTTCGCACAGGCACGAGGAGTGAGACTAAATGGGGTTTTATTTAAATACACTGCCGTCACTTGACATTCTGGCTCTTCTCTCAGTCAGAGACTTCAATGTTATTAAACTCTTCAGTGGGTCATCGTCGCTTCGGTCTCCTGTGGTCCGGGGCCTGGTATTTTCAGACAAATAAACCTCTGAATTTCATGCCTGTTAAGGGGGGGTGGGGTCTTTTTAGGCAAATGAGTCCATTATTGAAGACTTTAGAAGACTGGCTAGTGTGACATTGAAAGTTACTGATGAGTTGTAAAGAATAGCTTTAAAGGGGCAGTTGTGGCCTAATGGTTAGAGAGTCGGACTTGTAACCCGTAGGTTGCGGGTTCGAGTCTCAGGTCCGACATTTGGGGGAAGTGAATAACAGCAGTGGCCCTCAAGTTTGCACAGGTGTAAAAGCAACGGCGTCATATTCATCTATTTTCATGAAACGATGTTGCTAGTGCCACACTGTAGATCACATGCATAATTTTATATAGTACAAACTGTAGAGTGAAATGTATAATTAATACAGAGTAAGTTTTTCTTTAAATGTGTTTTCGGATACAGCTTTTGGTTTTATTTTGCATGCATCTGCATAATAATAATTCAAAATTACACTGCGAGGATATATTTGCCCATTGCCCATAAAATACCATTTAAAGGATTGGGGTCATTAATTTTACATTTAGTTAATATTCTTATTCATCAAGGATGCATTTAATTGAACAAAGTGGCAGTTAAAGCAAATTGTATTATGGAATTCTGAAATAAATTATATATATATATATATATATATATTAGGCAGAATAAATAACATTAATAAATTTTTCTGAATGATCATGTGACTGCTGAAAATTCAACTTTGCATCACAGGAGTAAATTACATTTGAAAATATATTAAAATAGAAACAGTTATTTTAAATTGTAACAATGTTTCACAGTATTATAGCTTTTACTGTATTCTCAAATAAATGCAGCCTTGGTAAGCATAAGAGACTCAAAAACATTGAATAATCTTGCAATCGAACAATCCTGAAAAGTATGAAAATATAGCTCAGTGAAAGTAAAAAAAACACAACATTTGAGTGTGCTATTGTTATGCTCTACGCTGTTAGCAGTTTACCCTAAGTAGCTCACTAGCTGCTAATAAAAAGTGGCAAAACAGCCTCAAAGTAATAATAATAATACAAATGCTGTATTATTTTGCATATGGTAAAATCCTTCTGATAACAAGCTTCTCTTTCTCCCCTCTCATTGCATACGTCTCTTTCTCCAATCCCTCTTGGCTTAGTCTTGGCAATCTAGTTTAAAGAAATGTTGAAAGGAAATGTCCGGGTCTGCTGGCCCAGAAAAAAAGAGGTCATCTGCTTTTTTATACATAAATGAATAGCTTGTCTCAGCTCGTATGTCTGTAGTTAAAGAAAGTATCTGCCTGCTCGGATGTATTTGCCCATTCAATTGACTTTTCAAGTTGACTTTCATTTTCTAGAGAATACACATCAACTGACCGCTGATAAGCAGCTATGGCCAAACACAGTTCATTCCTCAGACTCCGACCTGCAAAATGGAGGGCAGTGCGGAGGTGATTTTTTTCTTCTTCTCTGTGTGTCCTGGTAAAGTGTCAGAGATGATGAATGCAGTGAGGCCTCTCGGCGGGAGATTCCACTTTTGCTGTAATTGTCATGCAGTAGCTTGGAGCTACGTCTGCTAATGCAGTAACCATTCTCAACTCAGCACTGAGCCTGTCTCTCATTCTAACCCCTGACACACTCTCTGCAGACCAGGATGATAGCTAGCCTCATTTATTTTCAGTCTTTGGTTTTCACTCAGTTTCACTCCTTTTTTGCCTCCCCTATTCTCTTTCTCTTTCTCTTTCTTCCCTCATTTTTGCCTCTGTGATTTGTCAGCTTACATTTGATCAACATCACCCAAAAAATACAAATCAGTCATTATTTGCACGTAATTTTTTTCCCCGTGAAACACAAAAATTACTGTTAATTTTTGGGTGAACTATTTCTTTAAGACTGGCTAAATGCTATGTCTTACATAGTAAGAGCTATGACATATTAATCTTAGATTACATGTCATGGACTATATGTTCTGTTGGAAAAAGGACAATTTTGCTGGGTACAATAGTGTTTTAATGAAAATTGTTTATTTAAAAGCAAAGGAAAACTGTTGCTTTTTTTTTTTTGTTGCTTGGTGCATTATATTTATGGCCTTTTTTACTTTTATTTTGTATTTATAACAAAGAAATGTATGTGTTTTTGCTGCCATTAAGTTATGATTATTTCTTAATATCTGTAAAATATCTGTTTACCATATTCAGTATGAAATCAAAACTGATTATTTATACCCATTCCTGGCCTTATTGTGCATAACCAGTTCTCATACTTTTCAAGATAAATCATGTAAATAATTAACACATTTCTTTAAAAAAATTTAATGAATTAAAAAGTTCATGTTTTGTTTTTGTAATTTATTAAATACATTTTTCATAATTATTATTATTTTTCATTTAACATCAAACCATCACTTGTAAAAAATAAATTAACTTTCTCCAACAGTATGTTTATAGTGTTTCGTTTTGCTTGGGCACAGGAATTTTTTTTAAACTCAGGCTTATTGGAAATACGCGACTCGTGTTGCAACACTGTACCAGGTGAGCGACCGAGCAACTTTACTACAGTATGTCAGATGCACTATAGTAAAAGTATTTTGTGTAAGTCTTTAAGAAGAAGTCTTTATTAATCAATATTCTGACTTTGAAATCATAATTTGTGTGACAAGGAATAAAACCTCTTGTCTTTTACTGCCTCCAGTGTTCATTTCAGCTATGAAATTCTGTGAAATGTACATTTAGGTACATTTTAGCCAGAGTTAAGCATTTCCAATTACGATTTATATTTTTGTCCTTTTTTACATATAGAATAGACTTTGAAGCACATGCACTGACCAGTAGGCCCTGGTATTTGAAAATGATTCTGCTTTGATTTCTTTGAAGCTCTAGGTGTTCTCCTTATTTGAAGTCGCTTGCTCTCATAATTGCCACTTTCATGAGAAGTACACTTGCTTATGAGTCACTTTTGGAAAGAAGTGTCTGCAAATGACGTTAGTGTTAATACATAATTGCCGCACAATATTTCACAATGTTTCTGAGCAAGTCTGTGTGTGGACCGTGGCAGCTGGAGCCGTCAAACTGTGCAGAGTGAATAAGCCACTGTTTGGGTGCTCGGGATACGCTGGAGAGCCAGGAGCATACGGGCGAGCATCTGCGGGGTCTCCATTAGCAGGACCCTCGCTCCGCCGTCATTCAGCCAGCCCATTTTAAAAGCAAATTAGCCGCTGCCTTCAGACGCAGCACCCTCGTCCCCTCCCGCACAGCGGGTATTCATAGACCTAAATGTCAAAGCATTTAAGACAAAGAAAGGGGTTCGTCCATTAAGGCCATCAGCTGGAATGGTGATTTGGTGTTTAGCTTGTATCAGTGGCACCGACACTAGGTGCCAATGCTGAGTGCTCCACTCATGCCCTTATAAAACCCCAAGCTTGGGAGCAGATGACAGGCTTATTTACCACTTTGGGAAATAAGAGGTATCGAGAGGTATTGATTCATGCGGTTATTACAGCTTTAATTGCGTATAATTGGCCCCATTTTGGTCATTTGTGGGGCAGCTTGTTTGTGTGTGGCTGAGAGTGCACAAGCGTGCTTGTTTGCTCGAGTCTCGGCTCGCGTGGATGATAAACGCCAGTAGTGTGACATTTACCCAAATAACCAGCAGAGGGAGTTGGACTCGGCTGAGCCTTGCGGTCTCTGTGCCCACTCAAACACTGATCTGAGAGCAGAACAGAGGGCCATGAACGTCCCCGGAGAGCGGGTGCCATCTGCAGCATCAGAAAGAAGGATCACACTTCACCTCCCTTCTCTGATTGTTCTGAAATCTGAGCATGACTGATTTGCATGAGTGTTGTGTTTTCAGAATGGCTAGAATATGTGTACGCAATTAAGCTAATAGGCATGCTCATTAACTCTCCTTTTTGACCTTGTGCAAACAGGCATATGGCGGATACTGTTTTAAGTTTGTATAAAGGGTAGTTTTAAAAAAATGTAAGAAAAGCAAATGGAATGCTTTTAGGGTTGTCAATAGATTTTTTTTTTTTATTAAATTAATTAGTACAATAGATTAATCTATTTATGGTCAGTGCATCTGTTAAATTAATCAAAATACAAATAATTTAATAACACTGCTTGAGTGTAGCAAATATCAAAATAAATATAAATTTTTCATACAGTTCAATTTAACTGTGTAACTTATAGCATTTAAAATGATTTACTTACTCTTTTGTTTTTAGACAAACTATATGGATTTTTAAAACCTATTTATTTATATATATATTTTTTTTTTTAAATTTTATTTTAGCAAAATAGTGTTGAATTTTATATCTGATTTTTTTTTTTGTTGTAGTTATGCAAAATAGGACAGAATCTTAATATGTTCTTATCATAATAAATATTTTCTGTTAATTGTCTTGACCAGAATTTTAGTAACAGTGCAGTATTTATAATTGTTTCTCTTTGTACACATGTAGATGAATATCTGATGCATTGCATCTCACTGTTTTTCAGCATCTGACGCAATGAGCGCCACTTTTTTTTTAAATAGTATGTCGCATTATAAACAGTAAACACAAAAATACAAGAACTCTGCATTCTGTATGAGACCCCAACTGTTTTTTGAATACAAATAACATCTGCTTGGTAAGCGTGGTTAGGCAAGGCTCATTGTCTGTATCTGTGGATGCACTTTACATACGGGTCAGGGGACATGATTAATTATGTTCATTTTTTATCACATTATTTTATTGTAATTAATCACACTATATAATTGTTAAGTTGACAGCCCTAAACTTTATATCTGGCAAGTTTATTGTAGCATTATGAATTACTCATGGCAGCTATTTGTGATATCTGTGTGTCTAGAGGTGAGAGTGAAAGAAGAGAAACCATCTTTAATTTATGGCAGGTCTTCCACTCCCCCTACAACCCTCTCAAGCCGTATGTTAGGACTCACTCTCTTCTCTAATGCTCCTATCTTTAGCATTTGCAGCTCTCACTATCTCTGTTTAACTGATTCCTGAGACTAAAATGGATGGAGGGAAAAAATAACAAGAGCAGAGTTGCATTTCTCCATTTTTGCTTTTATCTAAAAAGCCCTTCGTGCATGTGTCCACGGGACCTTGTGTCATCATTTATGTAAACGGCTTCTCGCAAGTGACACTGAGAGTGCACTGATAGGCTGAAGAAGAGGAAGAGAGAGCAAGACCTACACCAAGAGCTTCTACAGACTAGAGTATTTTAGAGAGAGTTGCTGTAAATCGTATTTAGTGCCTATTTATGCATTTTTTTCACCAATAATTTTAGATTGCTCATTTAATATTCAGCATGAAATCAAAACAGATCCTATTTACTTTATCAATACACATTCTTATTGTCCATGATTCATCCTCATTTTTATATTTATGTTTTTAATTATTTAAATAGCTTTAATGTGTTTTTTAAACACTTCATATTAAAAATATATGTTATGTAATTTTTAAGGTTTCCATTGTAGCAAATTAGCTCAAAAGGGAAATGTATATAAATAATTACAGTTAATTATGATTAATTACAACTATTTATATCAGCTGCCAGTAGTAACTGTAGCAGAATTATATTGCCATCAACCAATCTGTTCGTCCAGCGAACATTCAGTGTAAGTTCATATCAACTCTGGGAAAGGATATTTCCGTGGCCACAGAAAATACTTTCATACAGTATTAATGCATTAGAGCATGTAGCAAGGATCAAAATCGTAAAGAGACATTAATTTGCAAGGCAGAATCAGAAACTCGTGTAATTTTTGCACAAGAGTTTTATTAACTAAACACTAACACAAACTAGTCTAACAAACAAACAAACAATCACTCATACAAGGGAAGACAATGAGATTTGATGGATGAAACCATCAGGAAAAACCAGAGAATGAAGCTATGAAAAGAGTCAGTTAACCACCTGAGTGAAACCATAAGCGCCGTTTTAGAATGGGGTCTACAGCTTATACTAAACCTCTGTTTTGTTTATTTAAATGTACGATACTTGCATTGCCTTGTCCTGGAACGAGTGTACGGATGCAGTCTCGAATGAAAGTCTTGATGGTTTGGAGGTTCGGTGGTGTAGGAGTCGCGATCACGTTCTTCTGGGTTTGAAGAGTGATGAATTCCAAAGATGTGCTGACTCGATGGTGAGTGGGAGTTTCTTCCCAGTGGAAAGAGAAAAAGAGCTAAGCGAGACATCTGAGATCCTAGGATCTTTGGTGAATAGAAAAAGTCAAGGCCCGAGGCCTGGCACAGACTTAGGGTGTCCTTAGAGGGGTGCTAACTCACATCCTCATCTTCTCAGAATCTAACAGAACCTAGACTGAAGATGGGTCACTGATGTGATTGCCTTTATCTGCTATAGAGATCACACCTCCGGGGAGTCAAAGAGCCAGTGGTGACTTGCACTTTCAGAGGGAAAATTTACAGTAGTAATAGTAATTCGACTGGGTGTTGATGCAAAAACTACTAAAGATCTTAGCAACCTATATGTTCCTATGTACCACCTTAATATCACTCTCGTTTGATCATCAGAAGACGAATTCAAGATACTAAACACGTATAGGTACGATTACTGAACGGTCCGTTCTATATAAGCATGCATAAACAGTAGTACATACAAAACCATATACAAAACAAAAAAAAAAAAAAAAAAAGAACAGAAGATAGTAACTTACACAATTACCTGGATATGCATGATAGAAGGTCATAGAAAATGTGTCTAGATTCATGAAGAATTCGCTCCTATAGCATATGTTCTGTTTAGAGAGAATGGTAGGGGGAAGATTCTCCCTAAATACTTTTAAGTCGTAAAATGTATCTGGTCTGGCTGAGGTGTCGTGGTTGCCATGGTAACCAGGGGCCTGGGGTCGTTCGCACAGACACATCCTGGCACCCGTATTTTATTGGGTAGGGGTCTGTGGACATTGTTAACTAATGATAATGACTTTGTTAAATATAACAAAAAGTTGTTTGTCTGATTGGTCCAAATGCTACACCATACAGACAGAAGTCCATGCTATTCCTTGTACTCACTCACGTAGACACTCTGTCTCCTTTAATTCATGTGAAATTACTTCTGTGCATATTCCCGGAAGAGATCTCTCCAGCTGGAGAATAGTTTCCTCTTTACGATTCTACCCATGTTTCAAGAGGTTTTTGTGTAACGGCTGTCATGCTCCTTTACGTATATTCTCTTTCAACTGCACAATATCACACTGGCTTAATTATCTGTAGTTTAAGCTTACTAATATAATCTCTCATGATATAGCATAATTCTCTGGGATCAATGAGGTGGAACTAATCTGGATTTGATCAAATATGTGGATTTGTGTGCTGGGAGAAAAGAATAGTTTATGTATTTGATGTATCACTCTTTCTTTTTCTCTTTCTATCCAAATCTCAAAAGACTAAACACAGACCGGCTTATGTAACTCTTAAGTAATTTTATGTAACTCTTAATAAAAAGATGCACCGGAACACTACAGAACATGCTAAAGTTACAGCAATCTGTGATGTTGCCTCTAATTGTTGTCTTTTAAGTAATTTAATTTGTCTTCATTTAATTAGGCAGAACTTCTTTTTTTTCCAGATACTTTTTTTTTCTTGTGTAAAAAGTTCACCTGAAAAATAATCCTTATGTTCAGAGAAATGTAAGCATCATGTCATTAGTAAGATTATTTCTTTTGTCCAAGAGAATGACGGGTCTAGTTGTGACTCTCGCAGGAGTGCTGAGCATTTCCTGCGATGAATGCAGCTAGTCAAGAAATGTGCCTCAAATCAGGGTCATTCAAAGAGGTGTTTTTTTCTTCTTTCCTTTTCTATTCTCACCCTAAAAAAAGGACACTAAAAGCAGAATACGCTCTATAGGTTTGGTTGCTCACTTGCTCTGGTAAAAACATCTCTCTTACTTTGATTTTCGAAAGTGCAGTCTATGGAGAATTACAAAAAGGGCAAGAGAAAGAAAGCAGAATGTTTGGATTGTTGCTGAAGTGATGATTCATAGAAGCATGATGCATTACTATATTGCAATGACATTACTCTTTATGCTAGTCATGTTATTTATTACCAAATCATTCATTTCTTAAATCCATAACATCCCATACCAGATGGACAGTGCAGTGATAGACCAAATATTATTTAATAGGATATTTAATAGGGATGCACCGAATGTTCGGCAACCGAAAATAGCAAAAAAAAGCTATTTCGGTGTTCGGACGAATAAGCGAAAAGACCGAATAAATTGTACCGAACAATGAGGTGACACGATTAAATTGCAACCAGCGTAAAGTGAGAGGCACGCACTCTTTATAATGCAACAAACATGTCAACAGTGTGGAAGCATTTAACTGTCCGAGAAAGACGCAAAAATCATTACAAGCACCGACAGCGAGAGACTGCATTGTTTGATTGTTGCTGGTTTAGTGTATGATGATTGAAATCGCGAAATGGCTTAAATAAACTGCAGAACGTCATGTTTTCTAATACACGCACAAATTGCGTGTATTCTGACAGCGCAATAACAATAGTGAAAAAAATTGGCAAAATACATCGGGGAAAAACTGTGTTCGGTATTCAGCCTTCGGCCCAGTGTTTCATTTTGTTCGGTTTCGGCCAAGAATTTTCATTTCGGTGCATCCCTTATATTTAATACAATTTTAAATTTGAATTGTTAGTTTGTGTACATATATCTTTAGCAGTTGAATCGTGTTTGTTGAATGTTTTTTCAGCATCTCCCGCCATGAGCAGCGTGTTTATAAGATGTCATATCAAGTTAATAATAGTCCTTTTAAAAATTGCGTATTAAAAAATGTCCCTTCCATGTTATGGATTCTTCTATGAATCAGGGCACAGGATACTTTCAGAAATTGTCTGAAAGAATCTCAAAATTATTTGACATTACTTGACTCTTTTTGACATGTTTGTGATTAGTTGCTACTCAGTTTGAATCAGTTAACATGTTTAGAAGAAGAAATTCACTAAATGATTGTGTTTTGATATGGTTGGGCGGTAACCTAAATTTTACTGTAATGACCTTACTGTAGTATTTTCATGATCCAAAACAGTGTGTCCTTAAAAACAAGTGATGCATCATATCAGTAAAAGCGACCTCAGTCATATTCAACACTTTTTTTGTTTTGAGAAGAGTAACTGCAATGAGATTATTTTTAAATAAATGCAGTAGGAATAACCTGATATTCAATTCAATTAAGTTAAATAACATACTGTATTTTTTACAAGCTCTGTATGTATCGTAACCAAGGTCTCTGAGTGTAGTCAAAGCAGATGATTGTGTTGGAGCGTTTTAAGACATCTGGTGTTATTATCCATATCTCAGAAGGACGTCCAGCACTGAATGACAAGAACACTTGAGGCTTTGCAGGATGAAGTCATTATTGTAGAAGTTAGTGGGGAGGAGATGGTCGAAGGGGAATGAATGTCCTCTTAGTTTTGTCTTTGGATCGAAGCACAATACTCACTTAAATCAATATATCATGCTGTAGTAGTAATTAAGAGGATGAATCTGCCCTCGAGGGGCTCACAGACAGCATGGAGTCCATTTTGAAGCCTCTCGTTCCAGTCTCACTATAGACTCAAGCAGAAAGCAGTTGCTAAGAAACAGTAAGTGTGGTAGGAGATATTAGTTCTGTCTTTATTTTTCTTTCTTTCCTTTTTACTTTCTTCAAGTTCCTGTAAAAGCATTATTGACAGAAAAATCAATGGGAGCCATCAGACCTGGTATTTTTTACTCTGTTTCTCTGAGTGTTGGTGAGTTTTGGATTTCAAGTAGCTGTTTAATTTTAGGGGATTTTAGTGTTAACAGTGATGGTATTGGAACCCATAATATGACTGTTTGGTCCATATTATGGATCTTTAGTTCCGCCTTCCAATTAAAATAGCCAATTCGCATTCAACAGTGTCATCGCTTGGTGTTTAATATATTTATTGCTATTTGATGACAGTGTAAAAGAAACAGCTGCTTCTTTAAAGGGATATAGTTCGCCCCAAAAATTTTTATTCTGAAAATTCATTAATTACTAACCCTCATGTCGTTCCAAACCCGTAAGACATTTGTTTATCTTCGGACACAAATTAAGACATTTTTGATTAAATCAGAGAGCTTTCTGACCCTGCATAGACAGCAACACAACTGACACGTTCAAGGGCCAGAAAGGTAGTAAAGACATCGTTAAAATAGTCCATGTGACATCAGTGGTTCAACCGTAATTTTATGAAGCTACGAGAATACTTTTTGTGTGCAAAGAAAACAAAAATAATGACTTTATTCAACAATTTCTTCTCTTCCGTGTCAGTCGATGCACATTCACAAGAGTACCATAACGCATAAAAAAATGTCATGTTTAATTCAATTATTTGTGAAATTTACTAGTCATTTCTGAGTGAAAATGGTTTCAAAGTACATCTTACACCAATATTTTTTTTTCAGTGTAATATTGAGTATCGTTTCAGAAGATTTTATGATTAATGGTTATACTGTTGAGTATAGCTTTGGGAGGTTTCAGGGTAAAGGTTTCTGCATGGGTGTAATGGTTTGATTGTAAATGACTGTAATCTTAAGTAATCATGGTCAGTAGAGATGTATATGGCTTTGTTCGTCTGTTATGCCATGGTAGCAAATTGAAGTTGAACAATAATGGACCCTTGCTTATAACTCAATATTTTATGCATCTTGTCTTTTTAAATGGCATGTGAAATATAGGCCAAGGCCGCACCGCTTTACACATTTGGATGATGCGAGCCTGAGCGAGTGCTTAAGGGGTTGGTTTTGCGTTTACCCCTGTACGGGTTTATTTGACCGTGCTTTTGGATGACTGACAGGCTCCAGGACCAGAGAGAGAGGGAGAGCTTTGACAAACCGTTATTGTATAGTGCACAGTATTTGCTTTCTTTACCTCTAGTCTCGTCTAGATTTACCGAAGGAGAAAAAGCGAGAAAGCAAGCAGCGGTACACGACAAGCCTCCTTATAGATGTAGCAAGGTGCTTTTAGTGTCAGCTCGCCCAGATAAGACAGAGTGCCAGAGTGTGTTTGCTGCTGGAGAGTCAGGCCACTGGCTGAAGCTCAGCTTCCTTTGAGTGTCATTCTTAATCCGGAACTGAGCCAAGCACCCACCAGGCCGAAATGGCTGTCTGAATGGGCAGAGGCAGCTCACCCGTGAGAGAGAAAATCTCTCTCTCTCTCTCTCTTTCTCTCTCACTTTCTCTCCAGCTGCAGACTAAACACAGGCTCCTGGATTTGGGTCACAGAATATCAGTGTTAGCCAGAAAGAGGAAAAAAAGGAAAACATGAATCAATTATTTAATGGTAATCTGGGGCTCAGGTTGTTTGAGGATAGCTGTCTGTGTAGATGAAAGAGAGAGAGAGAGTAGCAACAGAGACACTGGGATGATTACATGATTTTTGTCATACAGTTGGTACATTCCAACAATGGAGTACAAAATACTTTCATAAAAAATAGGAAAGGGCTGATTGTCGAGCTCAGGAGGTCAAACTAAATATTAGAGTATTGTTTTATTTTCTGGAAAATTGTCTATGAGGTTTGTGATTTTATAATGTATTAAGAATCCATTTATTTATGTCTACGTTTTTCAAAAAAACATTTGTGGAAATTTGCTTGACCTTCTTGCTGTCCACTTGGTTTAAAAAAAAAAAAGCTCAGATGGCATTTGAAAGAGTGGGACAGAGTTATTGAAGACGAGCTTTGTTAGAAACACAGGTGCATTCACACAGGAACACATTTATGGAAGTTTTTAATTGTTGGTTATTTTTAATCTTATTTTCAGATTCCCCTGTGGTAACATCCCGATATAATTTAAGGTAACGTGCATGAATATTAATTGGGGTCAGGTGTGCCCGCAGTCATCATAAATATTCATAACCATGCTCGCATAACAGGATGATTCATTTATGTACGCTGATATTTCACATATTTAACAAGTCTTCCTTTCAGCCATAGTTACTTGGCAAACAATTTATATTCATGAGCAAAGTAGAACTTTAAATTACACATACAGTATTGGAATTATAACGAATTATAATGTTGGTAGTTTTATCTAACAGTATTAAAAAATATAAGTCAGTACACTATTTCCAAATTGATAATAAACCAGCATTAGAAGGATTTCTAAAGGATCATGTGACATTAATGGCTGGTGAAAATTCAGCTTAACCTCCACAAAAAGAAATTATATTTTAAAGTATATTAAAGAGACAACTGTTATTTTAATTGTGAATAATCTTTCACATATTACAGTTTTTACCTTTTGATGAAAGAACTGCAGTCTTGATGAGTGAAGAGATTCGTTTAAAAATATATTCTTAAATATTAAAAGTCTTACATAATCAACTATGTATATTAACTGTTGAATATTATTGAATCCTGTGTAGTGGTTTTACATAATATATTATATAGTCTATATTTTAAAATCATATATTTTTTAATCTTTTTGTACATACAACTTGTGATCTGTTGAGTATAATATTAGTTAATATTTCGTATATATATATATGCACATTTACATATTCCGTAATTTTTTTATTTTTAAAGTTACATTAAACGTTTTTTAATGTTGATCAGATATTAAGGATGATAAATAATTAATAAAAAATTGTATAAAGTGTTGCCAATCTAATTTAATCAAGTTTGATACTGTTGTTTAGTGTCACCTCTCATGTTAACAAATAAAATACATAAAAAATTAGTTAAATCACACATCAAGTATTTACCATGTTTGTAAATTCTGTAATATTTTTTTTAATTTAGTGCCTGCCACTGCCACAAGTATATATTGTGACATCACCAAGGAGGGCTATTAATCAAAACTGTTAGCCCTTCTAGTAACTTACTGTAGTGCATAACTCTGCTGTGTCTCCTTCACCTGTCTTTACTTCTCATCCTAAACTGCCATTAATGGACTCAGCAAGCAGTGACTTCTTGTCATTGGTCTCTTGACACAATCATTATAGCCTGCAAGCGATGCTGTGAATAGCACGGTATGATACCGGTCATTAGATGTTGATGTTGTGGGAAACTGGCCTCAACTTTTACTTGTGACACATCACAGTCTTATGCAGCATTGCATTAGCCGACACAGTGAATGTATATCGGTGCTAAACAGGAAGAAGCCGGCGCTCAGATTTGCTCGAGCATAAACGCACGTGTGTTAATACCTAAACCCCTGCCAATAACATATTAGATAGGTTGTTTGTGGCGCTGCGAGGGGGAACATATTTGCCTAGCGTGTGATTTGATTAATCTTCCTCGAAGATGCCGAGCCCAAATATGTGTACTGGTGTCGTCGCCTTTTAAAATGGAAAATTACAAAAATAACTCCCAGCTGTTAAACTGTGAAATGGGTTTATCTAGTAACTTATTCATGCACATTTGCATTCCTTCTCTCTCGAAATTAATTTCTCGCAGCAAATAAAGGCAATTAAAGCAGGAGTGTTTAGGAAATACGAGGGCTTTTCCTTTATTGGGTAGTTCGCGTGAGTCGTTTCCTCATGCGAGAATAGATAAGCAGGGCTTTTTTGCTTTTGTTATACAATAGGGTCCTGGAGGTGGCGTTTCAAGAAGAGCTCTGTCTGACAGCCGTGTACACACTCTCTCACACGCACCCGAAACGACAGCGTGTTGCAGACGTGGTGCGATGGTAGAGGCTACGGGGGATAATCAACCTGGCTGTGTGATTAAACATGACGTCACTCCCCTGTGAAAGATGTGGCCCAGTGGCAGATGTCTGGCCCTTTGCCAGGGCACGTGGGGTTGGATGGCATCGTTAACACGTGCCACGCTAAAAATAGTCCTGTTAGGCCCACGTGTTCATCACCGAAATGACATCTCTGTGACTGGGAATATCACTCATTTCCTGAGAGCAGATAATCATTTAAAGTAGAGAATTATTCAGCCGGTGTGAGTTTGATTTGTTTTGATATGGCGTTTTAGTTCTGGATGCTTTCTTTCTGGTCATTTTTGTCGCTTCTCACGTTTGAATCATTGATGTAATTACATGAACGTGTTTTCCCTGTGCATCTCTGTAGTTCCTTTTCTTGCTCCTTGTTTCCTAGGGAACTGTTTCTAAGGTTACAAGTTTACTTTCTTTCTTCCTCTTAACTTGCTATAAGGGGATGTTCCCCGATAGATTCAATTGCTGTTTACATGCAAACACTTTGAGGCGACACGTCTGGGCACGCTGTACAAGAACTGTTTTTGATAAGGGTTTCATGACTTTATTCAGTTTAGCTCAAAGTGACCAAACAGTGTTTTTTAGAGGCTGGAAGAACTGCTTCTATAAGATCGTTGGAGATTTTTGCTTCTTTAGATTGCCATCATGTTTGCTGGATAAAGATACACCAGGAATTTGATATGATTCACGATGCACTATACCATTCAAAAGTTTGGGGTTGGCAATTTATTTATTTATGTTGTGAAAACATTCTAATAGGATGATCTGATAATCACGAAACATAGTTCGTGTAATAGGCAATGCTTTCATAACATTATACATGCCCTTGCTGTCACTTTTGAGTCCTTGCTGAATAAAAATATTATATACAGTAGTCAACATTTGAAGTGGATCAAAACGTTCAGTCAGAAGTTGCCTTTGTTTGTAAGTATATATAATCATGTATATGTTTATATATATAATATATATAATATAGGTATATGTATTAGGGGTGGAACGGTTCGCGGAAAAAAATCGAACCGTACGGTTTTCCACACACTGTTCGGCACACGCTAGGACCGCGGTTCAACTTAAATCTGACAGCGCATTTGTAATATGGTTTGCTATAAATAACATATTAAACAAACAGGGTTCGGCTAATGTATTTTTCTGTTGATGGATGCGCATTCTGGCTTACCAATACATTACAACAACAGCAATGAAAAAAAAAAACATTCACTCTTGTTCAATGCGAATGCAGTATGCTGGAATATAAGCATTTATTCCGTCATCAACCGGGGGTGTGCTGATAGCGCGCTCACACAGGGAGACCCTGAACGGCACACTTTGAATCTGTTTTTAAGCTAACTCATGTAAGCTTTGGGCCCCAGTTAAACATTTTCAGAGCCCGATGACGCTCTTTGCTGATCCGAAGCACGCAAACCCGGCCTCAGAATGCGCGCAGTATTAGCTCTCTCGGGGGAGGGGGCGAACCGATGGAGACTAAGGAAGGTGTTTTGAATGGACAAATCACACAAAATATGTCAAAATGCCCATCTGTCATATCCCTATGCGGGACATAGTCGCTGCGATGTCCTGTATCAGTGCACTTGATCAGTGCATTCTCTTAAAGTGTCAGCACTTTCTTAATATTAATCAAACCACAACAACGAAGAAATCACTCATTGCTCTTGATTGAATAGCTTTTGTAATTTTAATAAAGATTAATCTTTAATTTATACGGTCAAATATGCAATGCTGTTTTACATCATTACTTTATTCAGTTTCTGTACCTGAAAACTAATGTTAGTATTTTATTTGTATCGTACAAAGTTGTATCTCTATTGTATTTATTTGGTGTTGTTGCTGTGTGATGTGACATGTTGCCAAGTATGGTGACCCATACTAGGATTAGTGCTCTGCATTTATCCCATCCAAAAAGCACACACACAGCAGTGAACACACACCAGTGTTAACACCCAGGGCCCCGAAGCATGGGCAGCATTTATGTGCTGCGGCTCCGCGGGGAGCATTTTGGGTGTTGTCGTGTTGAAGGTGAAGAGAGATCTGTACATTCACACGGTGTCCCCCCACCTACATGGGTCCCTCTGGACCTGATACTCGACTCGCAACCTTTTGATGTCGCACTCTTACCATTAGGCCATGACTTCCCCTAAAGGAATCTTGTAGTTAGATAGATTGTTCTTATTTTCTTTATTTTTATTCGACAATATAGTTTTTTGCATATATATATACTGTTTAGATATATATAATATTGTTTATGTTTTTATTTATTTTTTTTACTTTTGAATGTTAGTGTATCACACACATTTAGATTCCAAAGTGCAGCCACTGGATGGTCCAATATGAAAGATCAAACAATGGCCTTATATGAATGATATCTAATTTAATTTGACAAATGAACTTTTTTGTGCATTTAAATGTTTTAAAAACAACAGTAAACATGCATGTTGAAGACATTAATTTTTACATTTTTATTTCAATTTTTTTTCCTGGCTTTAAAAGTGTCTTATACATTTGTTTTAAATTATATGCTGGGCCCTTCAACTCAGAAATATAGGAATAAACTCTGTAATGTATCTTGACATGGTCACGGATAGCTGGAAGATCTTAATCAAGAGGTGTGTCCAATTAATGTCACCATCTTTTTCATTTTTATTTTTTTTTCTGTTTACTGCCTTCTTCCCCAGATTGAAGCCTCTCAGAAATGTTAACACTTAGAAATGTGATCCTAATATCTCTCCACATGTGTCAGGTTAATAAACAGCTTAGGGAAAAACAAAAAATGTGGTCTCTTTTTCAGCATAGGTTAATCCTCCACCCCAAACTGTGTATTTTCACTCTTATAAGGCAACAACAGACCTCTCCACTCTCTCTCGGTGCTTCAGGTTGGTTATTGAAAAATAAGTGGCTTGGCAATTTCTTGCCTGATGTGACTCAAGTGAGCCATCTCGCCATTGATCGGGTGGTTTGCGAGCTCGTGCTTTCCGATCTCTCTTTCAGAGCTTACTGTGTCCCTTTCTCTGATATACCTGTAGGCGAAAAAACACATTTGTGAAGGAGATCAATTAGTTTCACTCAAAGCTAATGGAAATCCATGGTCAGGTTAGAGGATGCTTTTGCAGAGGAAGGACGTCAGAGTAGGCAGACGCTTCCTTTGTGCCGTTATCCTCAGGTGACTGTCAGAATGTGTTATGTTAAATCAGCGCTCTGCCACAAATGCTGTTTGATAGCTGGTGTGGAATGAATAATTCTGCATGTGGAGGCCTGGAAACATATAGAACAGCTGGATCTCTTCTTAAATCCAGGTACTGTACAAATGACCCCAAGCAACAAAATGCCTTTAGCGCTGTAACATATTTCATAAGTTGAAAAAAAAAAAAAAACACTGATTGTTTGAATATGTTTTACAAAAAAAAAAAATATTTGTAATTCTTTGCCTTCCTGTAGCTCAAATGTTAGAGACATGTCCACTTGCAATGGAAATTGAAAACAAGAAGCTGAATTAGATAATAGTAATAAATAAAATAAATGTGTGCCTTAGTCACTTTGGATAAAATTGCCAAATGTTAAATATTTAAATTCTTTGTGAAAAGTGATTTTCTGATGAATTGTTTCTACCCCGTTTTTTCCTCCATGTAGCTTTTCAGTTGTATAGTGTAAGTTTATTTCAAGAGTTAAGTTTTTTTTTTTTTATTTTTTTTATTTTTTTATTATTATTTTATTTTATTTAATGTTTATTTTATTTTTATTTATTTTATTCATATTATTATTTTTTATATTATTTTTTTATTCATTTATTAGTTTAGTGTAGTGCAGTGTATAAGAAGTATGGGAGATGTTTTGGAGAAGAGCTGGACGTGATGACTATGTTCAGATGTATCTGTGGTATCACAGAAATTAATGAGGGATCAAAGAGCCTCATAGCTTTTTAACTGTTCCATTTCTTTTTCTTTTTTCTTTTGCGCACAGTCCATCTTGGTTTTTATTTCACATTTCCTTTTCATGCTCAAATGGTTGTTTGCGTAACTGCCTGTGCTTTGGAAAATTGAGATTTCCATTTGTAATACACGGGCCTTTCATGGATGAAGAGAATAAGCACTCTGTGCTACGGCAGGAACCATCACACCTCTCTTTGAGTTTCCCCATATATGATTCCATTTAAGATCAGAGACAAAAGGAATACTGAAGAGGTAAAACATGAACGTATGACAGACACGAATGAAAAGGGATTTTACCAAGGGATATGCCGCACATCCGTAAAAACCAAGAGAATAAAGTCATTGTTGGTGCTCGCAGTATAAGTCCTGCTTTTTTGGAGTGAAGTTACAATTGCTGATTGAAGTCATCTGATGAGATTAAGGCTTGGCTGAATGGTCATCACAGGGGATAGCGGATGCTGCCCACGCAATTTCTCTTTCATTTTTTAATGACGCTCTGTTCTGTAGTGCCGCAAATGAGGCTCGATTCATACCAGATTGACCTTTTGCCATGTTGTGGCAGCGAAATTGAAAAGACTTTAAGATTCATTTAACCCAGGGCTATTTGTTTTTTATTGCGCACTCCTTTCTCACACTTCTTTGATTTTTATCTGTTGTTAGACTGCCGTCGCTGCTCAGAAAAATCTATTTCATCTGCCACAAACGACTCTGACAAGCCCTCCTAATTAGCCGCACAGCACTTTTGATGTGTGGTCTGACACGGCGGCGTGTTTTTTGAGTATTACGCATCTTATGCGAGTCAAAACTTGCTGACTTAACTTCTAAGTAGTGACCAGGGACTTTGCTGTGTTTCACGATAACTGAGCAGTATTTTGACGATCAGGCAAAGAACTGCAGATTCCCTCCTGGCGCTTCTGGGTTTTAGGGGAAATGGTGAAAGATGCCTTGTTGTTGCTTTTTCCCAGAGGTCATTGCTGGATGTCAGTCTCAGTGGTTGGATATGAAAAGCAGCACATTGTTATTTTAATCATATGTTTTTCCTCAGATGTTTCCTGTTTCGAAAGCCTCCCTCATCTCCTGCCGCAGCCCCGAGCATTACAACACAAAGGCAATTTGTTCATATTTATTCTGAGCTAGACGTCAAATTTTCCCTGCAAAGGGACTTAATTGAATGAACTTTCATAAAAGAAAGCCATTACTATATCTGAGTCTCGAGATGTCCATATAAATTTGTAAAGGCTTAATTTTGTATTAGCAGTCTAGGCGGCTCTCACCCTGTCACGGCAGAGAAGAGTCAGGATCCAAGTGCGAGTGCAAAAGGTAAGGTTTATTGTAATCACAAACAACGGAGACAACAAAGATAATCCTCGGGTCCAGGTCCGAATCAGAGCTCCACAGAGAAATCCCTTCCTCCACTGCGTTTGACCAAACCAAGGAGAAGGCTGAAGATCTGTACCCTGACTGAGCGAGAACTGGAAACAGAGACTGACAAGGAAACAGGAACATGAGGATAACGAACCGACAAACACACATTGAACAGAGTGCCCTATATAGGACTCGTAAAACGAGTTGCAGCTGGCGCGCTCTGATTGAGCGCCAGCTGCAAACACTAATGAATGACGTACGCACATACAACCACATGACAAGACACAGAAAGACCGTCCGGACCCATGAACCGTGACACACCCACACAAATGCTAATTTCAATGGTCGAGCTCCGTTTAAATGTCTGTGAATGTGTTCCGGTACAATCGCTTCTCTTCCAAATCACAATCACACATATTGCCATCTTCTCCCTTGCTGTATTTCAGCTCCCAGGCTGCCACACTTCAAATGAAAAACAAAGCAGTGTGTTCATGATTTATAATGGCTGCTTTCCCTCTTCATCACCAGCGTTCATTTGAATTCACTGGAAATTCTATTAGTCTGCTAGAAAAAAAAGGGGTGTCTTGAAAGACTTCTTGTGGATTGAGGATCTGCACATTTTTAATAGGTCCAAAAAGCATTAGGAGACTAATTTCATTAACATTGTCAGTGCATAATCACCCCGTCGATAGATAAAGGACCAAGCCAATCGGCCTAATCTGGCTCAGAAATAATGAGCAGGTGATGAGGACGATCTGCTGTACGCTGGAAGGAATGTAGAAAGAGCCACTTTGGCGGACAATACGTTATAGAGTTGTGTAGAAAATGGCATGCAGTCGCTTTATCCTGTTAATTGTATTGAGGAACATGTGGTAAATCCTGTAAATGTGCTCCATGGATTCAAGAGAGAATATATGTTATTCTAAAGGGACCATCCATGTGGAAAAATACAGCTTAAACTGGTTTGTTCGTCTTAGCTGGTCTGACATGTTTTTGTAGGCCAGCCCAGTTGTTAGCATCACCCTGGTGCCCTAGTCTAAAACCCAGTGGGATTTTTCCATTGGTTTTGGATTATTACAGAAGATCTGTGACCCACTCTGTGGTCATCATGATAATATTCACAAATGAACACAATAAAAAAAAAAATGTAAAGCCTAAATACAATTGCTGGAAGTAAAAATCCTAATGTAGGCTATTAGGAAACTACACCACAGTCGTATGACTTAAACATCACCACCATTAAGCATTAAACTCTTTTAGTCTTTATTTTAAAAATAAATAAAACCTTTCTCTGAAAGTCTGAGTTGGAATAGTTTGCAAGAGACAGTTATAAATATAGTGAGGCTGCAAGAGCCGACTAGTGACTAGATGAGTTTAGCTGTTCAGCGTGATGACTTTTAATGTCCCAGACAACCTCTGTAGTCCCATTTAGCCACTTGTTAGCAAACACCTTTTTCAAAACAAGTAAAAGCTTTTTTTTTTAAATCACACGGGAATAGTACTGATGTGTTTTAGGTTTTGTAACAAAACATTAAAATATCTCGAGCTTATGTTAACCACATGAACTTATTTCAGGCATCGTACCGAAACCCATTCAAAAACTAGCTGGTTTTATCTGATCTTCCAGCCTGGTCTTAGGTGGCCAGGCTGGAAGACCAGCTGACCAACCATCTAAAACCAGCTTGACCAGTCTAGGAGACCAGCTTAAGGCTGTTTTTTTTCTCCAGCACAGAACACTTTTGGGACAATAGAAATACTAACTCTTTTCTGGGTTCTGCCCTATAAAAACATGTCTTCTTTTTCAGCACTCTTGCGATTTTGCAATTTTCGAATGCGATTTTCATGCGCATCTCGTCAGTAAAGGCGCTTTTACTATACAGAGCCGTAGTTCACTGACAAGCTACACAAAATCGCGTTCAATATCGGCATTGAATCGCCTGCGATTTTGAACGCGATTTTGTGTAGCTTGTCAGTGAACTACGGCTCTGTGTAGTAAATGCCGCTCCATCTGAAAGCACGTGCTGGAGATTTACTACTAATCACAGGAGTAGCTTTACTGATGAGATGCACATGAAAATCGCATTCGATTTTTTGCACAGCCCTAGTTGGCAGTTTAGAGGATTTAGGCCATTATGGCTAATCAGGCTGGAAGACCAATATAAACTAGGTAAGATCAGCAAACCAGCTTAGGCTGTTTTCCCCCAAGAGGGATATTACGGGTAGTACAGCATTTCTATCGTGACAACCCACAAAAGATTTTAGCATGGTAATGGATATGACAATGTTAATGTATTTGGTCTTGGCGGAATAGATCTGCTACTCTGCTGAATTGCTGCTGCTGTTGGTTGTTGAGTTGCTGCTTTAAAGCAAGTACAGGAACTTATTATTGCCAATACATGTGCCGATGCAGTGCTGTGAGTATTTAAGACATACAGTATTGCTGCTGCACAAATAGCATATATAATAGTGCTGGGCAAAGATTAAAATTTTAAATCGTGATTAATCGCATGATTTTTCTGCGATTAATCGCATTGTTATGCACAAAATTCTGGTTTTTAGCTGGTCATCCAGCCTGGTCATAGCTGGTCAGAAGGCTGGTTTTTGAGGGGTTTTGGCCACTTCCTTAGCTGGTCAGGCTGGTCTTGCACTATTGCGGGACCTCGCCGGACCCAACGCAACAGAGTGCAACGCGGGACAACACTTGATGGGCGAGTACGGGTTAGAGACTCGTATACGGGATGCAGGAGAATAAGGGTGTACTCACACTAGGCAAACTTAACCGTGCCCGAGTGTGTTTGACCCCCAAAGCCCGGTTCGTTTGACTAGTGTGATTGTGCCATGCCGCGCTCGGGCATGGTTCGTTTAGCCGTCCCTGGCTCGGTTGGAAGAGGTGGGCTAGAGCACGGTTCAGTTGGGCTTGGGCGCGGTACGCATGAAGTGTGAGCGCTAACTGCGCCGGAGCACAGAACTTCTGAAACGTGCAGCATGATTGCATGTACATTTCTGAGCGGCAAAAGTGATAGATCTGAAAAGCAATATATTGTGAGAGGGCCATCTGTTACCGCGTCCCAAACAACTCAAAATAATAAACCACAAAGTTAACAAAACGATGCACTCCACTGTGCTGATCGAGAGCGCTTCTCTGCTGTCTTCACATGCTATAGGAAACTTCCTATTTCTGATACATTCTTTTATAGGCATGCTCTAATGCAGTGGTTCCCAAACCTGTCCTGGAGGGCCCCCTGCCCTGCACCTTTTGTATGCCTCCCTTGTCTAACACACCTGATTCCACTCATTAGCTCGTTAGTAGAGACTGCAAGAACTAAATTGGGTGTTTCTGATTAGGGAGACATACAAAATGTGCAGGGCAGGGGGTCCTCCAGGACAGGTATGGGAACCAATGCTCTAATGTATACAAACGCGAAGCCTCTCTTCCCAGTTTACCCAGATTCTTAATGAAAACTATCTGAAATGTGAATGTTAGCCAATCACAGATAATTTGCATTAGTCTGAAAGGTACAGTACAACAGCCTGTTTAATGCTAAGGGCACTAAAATGGTCTTACAATCTTACATTATGATATGTTGTACCCTTGAATGACGCTGTATGAGGACTTTGGGGTTGAGAATCAGCCTGTGGCCATTTGAATACAGGTCTGTTTTTTCTCCTCATTTTTTAGCTTAATGAAGGGACGTGTATGGTGGAATGAAAGGAATAAAAAAAAGACAGTTGATCAGCGGTGGCTTAATCACAGCGATTCACCTCTATCAGCTCTCAAGGTACCATTAAATAAGTCACCCATTTACTTTTAATTATTATGTAATCAGCCACGCCTGACGTGCGAGAAGCTTTAATTAAGTTATTAATTAGCTGAGTAATGCGATTTTTCTCTGGTACAGAAACCCAAGTCACCCGCTCATTTCATAAATGAAGGTGTAATTAACGCGTTAGCCGGGAGATACTTTTACACGGATGCTTGGGAGATGGAGCAACTACTGTTAAACTGGCAGAGAAATAACACCATGTGTGGCACATTAGCCCGAACAGTTGTGACCGAGCAGCACATTTCAATGTAAATATCAAACCATTTCATTGCAAATATTATGCGTCAGGAATTCAGGGTGATATGTCAGCTTGTATGTGAAGCATGCGTGATGTGGTACCGCACGTAATTGGTGCTTGTACTGATTTACTGTGGGGTTTGAGTGCTGGATGGTGGCTGGAATTGTTTTAAAGTTCAAGAGATTTGTTGTTATTTGTAACCACTATATTGCTAATGAATGCATAGTAAGTACTCCTAGTGGACACATACACATTTTTAGGAAATTGAGATATACATATTTTCAGGATTCTTTGATGAATGATAAATTCAAATGGAGAGCATCTGTAAAATCTGTATCAGATGTACTATTATGAAATGATTTAAGCACTAAATGCAGAAGAAACTGATTTTGGCTTATTTTGAAATTGCACCTCACAGTGATTGGCTGCCTCTTGACATTTTTTCCCTCTCGTTTGCATAAATTTGATCCCACAATCCCCCACATGAAGTGTAAGAACACATCTGATATGTTATATACAACTGCATTAATAACGTTGCTGCTTTTGCAGTTGTCCACATTATACTGTGGAATATTTTCTTCTGGGCAGATGTTTCTGATTTTCTGGCGTGTTTTGATGATTGTATTTCTGTCTGCTCAGGTGGCTGAATGTGTCCTGAATCAAACCAGATCGTCATCAGTTATTTAAAGCTGATTAGCAGAAGGATACACTGCTGCTCCAGGCACGATTTGGATAACTGTGAAAACATTGCACTCGTGGTTGAGTCTTGCTGAAGGGTAGAGCTTGAATAGAATTATTTCAAGTCTTCTACAGGTAGAATCACCTTCAAATGTCGCTCTGTAGCGGCGAACACCAATAACAAACACCAACTTCAGCTCAAGAAGTATAAAAACAAACAAAAAAATGATGTAGAATATGAATCAGGAAGCTTTTTAGTGCTCGCAGATACTGCTGTCTGGCCGCCCTTCAAACCTCAAGCAGAGTCAAGGTTATGGATATAATGGTGTTTACAGAGAGCGGAGGGTTTTTATCGTCAAAACACAATGCTCCGTTCATGATCGCAGAGATGTGGATTAAAAGCTCACAGAGAAGTGGACAAACAGTTTCATACAACAGTAGAAATAATGAATTGTAATTTTTGTTATCAATGTCTTTTTGTGAACATCCTTTAAGTTTAAAGTCATATTTCAAACATCAGTGGTTTATTCGTTAGCATTATTAGTTTATTAGGCCTCTTTCTGCAATGCTGTTTGCTCCAATGCTTGTGCCATAGCTTTATGGTAGTAAAAGCAAATCATTTATGAGATTTTTGATGGATGCTGTCCCGTCATGGATAAAAGATGCTACTGTCTGGATTTGGAGGGTCAGCGTTTGCTTACAGGGCCAAAAATCGTAGTGTAAGAAAATGTAGTAGAGCATATAAACAGACTGAGCTGTTTCCCTGAAACAAATTAAGCCTCAAATTGAATCCTATCTAAAGATGATTCCAATTTTAATCCATGTGGATTTATTTTTATAGATTTGAATATCAGCCCATTGCCTAACTGTTGGCATCCAATCCTAGATGTTTATTACTCAATACAGTGTTATAGCTTTTTTATATTATATTAAAACTATTTTTTTTTAAATGTTTCAATACAGTATTTCAGCATTCTTTAAAATTTATCTATTATTTATCTTATATCGTGGTTTTTATTTATTTATTTATTTATATTTGTCCATACAGTGTAAGTCAGTGGGATCCAAAGTTTAATTTTTTTTTAAATAATTTTCCTCTTTTGTGTTCTACAGAAAAAAAAAGAAGGCAATGACAGAAAGTTCAGTTTTGCATGAACTGTCCTTTATTAAAAGTGCATTGTGTAATTTGTGCACCACTAGCATCACAAGCCATTTTAAATCCATGTCTAAGTCCAGACCAAATGTAACGTGTGGCTGAATCTATAAGCCGAGGTCTGGTAGTTGGAATCAGTGTAGCATGCCTGGTTTAGAAGCTGGGGCTTCGGTGGCATTTTTATCAATGAAATTTCTGTTTGATTATTCTGGTCTTGTTTCAGCCCTGGTGCCATGTTGTAAGCTCTGGAGTTCCGGTAGGGCCTTCAGGGTCTGGCCTAGAGCTGTTGTCGCTCGGAGAGCAGCATTCAGCTCAAAGCAGCATTATCGGCCTGACCCGCTGTTTTAAAACAAGCTGCAGGTTCCAGCCTGCTTATTGTTGGTGTGCAGAAGGAGTCTTTGAGTAAATGCCTTTTCTCCTCTACAGCAATTCTGCTTTGATTAATTGGCCGAGGCCCAGAATGCTGTTTAATCCTGCTGGGCTTCTCCTGCTACTGCTGGAATTGATTCAGAATGGGCTCACTGTGAAGCTGCAAGGCATTCTGGGAAACATGTCCTTTTATGAAATGTACGGTTTTATTTTCATAAAACATAACATAACTTGACAACAATGGACTGAATGTTGGGATTCAACTTAAGGGTTTTATTTTAGTTAAAGACTGAAGTGTGTTACTTTTTCCAGTTGAAGCTTTAGCATCGAAGAGCTATTGGCTCAACTATAAGTAAGACATTTATAGGTTGGTTTCCCAGAAAAGTGTAAACGCTGAGTTAAGAGTTTGACTGGCCCTACACAGCAATACTTGCTCAACCAATGGCAACGAGGCAATCGCAACTCACTGTAATTCCATAATGTGGCATGTTCGAACACAACAACTACAAAATGTAAGATAGCACTTGATATTATTATTTGGAAAGTAATTGGAAAAGATGGTGTCCATACCAGACCTGAATGAGATAAATTAATTCTAAATTAAACAATTCATTGGAAATTGTATATATTTATTATGCATTACATGTATATATGCATTTTAAAAAAAATTAAAAAAAACAAATGTCCTGCATGGAATTGTTTGCTTTTATTTTATTTGTTTAATTTTAATCGATTTTACCATTAATTTAGTAATAGCAAAATATAAAATACATATTTATAAATAAATTGAATGTATTTAATGTATTAACATAAGGTGGATCGAAATACAATTAAAAGGACAAATGTGACCCTGGACCGCAAAACCAGTCAAATGGGTCAATTTTTAGAAATTGAGATTTATGCATCATCTGAAAGCTAAATAAATAAGCATTCTATTGATGCAAGGTTTGTTAGGATACAACTACTTGAAAGTATGGAATCTTAGGGTGCAAAAAAAAATCTAAATATTGAGAAAATCGCCTTTAAAGTTGTCCAAATAAAGTTTTTGTATTACTAATCAAAAATTAAGTTTTGATATATTTACGGTAGGAAAATTACAAAATATCGTCATGGAACATGATCTTTACTTAATATCCTAATAATTTTTGTCATGAAAGAAAAATCGATAATTTTGAGCCATACAATGTATTTTTGGCTATTGCTACAAATATATCCGTGCTACTTATGACTGGTTTTGTGGTCCAGGGTCACAAATGTGTGGCAATTATTCATTGAATGATGTATGTTTGTATTTTTTTTACTTGTAATTATTCATCTATTTATGCATTGATTAATTTACTTATAATTCTATTCATGTATTTCCTATTTTTTAGGAAATACATGAATAGTAAATAGGGCCAGTTTCCATTCCATGTTGACTGAGTTGCTGGGAAACCCTAAACACCTCGTGATGACCATCTAAATAATCAGATAATATGATATTCTCCCCTGGTTTGTGTAGGGCAGAGGTCGGTGACTTCAGCACAATCGAAGTACTTCAGAATGTCACATCTGCTGAGTCTAGCCACCGTACAAGCTCCTCCTCTGGCCTGATTTGCTGTGACCTGCTTGCTGGTGAGGAGAACAGAGTGATAGCGCTGTCAGAATTACAAGCGAGCTGCAGCGCAGGATCTGATGTCGATGCGGCGGTCTTGAGTGTCTGCGGGGAGCTGCGTGTGGTTACAGGCACATAAGTGTTTTTAAGGGGGGGGGGGGGGGGACTGTTCTTACAGTGAGGGGGTCAAACGCCACCTGCCTGTTCTGATCATCCGCTCCACAGCCTCTCTCATCCAGCAAAACCCCCTTCACCTGCGGATATGCTAAAAGATACCTTACTCCCCTCACCTGTGGCCTCTAATGCTTTAAAGAATCTTTATAATATTTACTTTTACGTTGCAAAACCTACCTAGACAGCATTTTAAGGCATTGTGAGTAGGTTAGTAGCTTAATTATGCTTCTAAGATACCATGTTGCATCATTCATGGAAAATATAATTTCCCAGAATGCATTGCGACAAGTGCAGCGATAAAATTCATCGAAGATAAGTTGTGATTGTCAATTATAAGCATACCTATATTTCATTAGATTATCAATTTAACAAGTTACGTTTAAGTAAAAAGAACAATTTTATCCAATATTCTATTGTATTCTAGTTTCATATTGTCTCGTTAGCTTAATATCAAACTGTATTAGAATCAATTTTAAGTCGAACTACAACGTCGGTTGTCTGGCGGTCATAGTTGGGAGGAGCTTCAGATCAGGACTTTTAAACTTTTTACGGTTTTTCTTGTTCAGTTAGATGCTACCTTTTAGTTAGTTAGCCAAGGGCAGAACCATAGGAAGAAAACTTTCATAGCAGCAAATATTATTAGTTTGTTCAAAATGATCATGGGCGCCGGTCGGAACCTTTGAAGGAGGGTGGGACAGGACCACCCACTTTTGAAGACCAAGGATATTGACCAACCCTTTTACATCTATAATTCAGCATATAAATCTGTTTACTTTCCAGAGAGCCGTCAGTCAAATCCATTCCACTTAAGGAATGCCCTAATAAACCGCATTTTAGCTACAGCCTTGACTTCCAACGCTGCTGCTTCCTCAAATCCATACCGCTTGGCTCATTCAGAGTCCATATAAATTAAACTACATTCCGTGTTTTCACTACTCTGGCCTGCTGCACTCCCGCAACACAGCAAGGTAAACAAAGCATCAGCATCTGCTGCTCAGATACACCTAACCCTACCTGATACTTTATTTCAACTTTTTGATTATTTCCTTAATTTTTATTGAAAACAAATGCCTTTCCGATGTGATATGAGATGTGAAGAGGGAGAAGAACGATTTCGGCAAAAGGCGGATGCAAACTCGGGCCGCTCGCATCAAAAACACAACGCAACCCGCATTACCACTTATGCCACTGGAAATGTTGCTGACCAAGCGTCTTTTGTAATGTTGTCACGTTAGTGAGCGGAGTTTAAGTAAATAGCCGCTGCCAATCAGGTGGCCTATTTGCACTTTGTGCAACACACTACAGAAAATGGCATTTTCCCACCCACATTTATTTTGCTTCTGACGCCCATGATTATATTGCATGAGCCAAACCACACTGGACAACTAGTTGTCTGTCATGTCATGCAGTGTTAGAATGTATTAGACATTAAAATGTAATTAGTTCTAATTAGTTAAGTTATTTTAAACAACCCCCCCCCCCTAGAGATAATGGAAACACCTGTGCTTCTGTTTCTGCTTCTCTTAAACTAGAGCAACCAAGCAAACTAGCTGTTCTCTATGGAAGCCCGTTTCCGCCACTAAAAAAAAAATATTTAATTCTGTAAGTCATAATATATGAGAACTAAGTATAATTTAATGCGGAAGAAGGAGAAACCCCTTAACCGGCATAATTAATGAGACAACAAGTCATATTTCGAGAAATCTACTAAGTCATTAAAAAGAATGAGACAGAAGCGAAAACAAGAAACTAAGTTTCCATTAATTAATGAGAAACTCAAGTCATTTTGTACAATGAGAAGAAACTTCTCATAATAATGACAACCTAATCCAAAAAAAAAAAAAAAAAAAAAAAAAAAAAAAAAAAAAAAAAAAAAAAAAAAAAGACTTATTCATGGTCTGACTGCGGAACGCAAGAGTGACAGCAGCTAGCGCAATCTGTTGGTCAAAAGCCAGATCACGTGCACCACCGCCTTCTAACATTGCTTGTGTTCTGTAATCTAAAGTGTATAATGCTATAGTTTGTCATTAAATAACGATTTCAGATCAATTATCTGTATGTAGTCTTTTTTGTAATAGTTACTCTGCCAGATAGTTATGGCTTCAAACATTCCAGACCAATATTTCAGTTAAGAAATCCAGGCGTTTTATGAAGAAATGAAAGCCATTACACATTTAAACTTAATTTATAGATGTGTATTTCAATGGTTTATTAGTTTTATTAGCTGTCCCTTTAATGCATCACATGCAATGTTAGCGGTGTTGTGTGGTTTGTGCCTGCATGGCTTTCCCGGACCAACAGATGGCCGCTCTATCTGCTATGCGGTGCGGCGGTAACTCTTGCGTTCGTTCCTTTGTTTCTGCGCAGGGCGGCGGAGGGGGGAGGAAGGTTCTTTTTTTTTTTGTTTTTTTTTTTGTTTTTTTTATTTTTGGAAATTGATTAGGTTTATTTATGTCATCTATTATGAGATGAGAAACTATACGTCATCCTAATGAGAAAGACTGAAGTCCTAATAATGAGAAACTAAGTAATTATTGTGACGGAAACTAGTCAGAATAATGAGAACCCTAAGTCATTTAGTATGAGCGAAAAATAAGGTCATTACTAATGAGGAAGAAAATAAGTCATAATAATGAAGAAACAAGTTCATTATTATGCAGGGAAAACTAAGTCCATAATATGAGAAAGAAAAGAAAAATATAAGTCCATTATTATGAGAAATACGTCAGAATAGGAAACAAGTCTAAGAATGAGAGAAACTAAGTCTTTATTATGAGAAAATAAGTCATTATTATTAGAAAATAAGTAATTATTATGAGAAACTAAGTATAATAACGAAGGAAACTAGTACTAAACTGAGAATGGAAACTAAGTCATCATTAATGAGAAACTAAAGTCAAATAATTGAGAAACTAAGTCATTATTTGACCGAAACTAAGTCATTAAGTAATGAGAAAATAACAGGCCATTAGTAGAGAAATCTAAAGTCGTAATAATAATATCTGAGGGACGAAATACTAAACTAAGTCATAATAATGAGGAACGAATGAAATAAGTCATACTATGAGTAGTCACAACAAGTCATTAGTTTTAAGTCATAATATGAGGAAGAAGACGAAAACTAAGTCATTATTATAGGAAAATCTAAGTCATAATTAATGAGGGGAAACTAAGTCATAATAATGAGGAAGGGGAAAATCAGTCATTACTTTTGAGCGGGGGGGAAACTACGTCATAATAATGAGAAACTAAGTCATTATATCGAGAAACTAAGTCATAATAATGAGAAAAAATGAGAAACTAAGTCATAATAATGAAAAAATAATTCATAATAATGAGAAACTAAGTCATAATAATGAGAAACTAAGTCATTTTCTGAGGAAACTACGTCGAAAATGAGAAACACGTCATTATTATGAGGCAATAAGTCATATAATGAGAAAACTAAATGGTCATAATAATGAGAAACTAAGGCATAATAATGAGAAACTAAGTCATAAAAATGAGAAACTAAGTCATTATTATGAGAAAATAAGTCATAATAATGAGAAACTAAGTCTTAATAACGAGAAACTAAGTCATAATAAGAGAAAACTAAGTCATTTCTTTTTGAGAACATAAGTCCGAATACTGAGAAAACTTAAGTCATTAAAATGAGGGAAACTAAGTCATAATAATTGAGAAACTAAAAGTCATTATTTCGAGAAGAAGAAGGAGAAACTAAGTCATAATAATGAAAAACTAAGTCATAATAATGAGAAACTTTCTAATAATAATGACTAACCTAATCCAAAAAAAAAAAAAAAAAAAAAAAAAAAAAAAGACTTACTCGCCGCCTGCAAACGCAAGAGTGACAGCACGCTAGTGCCATCTGTTGGTCAAAGCCATGCAGGGACACTGCTAACATTGCATGTGATGCATGAAAGGGACAGCTAATAAAACTAATAAATAATCGAAATACACATCTATAAATTAAGCTTATATGTGTAATGGCTTTCATTTCTTCAAAAAATGCCTGGATTTCTTAACTGAAATATTGGTCTGGAATGTTTGAAGCCATAACTATCTGGCAGAGTAACTATTACACAAAAGACTACATACAGATCATTGATCTGAAATCGTTATTTAATGACAGACTATAGCATTATACACTTTAGATGACAGAACAAAGCAATGTTAGCGGTGTCCCTGCATGGCTTTGACCAACAGATGGCACTAGCGTGCTGTCACTCTTGCGTTCCGCAGGCCGCGAGGAAGTCTTTTTTTTTTTTTTTTTTTTTTTTTTTTTTTTGGGATAGGTTTTTATTAAGTCATCTATTATGAGGAAAGTTTCTAATATTATGGACGTAGTTTCCTCATTATTAGGAATTAGTTTATCATTATTATGAACTTAGTTTCCGAAATATGACTTAGTTCTCATTATATTATGACTTAGTTTTCTCCATTATTAGACCTTAGTTTTCATTATTAGGATACAGAATTATATGTTTTATTAGAGTGCGGAAAGGGAAGAAACGGGGGCGGGGAAGGAAAAATGGGAAAAAAACGGGGATCTCTCCAGGAGGTCTCAGTAGCTGTCAGGAATAAAAGTTTTTTTTAAAAGCCTTTTATCAGCCAGTAGGAATACAACTAATGTGATGCAAAAAAACAAGAAGAGGGAAAAAGAAAAAAAAAAAGAATGAAAAAAACACCTTTAAATTCGCCAATCTTTTTCAATTAGATTGGTCACTATCACTGTGTGGCCTGTGAAACATAGCATTACAATTGCTTAAAGCTATCATTTGGACTGATTTGGGCCCCTTTGAGCTCTTTTATTGAACTGATAAACAGGACTAATTCAAGTTGTCCCACTATTGTAGAGTAAAAATGCAGCTGGGTGTGGCTTCCAAACATTGTTTTGGTGTGTTTGTTTTGTAATGTGTTTAGGAATAGTGCCTTGAAGAAACATAGCAGACGTATAAAACCTTAAGGTTGTCCTGTTATGGGTCTGTTTTTTTGGATGACACATGCTGAACAAGAACGCCAGTATGTTACATGTAAGAACATTTCGTCCTTTTCGTCCTCAGAACATCTCCGGAGGAAAACGCAGGTAGATATTTGCTTGCTTCCCTCCTGCCATGAAACCCTTGTGGGACTCTGGCCGCCTGCTGCTGTCCTGAGGGCAGAGAGATGTCAGAACATTTGAGATCTCAGAGAGAGACAACTGGAGCTACACCTGCCTTCCTTCACACAAACACAAACACACACACACACACACACACACACCACACACACAATCTCTTTGTGTTGCTTGGACAAAAAAATATGACTGTTTAGATAAGACCCAAGCTGGTTCGACAACACAAACATATGCACCTATTCAGGATATCAGTGGCATGGGACCATGATATGTTTAGACATAACAAAGAGTTTAGTACAAAAGCTCAAATCACATACTGGAGGACAGACGAGGGGGCGGAGTCAGCGTTAGAAGTAGAAACGATGGGATGAATTACCCACCGTCCCATCCACTCGTATGTCGATGCATTTATTTAGCCGAGCGCTGTTCTCGTAATTTATTGGAAAGGACAGTACGCCATTTGTCTGAAAGCTTTTTATGACGACCAGACCTTGTTATGCTGGAGCGCCATCCATTTTGTGCCATGTGTTATATAGACCCTTAGGATGCGAAAAGGGGAATCTCTGCATTATTTATGCAATGACATTTCTAAGATGCAGAGCGATGCGTTTTTGTATGTATTTTCATTATACCGAGATGGGATGAGGGGTGGGGGGGTGCCAGTGACACAGTTTGCGTCGGGTTACCACGGCGATAAAAATAAACCCATATTCCTTCCAAATGCATCTCCATATTCATCCCTCTTCCACCGCAGTCACAAAAGCAGGGCTTTTATTGAGATGAAGTCTCCACCTCACTTGAGGTGATATTACCGAGCGGTACCGGTCTGCTGATGGATGGCTCTATTGCCTCAGTGTGCTTGTTGCAGTTCGATTGTGATTTTAAAGACTTTCCTTTTAGTCTTCCACTTAAGCCAGGAGGTATCATACAGCCATTTACCAAAGATGAAGTGCTCCACACTTGCAAGCTGCTTGCTCAGAAGAAGAGAGCATGAGAGGGATGAGAGGACACAAACTTTGTTAGTTAAAAACTGGTTTGATGTTGAATAATTTTTCAGTGGCTTCGATGCATCGACTCGAGGGTTTTGACAATGAAGTTTCAGGCCCCATTGCCCAACTTTAGCACCTGACCTCTCTATCCAGGTGTTCTTTCATATTTTAATGCAAATTTTGGCAGTTATTTCATCAATAATTGTTTGATGGAAATATCACATTTTAAATAAAATTTCCTATATACAATTTATAATTAGATATAGAAATATATATATTTATATATGAAGAGTTAATTTGCAAAAACGGATAACTTTTCAGAAATCACATTTTTTTTATTGTGCATTCCAAATAATATCAATCAAACTGCAGTTGGGTTTTTTTGATTAAGTAATAATAACTTAAACAAACACAGGTAATTTACAAAATTAAAGTTAATTGAAAGTATGTTTTTTTTTTTTACATATTAAAAGTTTATTTTATAGCAAAAGCAGATAACTCCAACAGTCGTTTTTTGGCAAAAGCAGATAACTCCACATTTCTTGTTTAATCTTTGTAATCTCCTCAGATGACGATGTAGATGCCTGACAAACGTTGTTGTTGTCTTGTGATCTTAAACTGTATGGATGGGATTACACGCAATACACAGAGCTTTTTCCTCACCATTGTAACGCGCTGCTTTTACAAGGTTCAGTGAAAACGTTTCAGCTTTCATTTTCCTTTTTCGCACCCTGAAGAAGATATCTCAGGTTCATCAAGTTCGTCGAAATTATCCATCCTCGAGCACTTTTAGTCAGCTTTGACGAAACTCCTCTCAGCTAGCACGTCTTTTCAAAGTGAAAGGAACCTTGTCACCTGACCTGAATACAGCAAGCTAATTCGCTAAAATTGACTTTTTGGCTTCTGTTCAAAAACAAAAAGGGCGAAGAATTGAATTGAATTCTATTTGAAGAATTAAAGATGTCAGTTTTTATTTTTCTTCTTTTTAGGAAACAAATCAAAAGAAAAAAAAACAAATTCTACTGTTCCTAATATTCTGTATGTTGCTCAAAACAGAAAATTATATTGTGGTATATATATATATATATATATATATATATATTTTTTTTTTTTTTTTTTACCCAGTCATTTAAAAAATAACACATTTTAGAGCTGTAATGACGATACCGTGATATTTTTGCTTAAGGTTATCATACCGTCAAAATCTCAATACCGGAACTGCCAATTTATATACAGTATATATATATATACTATATATATAGATTATAATTTATATTATATATTTATAATACACATATTAGGGTGTAACGATACACATATTCGCACCGAAAATTTTTGGTACAGGTCTTTTGGTTCTGTACGCATGTAAACTGACCAAATCATTCAATTTTTTTCAGGAAACGACAGTTAATTGCGCCCTTTGCCCACTCTTTGATGTGGCCGCGACATATTGCCGGTATACTAAACCTCGTTCATAACGGACCAGCGCGAGTTAGTGTGTCACCCCCCCTCCACTTTATTACTATGTTTTAATGCGAAATATACATGAATGAACACCTCACCCCTCACGTAATCGCTCAATTAGTGTGTCAACCACGGGAAACATGTCATTTTAAAACAGCTCGCTAAACAAAATGTTCACGAAGTAGATTTTTACCTCAGGGCAAGTCATATCAGTGTCTACAGCTATTATTTGCTAGAGAAATTAGTTTCTACGTGAAGAGCATTTTTGCGAAATATAGAAAAATTTCTGTCGTGAAAACTCTCGGAGGGATTGGCATGGTAATGCACATGACAATATTAATGTATTTGGTCTTCGTGGAATAGATATGCTACGCTGCTGCTGCTTTAGACTTGCTACTGCCAATACATCCACAGCATGCTGCTGTGAGCATGTAAAAAATATTGCTGCTGCAAATATAACATACATGAAATTATCCCCATATAGCGCACATGAATCACCTCGTAGCAGATCTAAACAGGTGGAGCTGGGAAAGGTGGAGGATTTCAGACAAACTCTGTTTTACTGTAACTGTTAGTGATGTCTGAATTATTTAATGTATAGGTTAGTGTTGTTTCATATATTTTGATGAAAACAAGTTGACTCTGTAAGTTATTATTATTTCAACAACAATAGAAATGGTATACGTAATTAAGAAGTTAAAGTAAAATTAACGTTGGATACCAATTTTAATTAATTTATAATATTTGAGTGTTGATTATTATAGTTATAAATAAATAGTAATTGCATTAAAGTTTGTTGTTAATTGTAACCTTATGGTAATGTAAAAGGGCTCCCTATAGTTTAGAGCAGAAGCTGAGGTAGCTTTTTATCCCTAAGAAAAATGTAAATTATAATTGCATTTATTTAAAGAAAGAGCAATTTGTGCAGTAAACCATTGTTTAATTAAACAAACAAAAAAAATGTTTAGCTTGTTTCCTCCTGCTGTACCGAAAACATAACGAACCGTGACATCAAAACCGAGGTGCGTACCGAAATGTCATGTTTGTGTACCGTTACACCCCTAATGTACTATAACTTATTTAATTTACTATTTTCTACTCTTTAATCTTCTAATTTAAGTCCATTTCTGAATCTACACCCTTCAACCATAGCTTTATGGTTTACCTGCTCGAAGCCTTATACATCTAAGTTCTATTTGAAATTATGATTTGATACTTTTAGTAGGTTCACAGAACTTGTTTGTTTGCTGTTTATGTGCTAAGCGAACAAGCAGCCTAGCTTTGTCCTTTCTGCAGCTCCAAATGCACCAAATGTTATATTTGAGCATGAAGCCTTTCCAAATATACATGCCTTAAAGCTTCGGCTGTTGGTGGGAAGTGGGGTGAAATACCAGGGTGCCCTTGTGTCAGAAATAAAGAGAGAGAGAGCTGGGAGAGAGAAAGCACTCTGGAACATTTACAACTGTCCTGCAAATCTCATTGCCGGGCCCTGTTGCTGAGGTATGATTTTATTGCGGCCCCCACTGGCGTGGAGATAGAGGTGATAACCTCATCTCTCCTGCCTGAGCACTGAGCTGCAAACTTTCTGATTCCTGCCATAAATTGCATTTGTGTCCCGTGTGTGTGTGTGTGTGTTTCTTAGGCTATCTGTGGAACGGACAGAGGGTTTCTGCCGCTCCTCACCCACAGGGACTGTGAGAAAAGCTCAACCAACACATGGGCCTCTCATCATGTTCCTTTTTCTGAATAATAATTATATGTGTTGTGCATGAGTGTGAGTGTTTGCATGTTTTCAACGAGGGGTTTCTGAAGCTTGGGTTTGAGGTAGAAGTGCTTTTACTTTAGTTTACTAGGAGGCAGGTTGAGTGAGTGGGTGGGTCTCAAATGGTTCAGCAAGTTTATACTTCTACAGAGACTGTATGTGAATTTTAAGGAGTTGTGTTTTTTGGTCATAGGATGAGTGTTTGTACTAGATTTGTCTAGGAGGATTACTCTTTGACTTCTTTTTGCATCACATTTGATACTGTGATGGTCTCTTATGCTTACCAAGGCTGCAATTATTTCATGAAAAATATGGTAAAAACAGTAATATTGTGAAATATTTAAAATACTGCTTTCTATTTGATTGTACTTAAAGTTAATTTATTTCTGGTGAAAAACTGTATTTTCAGCAACCAGTATTCCAGCCCTGTGTCACATGATTCTTCAGAAATCATTCTAATATGATGATTTTGTGTTCAAGAAACATTTCTTATTATCAAGGTTGAAAACAGTTTTTGCTACATTTTTATGGAAATTTGAATATTTTTATACTTAACTTTTGATCAGTGGAAATGTGCCTTGCTGGAAAATAAACCACGCTTCGAACGGTGATATACCTAATATAAAATTTTATTAATTTTAGTGAAAATCGAAATACATTTAAGCATAATGCTGTTTTAAAACCCATAAACAATAAGTTAATTAATTTAAATTTTAATTTTTTAATGTATAATGATTTACTATTAAAAACTATGTAATTTTTATTCTTCTGACGTATCACATTGAACCTGGCATGCTTCTCGAGCTCGGTCGCTACATTGTACTGTAAAGGTGTGGCACACAACTAGCGCCTGACTACGGCCCAGTGCGGTGGGTGCTAGCTTAATTTTTTCAGTTCACGCAGTCAGACACTCTGTCCCCTATGCGCCTCGGGTATGTTGAATAATATGCATAGAGTATTAAGTATGGGAGGAGATTGTGTCGTCAGTAGGTACCTGAGACCGAGCCGGGAGCTGTTACGTGTAGTGGCGCCGCCTATGAGTTGAACTGGAAGCGAATGCGAGGGGATATACCTATTAGAGGGTAGATGTTTGTTGAGACAGATACTAGAATCTTGAGTAATCAGACCAATGTCACCCACCACAAGTAGCATGTTGAATAGGAAATAATTTATTATTATTATTTATTGGTAGTTGTGTAGTACTCTGATATGGTACTTTAAATACCTACCGGTATACGACCACAAGGTTTCAGGTATTGAAATATACAATTTAATCAATATTACAAAAAATAATTGTTATTATTTATTATATTATTATTCTTATTGTTATAATCTGGTTTAGTATATTGATAAAAAAAATCAATTTTTGCGCCCTCAGTTGTGCCTTATACAGCCGTGTTCTGTTACCAAGCCAGTTTTTGGAGTGGCATGCAGAGGGAGTGTACTGAGGCATTACCCACATTTGTAAGGTTTGATTGCATTTTTGGGCAAGAGAAGCTATTTGACCTGCCAGTTACTGTTTGTCATCCCTGCTCACTTTAAACGGCTAATTCCTTCCACTTCCCGGTCACCTTCTGCGTCTATGAGCTAGGTGATCTGGGGAGTAATAGACTAGGCCAGGGACGATAGCTCTGCTTCCTGCCCGGTTTGAGTTTGTGGCTTGGCTGCGTTTTTGGACCCAGTGTGTGTATTGCCCAGATTGTGTTTTGTTTGAGTGCCTGTCTCCAGAGTCCGTGCATTCAATGGTGTTGCAAGGGGTCCATGTGTAAGGGCCCACCTTCTCATACCGGCCCTCTGATGTGTACCTAATTAGGCTTGGCATGGAATGGAGCCACGTCCTTCCATTCCTAAGTGCCTTTGAAGGTCCTCATAAAGCCAGTCTAGACCACCAGCCTGCTCTGCGAAAGACTTGCAGAGAACTGGTGCGTGGCTGCCTACCTTTAGTACCTTTTCAGGCGGCATCAACTCCTTCCCAACTAATGATGCAAAACGAAAAGTTGTTTAGGTTCTGACTGAGGCGAAGGCACCAATGCGGCCTGTACAAAGTGTTTTATGCTCTGGGAGTTTAATGGACTGGGTCCGTTAAGCAAGCCGTTTATCAGTTGATCACTTCTGAACGCCTAGACTAGCACATGCCTCCTCTTTCCCAAGATAGAGGATAATTAATGAGGAAGACGCTCCGTGAAACGGCGAGGGGGCTTTTGTTATCGCAAGCTTGATGCAGCTGTTCTCTTATGTGGAAACTGAATGCAGTCAGAGCATTACTGTCTTCTCTTTTCTTCTCTTTCTGTCGGCATCACTGCTACGTGAGGCCTACCTGCCGGTGCCCAATCAGCTGTGTTATAAATGAAGTTGTTCTGTCAGCGAGACAGACTGCCCTGTTTTTTTTTTCTCTTCACTTTTCTTCCCCTCCACTGGCTGCCAGGAAGAGAAGATTGATAAGTACCATTTTAGCTTAATGCTGCTTTGTCCTGGGTTGTACAGTGGCAGATGGAAGGAACACCCGCTTTTTTTGTGCCTGTAGTTTGCAGTTCATGTCACAGTGTTCTTGGCATGTCATTGCTGTGTACTAGTCATGTGTTGTTCAGTCTCTTTTTTAAAATAAGAAAAAAAGCAGGTTGCTAAACAGATTGAAATTGCGCTGCTGAAATCTAACAGTTCTGCACTGTTATAGAAAACCCTTGTGCAACATGGATGTTGACAAGCTGTCTAATATTTATAATTAATCATTTGAATGTTATTTATTTCTTAACTTAATCGTTACAGCTAGTGGGGACCGTTGGATCTGATATGTGGAAAATATATTACCGGTAATTGTATTATACTATATTGTTAGATTATTATAAAGTAGTAGTTGTATTCTTATCTAGTTTTATGGCCCCACCTCTGTCATGGGAGACAGCCAATCAAATTTTAGAATTTTGGGCTGGCCCCTGATAGTCTTCTTTGCATACACAATATTTTCCCATTTATTCCCAGTCTGCATCGTTTGTGTCTGTTCGGCCTGGTGTCTTCAGAATGGAGGACTCTTGTTTTACACTGGAAAGATTAAGGTTAAGCTTGAGGACATTCTTTTATGCTCATTCACAGAGGAGCGGAGAACTCGGGGAGGCCATCCCCTGAAAACCTCGATCGGCAGCAGCATTGCATGTCTGTAGAGGGCCGTTGGACACAGGTCCTCAGAGACATTAGCGGACCCAGGGGGCGGAAAGCAAGAAGGAAAGAAGAAACATAAGAAAAAAAAGAAAATAGGAATGGAAGTGAGAATTTGACTCTGTCATTGCAAGATTCATGTACACACTCAGTCCGCCGTGAACTGACAGACTTCTCAAATAAATCTTTCACAAAATACGTTAGTATTTCTCTCCAAGCAGTTAAAGTAGCATTTTCAGGAGTATGTCTCCTAATTTTAATTTATTGTGTACCATAATTCTTTATTTCCATATTCGCAGTGACTCATGCCCATGAAAGCAAAAAAAAACAAAAAAAAAAAAAAGCTTCTATGAAAAGCACACTTCTTTGACAGTCTGTAGGTAAACCTACATGAAGTTTCTAAATCTGGCTGGATTTCTGTCCAGGATCCCACAGTGAAGGCTTGTGTCTGAATCCATCTCCTGAGCCCTGTGCCTGAGGGGTTCACAAGAAGGATGGCAGAGGTTATGTGATTCATATTGAGACCAAACCATGGATTTGACAGCCTCCTTTGGGTGCTCTGGATTAGGGATGACTTTGAAAATAGCATCCCCTTCATATTCTGAAATATTAGGCCCCATCCTTAGGAAATCTGCTTTGAGTAAAGAAGTCCTCCGGTCTCCAAGATTTTAAAGGGATAGTTCATACAAAAATAGAAATTCTCTTATCATTTATTCACCCTAATATTGATCCACTTGACTTTCGTGACTTTCAAAGAGAAAATTTAATGACTGTTTTCCATGATCTTGAACACTGAAACTTCAAAAATGACACAAAAGCGATATAAAAGTGGTTCATATGACTTTAAAGCTATACAATAGTTTTGTGTGGGAAACAAAATGGAATTTAAGTGATTATTCACTAAATCCTTCAAAGTTGATGAGATGAAGTAACTATACACAATTTTCATTCTTTCATTTTTCATTCTTTTTTTTGTCTTATTTTTTTATAAATCCATTCATCCTATTTTCCGTTGTTAAATAAGAATGATCCAGTTTCTCACTCAAACCCATAACATTTTTCACTACAAGGAGAAGAGTTAGATTGTCCTAAGATGTTTTGGAGTGTTACTGCCGGAGAAACTGTCATTGAAGGTCTCTACAATTAACAGCGTCCACTTGCTCATCTGACCCTACAGATGTGTAGAACCAGAGGTCAGGACAAGAACGTCTGCTGTGCTGTCGTTTTCTTTCTGGAAAAACAATAAGGGAGAAATGGACTCAGCAGTGATGTATTATAGAAAGGTTGTGTTTTTTTTTTAATCTGAGGTTGATCATCTTGTTGTTATTAAATAATGTTTTTTCCTCACAAACACTCCAGATCGAACTTTCATTATTTTCACAGGATGATAGTTAGCACCCCTCATGATGCAAACAAAGTTACTGAAGCTTATAATTTCAGCTCCACTATTAACAATAAAGATTTCCAGCAGAGAACTCAAACGTTATATTGATATAAATTGATTTCTGAACATTTTTCTTCCTGAATTTTATATACACTACCGGTATAAGATATCTTAAGAAGAAGTCTCTTAAATGCTTACCAAGGCTGCATTTATATGATCAAAAAATACAGTAAAAACAGTAATATTGTGAAATATTAATACAATATAAAAGAAATGTTTTCTGTTTTAACATTTTAAAACATATTTTAAAAAGCTGAATTTTCATCAGCCACTACTTCAGTTTTCAGTGTCACATGAAATCATTCTAAAATGCTTATTTGCTGCTCAAGAAACATTTATTAAACTGTTATTAATGTTGAAAACCGTTGTGCTGCTTAATATTTTGTGGAAGCTTTTTTTTTAAGAATCTTTGATGATTAGAAAGTGCAAAAGAAAGGCATTTATTAGAAATAGGAATGTTTTGTAACATTATAAATGTCTTTACTGTCAACTTTGATCAAATTAACATATCCTTAGTGAATAAAAGTATTAATTTCTTCCAATAAATTAATGAATACTTTTCCTACTGACCCCAAACTTTTGAACAGTAGCGTTTGCTATGCTGCCATTGCTATTTATTCACATTATAATGCAAATTATTTTAGAAAGAGAAATGTTGCAAGCCAGACTTGAACTTGTCTTATCCTCATGAGCACCAAGGCTCCATATTTGAGACACATGTACAGTAGTATCGACTAGGCCAAATGGCTCAAATGCAGGGTTCAGTTTTATATCCTCTAAATTCTGATGTTTGTTTCCATTTTTATTTATTTTATTTTATTTTTCAATCATATCCAATCCCCAACATATGAGGTAACAGAAATCAGCCTGATAAAATGCCTTCCGGGCACCAGCATGCCATCTTGCGCGATCGAGCGATTGGAAATCTCGGCAGAGCTTCCAAGGAGGCTCGTGTGGCAGTTCTCCAACTTTTAAAACAATGCATCTGGTGATAAGCTGCGAACAGAGACTGTCCTGAGTGCGTCCGGCCTGCTTTAATCCACTTAGTAACTTCCCACTCTGGCTGATGTGCATTCGGGTGTTAGAGTTCACCTGTGACCCCCCCAGCTACTCACCTTTATGTTATCAGCTTAAAGACGCCTCTTGTAGTGCATTGGAGGGCTGCTCTGTGCTGCTTGAGTCTCGAGACTAATCAGCTGATTGTATTGTGCTGGAGGTGGAGTGTTGCCTCTGTGCTGACAAGCTGTTAGGGCTGAGAGCTCTGCACCTAATGGACAGCTAATATCATGAGTGAATGGTAAAAGTGGAGACTGATCCTACGGCAGATGGAAAATCAATAGTCTATTAGAGTCGACAGGGCAGGATGTGGGGGAGGAAGGGGAAGGGAAGACCGCTGCTTGGACCGAGCCTATTCCTGTCTCTTTCTCTGCCTCATTTAGTTTTTCTCTCCCCTGACCAGTACCGCTCTGCTAAAACAGAGGCCAACGCATCTGTCAGAGCTCTCTGAGATGAAATAGACATGGTCAAAGAAACTGGTTGCTCTGCTCAGCCTTGATGATCTAGTGGATGAAACTTTGAAGGAGATCCTCGGATTGAGACACAAGTAAACTGTGTTGGGTTGTCTGGCTCAAAATCTTCTGTGTTTATCATCAGGTGGACCTGCTTAAACTTTGATAAACAACTCGGTGACTAAAAATGTCATATGTGACCCTGGACTGCAAAACCAGTCTTAAGTCGCTTGGGTATATTTGTAGCAATAGCCAAAAAAACATTGTATGGGTCAAAATTATCGATTATTTTCTTTTATGCCAAAAATCATTAGGATATTAAGTAAACACCATGTTCCATGAAGCTATTTATTAAATTTCCTAAATTTATTAACTTAATTTTTGATTAGTAATGTGCGTTGCTAAGAACTTCATTTGGACAACTTTAAAGGCGATTTTCTCAGTATTTGGATTTTCTTGCACCCTCAGATTCCAGATTTTCAAATAGTTATATCTCAGCCAAATATTGTCCTATCATAACAAACCATACATCAATGGAAAGCTTATTTATTCAGCTTTGAGATTATGTATGCATCTCAATTTTGAGAAATTAACCCTTATGACTGGTTTTGTGGTCCAGGGTGACATATGGTATTACCATTAATATAAAATACATATTTCCCTTGCACCTTAAATATATGTGAGCTTATACATCTTAATCATTATTTTTATAAATGTTTTTTAAGTATATTTTTAAGGTAAAATGGTCCCACATTAATACATAATAACGTTTTTTTAATATATTATTGTATTGTACATTTAGTTAGTTTATAATTTTTCCACTTTTCAGAATTTTTAACTAGGATTTATCATCAGGGGAGTTGTATCACCTTGACATTTTTACTTTGCCCAAATGAAAATAATTTACATCAAAATACATTTTAATTCAGACATTCAAAACATGCTCATCATACAAAATGAATATCATATATGTGACCCTGGACCACAAAACCAGTCATAAGTAGCATGGGTACGTTTGTAGCAATAGCTAACAATACATTGCATGGGTCAAAATTATCGGTTTTTCTTTTATGCCAAAAAAATCTTAGGAATTAAGCAAAGATCATTTCCTAAGATATTTAGTAATTTCCACCGTCAATTATCAAAAACCTATTTTGATGAGTATAGTCATTCTAAGACTTCAGTTGCCAACTTTATTTAAAGGCGATTTTTTTGCACCCTCAGATTCCAGATTTTCAAATAGTGTTATCTCAGCCAAATATTCCTATATTCCTATTTTAACAAACCATACATCAATGGAAAGTTTTTTTATTCAGCTTTCAGATGATGTATATATTTTAAAAAATTGACCCTTATGATTGGTTTTGTGGTTCAGGGTCACATCTTCTTTCTTCATAGTCATTATAGTATGAATTCATTTTAGTGTTGGTACAACAAGTTGGAGTCAAAAGTTTTAGTAAGAAATATGCAAGGCTACTTATGCAGCAGCGGTGCATTAAATTGCTAAGTCTAGTGCAGACATTTATAATGTTACAATAAATGCTGTTCTTTTGAACTTTTCCTTCATCAAAGAATCCTGGGGGGGGGGGGGGGGGGGGGTCTAAAGGTTTTGTCACAAAGTATAGTCTGCAACTGCAGAGTTTTTACATTGATTAGAAGAAATGTTTCTTGAGCAGCAAAACAGCGTATTGGAATGAAGGATCATGTGACACTGAAGTCTAGAGTTGCTGAAAATTCAGCTTTGCATGACAGGAATAAAGTACATTATACATTAAAATAGGAAACACTTCATTGAAATAATAATATTTTACAATATTACTATTTTTTAAAGACTTCTTTCAAAAACCTTAAAATATTTTATTCAAACGTTTAAATGGTGAAAAAAGAGCATCATGTCATTGACTCGTTAACCTATTTTCCGGGGGGGGGGGGGGGGGGTCAACTTTGATGTATTAACAGTCTGAGCAAAACTTGGCACATGAACGAGAATTGTAACCTTAAAAACCATCAGGTTATGCGTAGTAGTGATAAGGTTTGTACTATATTTGTTCTTGCTAAATGTTGTTCCAGAACCAACAACAATGATTTGATCCAGCAAAGTGTCCTACAAGGCTGAATAATGTTCCGTTCAGAAGCACTGACGAGATGTTCCCAGGCTTTAAGGTTATAATTCTTGTTCATGTGCCAAGTTGTTCTCAGACTTTTGTTGCATGGAGGTTGAGATGAGGACAGCGCAGGAAGAATGCTCTGAATGCGACACCATCTGGCTCGCATAAAGAAACCTCTGAGGTTCTTAGTCCTCGTGGAATACAGAAAGAGCACTCAGGCTCGAGAAGAAACACCTCACTCGCTGACAGATGCCTGCACCTTCTTACCTTTTTCATGCGGAGATGAAAAATATTTGACACATTCCCTGGTTGGAGGTCCTCACTCGCGTGCACTAATGTCCTTCCGTAATCAGCATACAAAAGTTTTGACTTCTGCCAAACGTTGTAGAACCTCCTCAAGCAGGGTGATCCTTCACCTTTGTGACTCAATGTAGTAAAGTAAAGGTGGAGGGAACCGGCCCGTGTCACGCACGCCGACAAGTTCGGGCTCAGGGGACGGAAGGCGTGACCTGGAAGTACTTCCATGTGCTAAACTCTGGAAATCAAAATGTTACGGGGGTCTGGGTGCATCTGTGACAAGCGGCCGTTGGCGTTACGTAACCGCTCTCTGTATCTCAGAATTCAATCACGTTCCTCGGTTTCACCTCAGTTACGTGAGCAGATTAGAAATTTCCCATATGCGTTTATCGCCTATCTCTGCTTTCTTTCTCTGTTGAGATACGGTTTACTCTCAGCTGCTGAGCATTTGCATATGCATATATAAAATGGCAGTCATGCATATGGTGATTTTGAGTTTCTGCTCCTCTGAACATAAGTGTTGGGTTCTGTCGAGTTACATAGAGGTCTGGTCAACCAAGGATGTTAATGCTGGAAGGCAAATGTACAAGGTTTCATCCAGCTTGTGATTCAGCAGTCGCCACGGCAACTCTGAACACGACCCTTGTTTGATCTCACATGAAACTTGCTTTCTTTACTGAAAACTATTTCTTATACATATTTTATTATGTAAATAATATGCAGAAACTATATCTGAAATGAAAAGGGACAATAAAAAAATGCATAAATACAACTGCATGACATTTTACTCACCCTCATGTCATTCCAAACTAGTAATACCTCATTCTATGGAACACAAAAAAATATATTTTGAAAAATCCCTGTACAATTTTGAAGAACCCACTGTAATTAGTGTTGAAAAGCTGTACATTTTAACTTATCTTGTTTGTGTGTGTGTGTGTGTGTGTTAACTGTCATCAGTAAAATAATTTTTTTATTGAAATGATACATAAATAGTTACATATAACAAATGACATATTGATTATTACATTTTATAATTTACATTTTTAAATGAATGTTACAATTCAATTAAAACATCTAAATAATATTCAGGAGCTATATATGAAATTAAGTTGGGGCAGTAAACAAAAACTGATACAGGATAATTTAAAACATGTTAAAGTAAGGATACATAGAAAAAAGCACTGTTTAGATTGTTTTCATGGTGAAGAGCCATTCACAGGTCAGTTATTCATATACTGTAATGTTCTCACTTTTAAAATATAAATGTCAAAATCATTATATAAGATATATTTGAATTCTGTCAGCTAAAACAGTCTATATTCCGACTGTTAGCCCTGTTCACATGCTTCAGTAAATATCTGATTCAAGTCAAGTTCAATTTCAGCTGTGTTTAATGTACATAGTGAGTCAATTCCGGATTGTTCAAACCACCTTGGACACGAGTTTAGTGTAATCTCTGCATTTGCCAATACATTTACTTCTTGCCACATTGGCGATATGAGTGTGCTTTACTCCTACTAGAGAAAAACTTGTTTTCCCCAGATACCAGTAGCTGGAATAGGTGACATTTATGCCACTTGTTCCCAGCGATGTGCCTTCCTAATACAAGATTAATAGCAGCCATAAAAGCTTATATCATCTCCCATTCTCCGTCCCAAATCATTATTGAAAAAAATGAGCACATGCGGGCCATCTCGGAAGGAATTTTATATCTTCTTTTCATTATTTTACCCGTCTTTCCAGCTCCCACGCTCAGACTGTCTGCTCACTCTGCATGCATATATCTGGCTAAGCTCCAGAGACGTTTGCATACAGCTTCTGTGGCAACGCTGCCAACACCTGGCCCTCTACCTGTCAGGCCTTCACAGCGAGGCTTGTGTTGAAATATTAAGCGTTGCCCCCCGGCTCCTCCCTCGTGCTCTGAGCCATCTCCGGCTTCTCGAAGACGAGGGAAGGATGGGGTTTTTGAACAGGTCTTATGCCAGCTAGTGCCACCTGCTCACCTTTCTCTAGGGCCCAAGCTCTGTAAAAAAAAACTCAAAATAGTTCGGCAGTGTTGCGTTTTTGAGTAAAACCGCTTTTGATCGGGGTGAAAATGATGCATACCGAATGTTCTCTCGCAGGCTGTAATATTGAACACCGCTTTAAGGCGGTGTGTTTTCATGATAATAGCATGAATGAAACATTTCGGCTTAAGGGTGAGTCTCTGAAATGGATCTGCACCAAATGTTCCTTCATAAAGTCACTGAGCATCGGTCTCCTTTGACGGCGTTTCTTTTTCATCTTTTCGTAATCACACGTTCCTTCCAAAGCAATTGTGTTTTGATCAAACGGCTGGTGCTCGAACTTCTACGAGCCCCAGAGAAGCTAAAAACTCATTTTTATCCTTCAAAGAAATTAAGTTCAACACAGCACTCCCTCCGTCCATAACATAGTGTTTTATCGTGCAAAAGTGCTTCTTGAGGACGTGACTTTCGGCTAGCTGTTCTGTTTATGGTGGATATTATAGTCGGTTAGGATGGCTTTATGTAGCTCAAATCCTCTTCCTTCATGCTTGAGCTCCTCCAGGCGAACCGTCGCAGCATGTGCCATCACTTCACAGCATTAAACACAGTCTCATATGGCGCAATGGCTCAATTTCAAACAAGAACACCCTTGAATTAATATCCAGGCCTGTATTGGATAAAAAACTACAGTGATCTGTCAATCATTATCAGCTGTAATGAGCCTGGAAGTGTAGACAGTGAAGACAGCAGCAAAGCCTGATGGGAAAGAACAAGGATGCAAAAGCTGAATAGAGAAAAAATTTATTAAAGAAATAGACTGTAAATCAATATGAAAGTGTTGTTTGTTTCTTTTTCCTTTTAGAGAAAATAAAGACCTTGGCCTCTTAAAAGAGGTGCCGCTCCTACAATTAGTATCCTCATATCTTGCATAGCGAATGAGAGCATTTAAACGAAAAACCTAGAGGTAAGTGGAAAAAAAAAAAATAGTGTGGGCATTTTACATGAAAATGTTCTTAGAGAATTATTGATACCTTGTTTCAGAGAGTGTTGAGAGTAAATAAGACCAAAACACATGGCGGCTGTAAGGTAATTAAAACCCAGCCGATTGGATAGGAGTAACGCTGAACTTAAAAAAACATGAGCGATAGAGTGAGGATCAGGTCTGGAAAACATGTCTTTTTCTAACACAAGCCCAGACCAGTCTCCTTATTTGCTTCAGTTCATTTCTTTGTGTTGTTGTTCAGAGCAAGAGAGCCTGTTCAATTACATTTGTGCAGTGTTGTGCCAAATTCAAATGCAGGGATTACCTTTTTGTGCATTTTGTGTATGTTTTTAAAACATCATATTAGAATGCTTTCTGAAAGATCATGCACTGAGGAAATGGCTGCTGAAAATTCATAGTACAGCTTTGCCATCACAAAGAATAAATGACATTATGAAATTACAATAAAAAATTGAATACAGTTGTTATAAATGTGAATAATTTTTCACAATTAACTGTATCTTTGATACATTTTTGATCAAATAAATGCAGGCTTGGTGTGCAATTAATTACTCCAAATGTATCTGTACGTACTACATTTATGAGTATTACTATAACCTCACAATATTAACATTAACATTCACAAATAAGCATATTTTTTTATTTCACTGTTTTTTGAGACATTTATTATTACGAAAATGACTGTACAATTACCTCAGTGTTATTTAATATTTAGTATTTATGAATTCTTCTGTTTTCTGAGCTATGTCTGTAAAATATAGATTTTTTTTATTTATTTTGAACAGACAGAAAGTTTATTTATCCTTTGTTTTTCTGCATCAGAGCTACTTCATTAGTCATTATTCAAGTTTTTTTTTTTCCAGAGTGGTCTATTATTGTGGCATTATCAGTTCACATTTAGTCACTCAGACAGTCTTTTCCTGTCAAAATGGGCAGACTTTAGAGAGGACAAGATTTTATGCCTATATAGTCAGAGGTTGGGCTATACAATGTGCTTTGTTTGAACTTGCCTTTCACTTTGTCTTAAATAAGAACATTTTCAAGAAATCATCTCAAGAAATATATTCTCGAGTATCACACCACAATGATATATAATGATTTTTAATGTGAGCTGACTCAATCTTTCATTCATAGCCCTCTGCTTTGATTCTGACTGACTGACACATTTTACGCTTCCTATTTTGTACAGGTTCCCCTGTATTTTGGTATTTGTGCAGGGTGTGGTGAGCGGTGTCGCACTGTGTGTGAGTCGAGGCAGCTTGCTCGGGAACGCCGGTCAGTCAGCTTTAATGAATCTGCGGCCAGAGCAGTTGTGTGGAGATGAAATTGCATTGGCCTTTCTGGATTCTGAGTTAATTGGCTGATTGTGGCGCTCTCTGCCTGCTCTTAATTTATGACTCTCTGCATGCAAGTAGAACTGAGGAGCTGCACTTGACCTTCTGGAATGAAAGCTGCCTCTGTTTGAACATGTGTGTATGTGTGTGTGCATGGTGGAGGAGCTGAGGGTGACTGGATAGAGTGAGACAATTGGACCGAAATAGGCATATAATACGGCAGTTATAGTATTTCATGAATTGCCATGTCATGGACACACTGTAAAAATGTGCTGCTTTTTTCGAATTTGTAAAAAAATAGAAGATTATTGAGGTGTTTTATTTAAAAAAAAAAAAAAAAAAAAACATTTTTTAAAAAAAAAAATACCCCTAATAAACTCACTAAGCTTTCTACGTAAAATAAATCAATTTTTTACTAGTAATTTCTGAGTGATTTTTTTTTTTAGGCAGCAGGCCAATATACAGTACACTTTTTCTTATGCTTAGTCATATCTGAACCAATCAGATAGGGGTGTGACTAATTTTAATTTGTAATTTTGTATTAGTGATGATATATATATATATATCTTAAATTGCTTGTGTCACAATAACCAATAATTATTTTAAATTACTCTATTTTTATAGTTAACTCTTGTATCTAATAATAATAATAATAATCAACAAAAATTTATCTGTCAAAATATTCAAATTCCATGCTTTGTCTAAATAAATGAAAAATAAAATACAATAAAATGTTATGCTAGAAGTGAACTAGGCATAAAAACATTTTACTATACAGTATAATAAACAGATATTCATTTTGAAATTTGCCAAGATTACATTGAACTGTGTTTGCAATTTTTAGTATTTTTTTTTACTTTAATTTTATGCGAAAGTTAAATTACATTAAGGTTATTTAAAACAAGGGAAATACAAGCACAGAATATGATTTATATATACATTATAATTTGTAAATATATAAGTATGATCTAATACTGGCTGATGTATGATCTATAAATATACAATTTGATTACACTGTTAAATGTGATTTTTACCAGATCTTTAAAAATATCAGTATTTCGTACTGTACATTTTAAAGTTGTGATATATAAATTCACAATTCCATTGGATAGAAATAAATCAAATACAGCACATATGGTACAGATATATTGAGCATCCCTGAAACATTTTTCCAGTCCTTTGTGCTAAATGCTTTTCTAAATCTCTTTGATATTTCTATGTAGTTCAGTAGCCAATTACAACAGAGGTCATTTGCATAAGTCTTAAGGAAACAGTAGCAACAGCCTGTTTGATTCAGCGAGAGGATCCAAAAAGTTGTTGCACAACTAATTTGCAACAAGAAAGCAAGACCTCAGCTCCCTTCAAACATGCATATGCATAAACCGTACTGTTTAAAGGTCAGCTTGGCTAAACGAAGTCATTCTGCCATAGCTGAATAATCTAGCATTATGCGATGAAGCACACGACGGCCTCACAGGTCACGCTCAGAGCCTAAAGTCTGTCCTCTTCTCCTATGAGCTCTCTCCTTCAAGCCAGCCGTCCTTCTCTCGAAAGGTTGTCTTTTGACAGCCTGGGACCGGCAACCTAATCATACGGCTCTGTGTGAGAAATAAAGCGGCGGGCAGATCCCAGAGAAACCCCTGACAGTCTGCTTTTTCCTCCTGTTCTCCGCATTATTACATCTTCTGCTTTCAAGCCTGCCGTCTGTCCCTCTCACCCCCACAATCCCTCCCTTGTCCTCCTTGTCTTTTTCTCATCCCCTTTCTCAGAAGGAATGTTGTCTGGCAAAATAATCATTTATTTCTCTTCTGTTTGCTCTCTTTCTCTCCGTCGCTCTCCATCTCCCTCCGCAAGGCGCTGACGTCTTATCCACACACACTCGGCTCCCTCATAACAGGCAAGAATGTCAGTGCCGCTTGAAATCTTGCCTTCTGGGTGACTCACTCTTCTCTCCCAGTCCCAATTAACCTTTCAGAGCAGGAAACGCTAGAAAACTCAGAGAAGCCCACCAAGATTATCTATTAATCTGTTGCTTTTGTCTGCCAAGATGATTTATAATGACTCGGCGGCCACTGGCTCCTTTCTTCCGCTTAGGTCAAATATGTGTGTGTTGAACTATCGTGTTTGGTCACATCAAAGAAATTGTCCTTTTTCTTACGCAAAAGAATATTGTATCGTGTTTGGTCACATCAAAGAAATTGTCCTTTTCTTCCAAAACACACTTATGTGTGCAGAAAGGGTGCGTGTAACATCTCAGGATAGGAGTAAATATTTACTCAGAGGGTCACTGAAAACATCTCTTTCTGTGGCATGCGTCACGTCTAGACAAAACTAGACAGGCAGTTAATATCCTAAACTGGAAATGCAGACGCAACTAAAGACTGAGCATCCAGTCTGTAGTTGATGGATACTCCGTTTTTATTTTTAACCTGCTGCAGATAGGGATATGCAGGTATCAAATTTTCATGTTGCGATTAATTGCTAATGCTTTTATCAAGGTATGCGGTATTATCACGATATTGAAATTTAGTTTGAAAAAATAAAGAATCAAAACACTTTCAAACAACATCTAGGGCATGTTGTAGTCCAGATTAAAATGTAAAAAAGTTTTGAAAAATCAATATGCCTATTAAATCTAATATTATTATTTGGCGCTGTGCTTAACCTCATAGCGATCACAACGCTGAATGGCTGTTTAAATCATTTAAACACGTTTCAGAGACAGAAAGTAGTGCAGCTGCTTTGTTTATGGGTTTCCGGGGTAACGGCTGCATTTTCTGCAGTTTAGCGCCATATGCTGTCAGAGAGTGAAAGTGCGCTTTCCTCCAGAGCGTCTCTCACATGTTCCGCCATGTGCTTCTCGTCCGCGCTTGTTTACATCAGAGTGCGCATGCGTCTTTCACGCAGCATACAGCGGGTGTTGTGCATTTTGACCAGTTGATGGGAAAATTTGTAATTTGGTAATATTTAATTATTCACGGTATTTAGAAGTGCCCACGATAACAATATCGTTCATATTCAGTACCGTGATATCTCGCATTACGAATACCGGCACATGTCCTACTGCAGATCTACCGAACTTTATTGTCTTGTCGGTTATAATCTGAATATATTTTATTACATTAGTTATTGCGCAAACTATTTGGCTTTTTAAAAATTACATATTAATATTTTTTGTTAGATCGATAAATACGGTATCACCTATTTTTTTTCATCTATCTATCTATCTATCTATCTATCTATGCTACTATCATCTATCTATCTATCTATCTATCTGTCTATCTGTCTGTCTGTCTCTGTGTAAAATCACTTTTAATTATTTTAAACGTGTTTTTAATTAATCTTGGATCTATCTATTTATCTATCCATCCATCCATCCATCCATGTAAAATTAATTTTAAAATGTTTTTCATTTTTATTTTTTTAACAATCTCTATCTATATCTATCTTTCTGTCTATCTGTCTGATGTAAACCTAAAACTTCTGAGACAAAGTTGATACTAAAATGAGATACAGCTAAAACTCCCAAGATCTTTCATAAGTTGAAAAAGTATGACGTTGTCAAAGTATAACATGAAAGTATGACGTTGAACAATAATACCCTTTTCATTGTTTAATTTGCACTGGATAAACACACATGTATTGTTTATCCTCAAATCTGAATGCTTCAATGTCAACACATTTGCCCCTTTACCCCTGAAGACCAGTGATAGTCCTTTCAATCAATTTCTGTTGAGAAACAATGCCAAATAATGATCAGTCCACTTAAAGTAGCAATGAAATGTGACAGAAATGCCAAAGTTTGGTCTCTATGAATGTACTGTAGTGTACGAGCTGACATCCGAATTAGTTGTTCCCCTCAAACAAAAGACCTCCAGCTGCCAGAAACCCCTCCAGAGGTGCAACAGTAGAATTCCAACACTGCATTGTGAAATGAATTGTCTTATTTTATGCCGGCATGCTTGTTGACCTTGTTAGAGCTGCTAGAGTCACGTGTCGAGTTTCTCGCTTACACATCCTCGCCGAGAGCTGCCGATTGAACCACTTCCACTTAATTATGGGTAATATTGTGGAAATATTGCACTCAAAATATCATTGTCGAGATCATGCATCAAAGTTGTCACATGTGAACGCAATTTGTCTGGCTATTAGAATCTATTCATGTTAATGGGTGAAGCGTTGCTTAAACGTCTCAAATAGTTCTATTAGATGGTTGGAAGTTTGGATGTGATGGCAGGGAACTCAGCACGCTGCCTTGCATGTTTTATGTCTTTTGTTTAGTAGCATTAAATGAACGGACCAGATAGTTTGGCCACAGCTGGACGTAATTACTCAATTAGAATATTTTAGCTGCGTATTGAACGTATGACCTCCGAGTAAGGATCATATGGAGAGACACAATTTGCAAAGGAGCTCCAACTGGGATTTGAGATATTACACAATAAAGCATTTTATTTTGGCTTGCTATTCATTGCCTGTTTTTGTGGAGGCATATTGCACCATTTTTGTTCTCTGTACTGTATGTTTTTTTTTTTAATTCAGATGTCAAATGTTTCCTTAACAGTGTTTTTATGTCCCCGTGGTACAAAATTTCAATTAAGCTGACCACAGTAGACTGAACATTTTCTACTTTGCAAAATGGCTAATAATGTTTATTCGCAGCAGTAAGGCATTCCCACCTGGCTGTGTTTTGTTACCATGCGGAGGTTGTCACGGAAATGTAATGGTTTGGACGCCCTGCCACAAATTTGTCGCCTTCAACAGCAGCAGGTGTTTAGCGGAAGAATTTAAAGCTGCCGTCTTGCTGTGTGTGTGATTGTGGTTCAGTATTCATCCACTGTGTTTGCTTGTTGCCATGTTCCCCCACAGGAAGTGCAGTTGTGAAGCATGAACTAAAGTAGCCAACTAATGGTCAATGGGAGCACTGGACGTTACAGCAGGCTTGTAAATTGGACTAGGTTAGCTGTGAAAGCGTCATGCTGTTGGTCAGCTGGTGAGGTGAAGGACCTCCTAGCTTGCTTGAACGGTTGAGATGCATCTGTGCTGTTTGTTCCTGGGACTGAGAGCCCTTTTTTAGCAACTTCCTGTTTGTTTATGATATATTTGAAACAGAGTGTTTTTTGTGTGTGTCCTAGGCTCTCAACAGATGCATTAGGCCCATCAGACTTTATTTTGTGGGCCGGAATATTTTAAAAGGTTGCCAGAGTTGCACAGCATACTGGTACTAGAATTTTTAAAATTGGCATTATATATTTTTTTCTTAGTTTTTTTTTTCTGTACATCAAGTTTATAAAAACAACAACAATAACAACAAAAACGTTTGTTCAGAAAGTAAATAGTATGTTGATCAATGATATTCATTAAACTTATTATATTATATTATATTATTGCTTTGACATTATTGGAGGTATAGTGGTTTGCTTTTAAAAATTTTTTATGTATTCATATATATATAATTTAATCATTATTTTTTTGTGTCTCCCTACACAGGCTCCTATGGCTCTTTTTAATTCGATCCCAAACATAATTAACTTATCTGTGTACTTAACACTGACTCATCCATAGATTGACAGTCAGTCTACGCGGTTACTGCCTCTGACCTTTCCTCTAGTCTGAACATTCCGTGTGATATTGGCTAGAATCAGCACTTTACACATTTCCATATGTGCACATCAGAACAGGATGTGAGATTGTATGGGTTGAGGGAGGCCAAGTCACTGCTGGCCTGCCAGTTTGTAAGCGCATATGGGTGACAATTATCTCACTAGTGTTCTCCTTTCTCTCTCTCTCTCTCTCTCTACACCTCTAAATCAACATGCTGTTGCGTTTCCTCTACAGTCTTCACAAAACTTTGACTGGCACTGAGCCTCCCAGGCCACCATTCAAAGCCGCGGCATCCATTGTCACTCGGCATCCATTTTGTGAACTTGAATGAAAGGGAGGTCAGAGTGGTTTTCTAAGGCCATAAGCATGAACAACTCAGCTACCGCTGTTCATTTTTCAATGCGCCCATTCAGAACAGTTCAATCAGGGCTTAAATATTTGCTAACGGACATTACAGCATTTTTATGCTTATTAGTGGTGGAGAATTTAACCCATTCCAGTGATTTTGAGTTTTCTATTTACTGAAAAGATTTATTCAGATTCGATATCTGATTCATTCAGAGCACTTTCTGTAGGTTACACCCAGTGTTGGGGGTAATGCATTACAAGTAAAGTATTACTAACTTGTATTACTTTACTTGTAATGCATTACAAGTAAAGTATTACTAACTTGTATTACTTTACTTGCAATGCATTACAAGTAAAGTAATACAAGTTAGTAATAAAGTAACACATTATTTTTTTTGTGTTATTAAGATATAAAAAGCAAGCCCAGAAAAGGTAATGTAATGCAAGTAGTTACTTTTTTATGGAATAACGCAATATTGTAATACATTACTTTTAAAAATAGCTTGGTTACACCATTACACCAGTGCATTTTTTTTGTCTTTTAGGAGTCATTCAGAATAATTACATTATAATATTTTCATTTTAATAAGACTTTTGTCCTTGAATGCGTCATTCAAATTTCCATGTCTACTAAAAAGCTCAAGAAATATTTTAAAAGGAATGGTTCACCTTAAAACAGAACCCTCATTTCATTCTAAACCGGTATTTTTCCATGAATAGGAATGTTAGCTCTGTGAACCCACCTTTATCTGTTATGGATTCAGCCTGCTCATGGATTGCATTTTATTTCCTCATAAACACAGTAATCTTTTCACATATAGTCTGGAGGGACGTGAGTTTACCCTGGAGCTATTTGCTATCTGCCCTTTCCCCTTTCTCTGGAGGAAAAATAAAAGGTTTCTAAATCTTTTAGTGGGAAATGATAATTGAAGGTAATGCAAAGCCTTGCCCGCAGTAAATATGGGTAATTGTTTTGCGAGATGTGCTGGCATCCTCATCGCTTTGGCTAAACACCCAGTATCTGTTCTTATGAGGCTGATCAAAACCAAGCAGCGTGTCCAGTGAAGCCTCTGAAAAGTAGGTAGAAGCTTGACCTTGGCAATTTGGCCTATTTTTTCCCCACACAGAGGAAGTTAAAGGCCACAAGGGTGCCAGTGAAGGCCAAGCAAGGGGTTTGATAGATCCTCTGGCTGCTCGGAGGACTGGTTTGCCCATTTTCATCTCTACTGTAGATCGTGTTGTTTACTTGTGAGTCTGAAAAGGTGCCCCAGGAATAAAACCGGTCCTCAGACCTTTCATCTGCATCTCAAAACCTGGAAAATTCACCCCTGAATCGGTGAAAATTACTGACCTTTTATTGTGTCATTTTTTTATCCATCAAGACATTTTAAGGTGACATCGTCCGTTCCCCAGAGCAGGTTTTGCATCTTTCCCGGTTGCGTCTATGCGTTTGGCAGTTCTCCGGGAGAGTGAGATTTGTTTATAGGCATGTGGCGTGGTGCTTGTTTGGTGAGGAGTCTCCTGTGGGCACTCAGAACTGCCACATCATTGAAAGATGCCAGTCTCCCAGCTGTATGTCTCGTATCGGCTCGCCGTTCGACTGTCAGCATTCTCATTCCGACAGAGATTTGGTCACGCTCAATGAAAGCCATGAGCTGAATCTAACAGTCAATGTTAATGGTCCCCTTATGACCCACCCCAGCACACATTCACCCGGTCAGCCTGCTGTTTTACAGCACCAGTAAAAATACAGGCCGACTAATGAGGCATCTGCTTTTGTAAAATTATGTCTCTTTGGTTTAGGATTTTATGTTTGTATTCTCTTTTAATGACTTTGTGTGGATAAAGATGAAAGCAGTTAATACACTCGCCTCATTTAGATAAAAAAGAGCATGTCTTTTAATATACAGAAACATTTTGATTAATTATCAGAAATCTTGAATGTTAGAAAATGTATGCATTTTTATAATTTCATTTTATTTTATTATTTCATTTCAGTATGTGACCCTGGACCACAAAACCAGTCATAAGTAGCACAGGTATATTTGTAGCAATAGCCAACAATGCATTGTATAGGTCAAAATGATCACATTTACATTGTCATTTTGCTGACGCTTTTATCCAAAGCGACTTGATCAATTTTTATTTTATGCCAAAAATCATTAGGATATTAAGTAAAGATCATGTTCCATGAAGATATTTTGTAATTTTCCTACCATAATATATCAAAACTTAATTTTTGATTGGTAATATGCATTGCTAAGAACTTCATTTGGACCACTTTAAAGGCGATTTTCTTAATATTTAGATTTTTTTGCACCCTCAGGTTCTAGATTTTCAAATAGTTGCATCTTGGCCAAGTATTGTCCTATCCTAACAACCATACATCAACAGAAAGCTTATTTATTCAACTTTCCGATATATATAATCTTAGTTTCAAAAAATTGAGCCGTATGTTTTGTGGTCCTAGTAACATATTACAAAATATGGGTAGTTGGCAGAAAATATAGAAGTTAGTGTTTATGACATTTTACTATTATTATTATTATTCATTATATTAAGCCATTTGCTCATTTAGACACAGTGTGCTGTCCTTGTAGTATTTGAACTAATCAAGATTCTTGAAATTCTACAAAATAGTTCGTAGTTTTATTTAAAATAAATAATACAGTTAATTTTAGTTTATACTTTTATTATTTTATTAATTAATAATAATAACACATTTCTTTTTATTTTAATGTTCTAATTATTAGTATTAACCATTAGCCTCATTTAGATGCAATGTGCATGACTTTAGTATTTTGACTAATCAAGATTTTTGAAATAGTTTCAAAATATTTATTTCATTTTATTTGATTGAAAATAAAATAAAACATTTTATTTGATTTGATTTGATTAATTACCTGTACGTGTCAGACATACAACACATGGGGAATAAGTAATGAACTTTTATTGATGTATATGCCTACTTTTTGGACTAACAAACTACTGAATTTCTTTGAATTGCAATTCTCTACATTTTATTTCCTGTCGTTTCAAATTAAATTCCAAATCTCTGACTAAAAGGGAGCCAATTCAAAATTTTCTCTGTCCAACAAATGAAACACTAAAACACATCAAATGTCAAATAATCCAAGTTTTTTTTTTGCCTGAATTCCCATGCTCTCAAACAGTATTTCACTCAAATTTTGCCTTTTTGAGTTAAAAATGGATTCTGTTCCTCAGTGAGTTATAAGAATCAGACCAACTGTGCCGTTCTGTGTGTGTGTCTGTATGATGTGCACAGGTGTGTATGTAAACATACGATGCATATTAGAGTATATGTTTATCTGAGGTAATAAAGCCCAGACCCGCGGTTGTCAGGGTCTGAGAGACGAGCCTTTACTGTATGCTGCAATGCGAGTTGTTTGTATATCTCACATATTAGGACAGGTTTGACAGGCGGTCCCAGAAGAAGGTCTCTGTTTAAATTTTTAAGAGCCTGCTAGATTTGTGTATTTCCAAGCCCGCCTGAAGTCTTTTAGATGGGCGCCTTTGAAGAAACAGAATCCATCAGGATTTTTGCAGTACTAATACAATCAAATGGGAATGGCTGCCTTATGATTCATTTATGATGCAAGCGCAACACAAATGTGAATGTGTGATGCATCTTCAAAGAGTGGCAGGAGAAAGCATGCTTAATTGATAGATGTTGTTTCTTACTATGCGACTGTTCTTTCAGGGGGCTCATTTTGTAGTGCGTCAATGTGTTGTTTATATCTTTATATGTTAGTATCGACCGTTTTCAGGTTTGCTCTGGATTGCTTGAAAGAAGATTTGTAGCCATTTAAGATGAGTTCACTCGGCCGGTGAGATCAGAATATAAACGTTTATTGAAAGAAAATTTTTCTTTGTAGAGGCGTTTGATTGACAGACCAAAGTAGTTAACTTGTCAAAGTCTCTTTCAGCCGGATGGCAACTTGTGACTTTGACTGTTTAGGTATTCACCGACGATACCAAGTGATACTTGTTTGGCATGAATAAGTCGTCCGTTGACAGTGTTTTCTGATCGAGATTTGTTTTGGCAGTGATATGCTTTTATTTTGCCCTTATCAGTTCCAGATCTATGGACAAACTGTCTCTGTTCCTTACGTGTGGTGACAGACAGAAGAGAGAGTGAGTTAGAGCCACAGAACGCATTTGTGAAGAGGTTTTGTCGGTTATGGGTGTTGTAATTCAGCATCCATTACGTTAATGACTCTAGATGTGCAATCTCATTTACCAGTCATCTTTTCGTGTCTGTTACCCATTTATTGATTTTTATTTTTGTTACAAATCGAGATGTCTTAGGTGCTGTTGTACAACAATTTCCATTGTTATAATGGTTGATACGTCGACGGCGGCCTGCTGTGTATCAAAGTGCTTCTTACCTAGAGGAAAACTGCACAGAGGTGCACTTCTTTCAGACTATCAGATCTAATGGAGTTTTCAGTTGTTTCACTGAAGTATCAATTTCCTCATTTGGGCCTCAGGTGTTTCTCTTGCAGTTCCTTAGGAAGAAAATACTAAAGGAAAATGTGACAGTCGTTGAAATACTGTAAGCATAGAGCTACACTGCCGTTCAAATTCGGGGGCAGTTGTCATCATTTTGGAGTCACGTTTTTATCATTTATAAAGATTTCTATTTCATATAAATGCTGTTCTTTTGAACTTTCTATTCATCAAAGAATCTTGATATAGCACAGTTTTGTCAATAATACAATGTTTCTTGAGCACCAAATCATAATACAATTGAAAATAAGCATTTTACATTTGTAAGAATATTTTACAGTATTACTGTTTTACTGTGTTTTCAAAAAAATGCAGCTTGGTGAGCATAAAGAGTCTTATCTATTATGTAAAAATACAACAAAAAATACAATGACTTGAATACACTTATATAATAAACATTTTTAATTTATTTAAATGGTTTTAAATATTTTTTGGGGAGTATAAATTCAGAAATGTCAAACATTTCATATTAAATGTCATAAAGAGAGAAGCGAGTGTGTGTGTGTCAAGGTCAGGACGTCTTGTAAAATCAGATAATTTGACCTCTCTATGATAAAGCAAGGTTACTTCAGGTTACTTATTTTCAAATAGAAAAAAAGAAATAAAAATAGCTTCAAATATATTTTAAAACTGTTAAAAAAAATGCATTAATTTTTACTTGATGGTTACACCACATGACATTTCTAGAGTATGAAATTAAATTAATCTTTTTCTGAAAAAGCACGTTTTTCTAAACCAAAACAACACACTAAATAAGGACATTTTTAAGAACTTGTAAATGTGTTTTAAATTTGATTTTGAAAAGATTTTTCACTTCTTTGGGGTAGGAACGACTTTCTCTGCATTGGATTGTCCTGAGACAGGAGGACAAAACGACAAAGACAACAATGAGGCATCTGTGGCACAAGCAGTGATGGGTCGATAGTCATATCCAACCCATGAGTGAAGGACTGTGGGGCAGTAGGACCCAGTGACACTCTATGACATTTAATCTGGGAGGGTGTCAGAATGCACTTACACTCTTTTTCGGTGCTTCACTGGCCCCAGGTTCAGACACGGCCACGGGGGCTCTGATTGGCTGGAGCGACTCAGGTACAGGCTTGAGCCGCTGCAGCTGTCCAACATGGTTAACCGCAGTGGCCCCTGAGATAGCATTCAATACTGTTCCCTTAACGTCTTGCATGCCCTCTCTGACACCTCATCTCATGTTTTTCTGCTCTTTCACCAAAAACATCTGACAGAACTGACAGACAGGAGCCTCTCCGCAAACTTGGCTTTGCCAAACAGTGGGGGTGGAAGTTTGGAGCTCTGGCACGGCTTGCGTGGTTGTGTACAAATAATCATCGCTCCGGTCTCCAGACAGATCTGGTCATGCTGATGCAATACACTCATTTATTAGTCTATGCCTGTTTTTATAAATTTAGTGCAAAATATGTGGTTAAAAAAAGTATAATAATTACTAAAGGATAGAGCAAGGACTTATATAGTGCAGCATGGTTATTAAAGTCTTTGTTAATAACCAACCAGCCCAACCACATTACAAACTTTGATTTGAAGGGGGGAAAAAGTATTTGAAAATCTGACAAAAAGACCCTTTAATGAAGGAAAAAAAGCTCACTCTCATTCAAGGTGCTTCATAGGAGTTGACAGAGCTCTTTTGTCACAATTTGCTTGTTGCAGTTAGCTGATTAGTGGAGATTTCTTTGCAGAATCATGAGCAATTTCATTTCTCACTAGGAATTCCACTTTTTAATACTATTATTTTAAAATAAGTTGAAATAATGTGGGTTGATGGCTTCAACTGAAGTGTATACCTTCAATTTGCAACCTTGTAGCTCACAGTAGGTCTGTCTTTACAGCTTTATTAGCTCTTTTTAAGTTATTGTTAAAAATCAATTCCCCTATGGAGAAAATAAATGGGATTTTTACTTCCGGAACCCAACTGTTGCACTCTATTATGTGGCTTTCTAGAATACTTGTTTCTGATTAGTCGATTATTGCTTTCCGCAGTTGCATATGTGTATCACAAGGCTTAGCGTTATAATAGGCTGTTGTCTCTGGCAGTCATGTTCCAACATAGCTGTGGTAGTTTAATGTCCTCAATATGTAGCTACTTTGCTCTCACATAATATTATTTCAACTCAAATAAATATTTTTGTCCATTTATTATTTATTTAGCAAGTATCCAAATAATACGTATTATAATAGTACAATCAGACCCGATCAACTTGTTGGTGTTTATTTTGTACTAATGACTGGTTAATTGTACCTTAAAGTGCGATCATATTTACCAAAATTTGCTCTGCGCAATTTTGTGGGTCAAATTCTGTCATTCTACTAATAATCTGAGCAATAGGGATTTTCACAAGTTTTGAGGGTGAAAAAGTTACGGAGGTCCTTAGATCATTCAGTTCCGTTGGAAATGCAGCTGCCCTTGGGTGCCCCCTGGTGGTCCGGAGACCTTCTGTAATAGCAACTTGAAATTTTATTGGTTAAAGTTAGGTTGCTTAATGTTAGTTTGATGTCACGTTTTGTTTGTTTTGCTAGTAACTAGGGTTGGGAACCGATAACCGATAATAAGAACCGTGAGCAATTTCTAAGTTTCTGTTCTGAAAACGGTTCTGGTGCGACACGTGACCTAGCGCTGTGAGCAGCCTTGCGCCGGCGTTTCCCGTAAAGGATGTCACAAACCAAATAACAGAAACGCCGCCCTGCCTCTTTAATTACTGAGCACATTGTTTCTCATGCTCCTCTCCACAGACACGCTGCGTCTTTAACTGCCGAACACATCGTTTTCCACGACTGTACGTGTGTCACTCACGTCTTTGATAAATGTGCTCGTTGTTTTGTCTGACTGTACATGTACCGGCAGCACGTAGCTCCTGCCGCCACTAAATTACATGATATTTGTCCCATATTGTCATTAATATACATGCTGACTTCAACTTGGACCACTAAATAAATAGACTGCTATTGTTATGTAAGTATGAGGGATAGATTATTTAGTGCACAAGTCATTTCAAGAGTGATAAACAAAGTGATAGAAAATATTTTCATGCATTTTAAATGTTTAAAAATGTGGAAACCACTCATTGCATCACACCATCTCCTGACTGCATTATTATTTGTAAAATAGGGGCTTTATGCAGTGTGTGTATACATTGTTAGAAATATAATATTTCATTAATTTAGGGAAATGAACAAGTGTCTTAGCCCTAGGGACTTTTTGGCCAACCAGCTATTCTGCTTGAAAAGCAAAATGTTATGCTAATGTAAAAAAACATCACTTGAAGCACATGCGTTACTGAACATTACTTACTACATTCCAGCAACACTACATTCAATTAAGGTAAAATAGTTAAAAAAAAAAAAAATAGTCATGGTAATGGAACCGGAATCGGAACCGGAAAATTTCTAACGCAGACCCACCCCTACTGTACATTGTGTTTTGCATTGCAGCACCACCATAGGGAAGCCTTGACAACCCTTGCTTTGTTTCTTGCTGCAGTGATTGTTTGTTTTTTCAGTTCTGGTTCTGTAGAGACCTTAAATTTTAGGATGCAGACAGACTCTCTGGACACTTGATTGTCCCGTTATTATGAAAAATAATGCCAGTGTAGTCTGAGAGAAAAGCTTGTTTTGTTTGGTTTCACTGCAATCTGGCAAAATGATCAAAGAGAAATAACTTGAGGTTTATAGCTAAAAGTGAGGAGAGGAGTTTTGGGTTCTACAGCACCTCTTTCAGGACACTCTGAGATGGAAAGCTTTGGTTTGTTTGTCTCAAAACTAAACATTTATGATTGTTGGTTACACATATCATTACAAATGATACGAAGAAGCTATGTTTAAAGGTTTGTTCACCCAAAAATGTAAAATGCTTTCATTTACTCACCCTCAAGTTGTTACAAACCTGTATGAATTTATTTTTTGAGAACATAGAAGATATTTTGAAGAATGTGGTTAACCAAATAGTTGCAGGTCCCCATTGACTTTCGGGTGAACCAGGAACTGTTTGGTTACCCACATTCTTTGTAATATATTCTTTTATGTTCAGCAGAAAAAAGAAACTCATACAGGTTTGGAAAAACTTGAGGATGAATAAATGATGACAGAATGAATTTTAATTTTAGGGTGAACTAACCCTTGAATTAATGTTTGATTGATTTATCGATTGATTGCTCAAAGAGGATACATGAAAAAAAAAACTTGGAGAAGAAGTGAGGATGGCAAGTACATTTAAAAACAAATAATGCTTGTTCTAAAATTGCAGGATTATTGTTTTTCTCTTGTATATTTAGAAACAATACAGACCGCTGTGTCACATATTTACATCATATTCAAATTAGCCTCTGCCTCTCAATTGAACAGCACCGGTAACTGCAAAAACATGAAGAGTCCTTGTAATTTCCTTCCCTTTATTTTTATTTTTTGTGTCCAAAATGGTCAGAAAGGTCAGTTTGTGCTTGTGTTTGTTTGTTAATTTCGGACCCTAGATGCAAGCCAGGCTCAAACTCACACAATGTATTTGATCACATTTCTCTAACTTCACTGCTGTAAGGTTAATTATTTTTTTTCCTGAAGTGATTTGTTGTGTTGACAGACAACGATCGTCACAAATTCAGTTTTTCAAACATATGGTGTCTAGCTCAGCAATGGGCCGCTTGACTGCAGACGGCACTGTCACCACTGCACAAGTGAGATGACATTTTCAAAGCTGTGTGTTTTTGTTACAGGAGGGAGCGGGTGATGGGCCTCGTCTCCACATCATTCCCTCCTTCCACTGGCCTCATTAGTGAGACCTTGCCTTCAGGTTCCACGCAGGTTTCTGAGGTCATTTATGGGTGTTTCTTCAGCTACGGCCACTTGTATGTCCCCATGGTAGATTTGAATTAAAACTAACATATTTCAACTTTTTGTTTTGATATGTGAAGATGTGAAAACTTTTCTCATGCTTTCATTTATTTTTGCTACTTTTTTAACTCTTTCCCCGCCATTGACGAGTTATCTCGTCTTTTAGAAGAAAACGCTTCCCCGCCAAAGACGAGTTTTTACGGCTTTTCGTGTTTTCACTGTTATACACTAGGGGGCGCTATTACGCATCTTCTGGAACATACAAACCTCCCGTAACAAAAACACACGTGAACAGGACGGAGAAACTAGCGATCTTTTATGTAAACAGATGCATATGAAAAATAATGCGATAATCAGCAGTAGACAGCATATAAATGAAAACTGCATAATGTTACGGAGTAAAATGTTGATCCAGGAAGTGGTATATGTCTGTGCAAGCTTTGGAGGTATTGATGGAAGCGATTTACTGGATTCATGCTTTCATAATCGTACTGAATATTATCCAGATGTAGTTTTTGATAAAAATGTGATTCTCACCTTTTTGCTCAAAATGATGCATTTTTATGAAACCTACCTATATTCAAGTGTTGATAAAAAAAAGAATGCTTTAATCTAGAATAAAACAGATTTTTTTTTTTGTTTAAAAGTAGAGGCTCTGATCTTTATTTTGGTGTATTGCGTATTCAAATATTCATACAGCAAAATATACGGGAGGCCATCAAATTTAGTGAAAAACATGAAAATCGCTGGCGGTGGCTGGCAACTTTTTTCAAAAATGGGGGGGGAAAGGTTTAAATGTGACCCTGGACAACAAAACCAGTCATAAGGTAATTTTTTTTTAAATTGAGATTTATACATAATCTGAATGCTGAAATAAGCTTCCGTGATTTTTGTTTGTTAGGATAGGACAATATTTGGTCGAGATACAACTATTTGAAAATCTGGAATCTGAGGGTGCAAAAAAATAAAAATATTCAGAAAATCGCCTTTAAATTGTATTTTCGGTAAGAAATTTACAAAATATCTTCATGGAGCATGATCTTTACTTAATATCCTAATGATTTTTGGCATGAAAGAAAAATCGATAATTTTGACTCACCCAATGTTTTTTTTTTTTGCTATTGCTACAAATATACCCCAGCGATTTAAGACTGGTTTTGTGGTCCAGGGTCACAAATGTATTTTATGTATAGATGTTGTAGACTCTCCCATCATAAAATGATGAAGTACTATGGTTTAAAAATGATTTATATACAAATTACTAATAAAGTGTTTTTCCAATCTTGAAGTGTTTTTCAAACCATAAAATAAATGACATCTATTCATGACAGTTCAGGAAAGAGAAATTACAGAACTCTCTTTTGATTCATATGTATGCACTGTTAGATACTGGTAGCAGAAACAGTGAAGTTTGAAAAGTGTGCTTTGAAAAGTTTTCCAAAAATGGCCAAAATTTAAGTGAGAGTAAGTTTCTCCAAATGGGGGAGGCCTGTGTTCCCCGCGGTCTCCGGAAAAGCTTTGTGTCATTATCAACATAAAGTCTGTAATATCTGGATGTACTCTGTTAGATAAGAGTACTTTCTGGTTCAGTGTTTTTTGTAGTGATAGGGCCACTAGAACCTGGAAGACGGCACTCAGCTGCATTCTCTTGCTCTGCACACACGTCAGAGGAGAGGAATATTTCCAGGATGTTCACTGGAGAGGTGCAAGAGGGGGAAAAGATGGAGGGCTATCTTTAGACTCTCACTTCTTATGAAAAGGTTTTATTCTCCCTCTCGCACTCACTCTCTTTCCCCATCCTGCTCGGAGTGTGAGTGTGTGTGTGTGTGTTAAATCGCAGAAGGCTGTTATCTGTATGCAAATGTTGTTCTTTTCTATGGAAAGGGAGCTGGTTAACAATTCAGATCAGGTTTTGAAGCAATGCAACTACCAAGAAGCACATTTCAAAGAAAGCTGTGCTGCAGTTTGGCGCTTTCATGTATGTTGCATGGCAGTATTTTAAGAACAATTATTGCATCCTGTTGATGTTTGAACTTGGAGATTGTGCTCTGCAGTACGTACACAGAGCTTTTTGTTTTGCCACCTGTCAGGCATTTAAATGATATTCAGATTCAAAAGAACTACTATAAAGATGGATTATATTAAAGGAAATGAAAATTATGTTATTATTTACTCAGTGCTGTTATTTCATTTATTTATTTTCAGTGGAACACACAAGAATCTCTGAAAAGTATTTTTTTCATACAAAAACCAAAACATGGTAATAACAGCGTGCATGTCCACAGTCCAATGAAAGAAATGTTTTTTTTGATTGAAATATTTATTCAAAATTTAAAACATTTCATCTTGTTCAATGAAAAAACATATATGGCATGGCTTGTTTTAATTATGCAACATTTTCAACAGTTATCATTAACATCATCTTCAAGTGCTGATAAAAGAGTGCTCTAGTCTCTTGCTGAGGAGACTAGTCAGAGATGCAGTAGCATATCACAAGTAAAACCTCATCAAAGCCTTCCAATTACTGAAAAGGGTAAACAACGGCTTGGCGGTTAATGTAACAGTTGAAAAACATGTTGTGTGCTTGTGGTACTGTCATTAAACTCTCCTTGTTTTTCTTCTATAATTTAATCCAAACAAGCTCTAACACTGTGTCTTGCTATTGAAAGTTGTCCACAATAGCGGGGGGTTCAACAAGGCTTAAGCACCAGGCAACACTGGCACATAATAGTACTAGAAACTTTAAAATCCTAATAAAAAGCCCCATAATTTGTATTCTCGTTCTCTCTTCCTGCATGAGGGTTGTTTAATGCCTCCTAAACCTGAACTTGTTTTAAAGAGGGTTTTTTTTTTTCCTTTGCTTGTCAAGATTTTATTTTGAAAATGTATAATTGATGAGGTTATATATTCAAAGCCATATTTTAACCATTAAATTCTGTAGATTCACATATGTATACATGAAATAAATCTGTCACCAGCAGCTCAAACCATACGGACTGCAGGTTTACTGCTGTTTGTGGTGTTTGCTGGAGATTCACAGCAGTTGTTTGGTCCTGTCAGAAGATGCTATCATCCCCAGCACGTTTGAGTGAATAGTGAAGAGCAAGTATGTACATTAGCCTTCATTAAGCTAATCCTACTCAGCAAGCACCTATAAAGAATAATAAGAAAATATTTTCAACTAAGAAGTAATTATAGATATGATGTAGTTAATAATGCATTTAAATAGTTATTGTTAGTAAATTAAATCAAACTTAATAATGTCTCCCCCAATATTATTTGCATAAGAAGTTGAAGAAGAAGAATCCGCATTTTGGCGGAAAGCCTATGGTATAGGCTGTGTGGCATAAAAGGATATTCATATTCATGTTTTATAAATATAATATACACAAACTGCAGTGAAATCTGGAAATAACAAAAAAGGTCAGCTGAAGATTCCGACGCCGGGTTTGATGACTTCGGACCCAGACAATCAGATAAAAGTGATCCACAGGACGCAGCAGTGGATACGGCTCAGTGTTCTACAATTATGTAAACCATTTACATCCAAATGTTATTTCATGTGCAATGAACAAAACCTAAAAATAGATTTTTGAATATAAACTGTTTAATCATCATTGTGCGCTAACTTGAATCAAGCACAACGAATGTCTGTTTTAAAACTTTAAAATCTTTGATTTGCTTAATAAATGCCTCCTCAGAGATCGTGTTGACAAACATTTTTATTGTGCATTATTTTCCACTTGTTTATTGCTGCAGCTATGCGATGTATCTGGTTGCCATGACAATGTCATGTTAATTTATTATAGATTATGTACTATATCAAGATTGTTATGTCTGGGTGATGTTGCATTACCTTTTTTTAATTTATGTACTACATCTGGATTGTTATTTTACTTCATGTGCTACATTGGTTATGTCTTATAAATTATATGTGTGTATTGTTATGCTCTATTATGGTATGTTACGTACTTTATGTGCTACACTATTATGTCTGGGTTATATACATTATGGTATGTTGTGCTATGTTAAGTTGTTACTTTACGCTAGGTTGTGATCTACATCTGTATTATGTTATGTCAGAGTTATGTTTGTGTTTTGTTATATTCTATTTATGGTATGTAACTTTATGTGCTACACCATTACACCGGGGTTATGTTACATTATGGTATGTTATGCTATGCTAGGTTGTGATCTACATCTGGAATATGTTATGTCTGAGTTATGTTCGTTTTTTGATATATTCTATTTATGGTATGTTACTTTAGTTACTTTATGTGCTACACTGTTACGTCTGTGTTATGTTACATTATGGTATGATATGTTGTTGTTACTTTATGCTAGGTTGTAATCTGCATCTGGATAATGTGTTATGTCTGAGTTATGTTTGTGTTTTGTTATGTTCTATTATGGTATGTTACTTTAGTTACTTTATGTGCTACATCGTTACGTCTGGGTTATGTTACATTATGGTATGATATGTTGTTACTTTATGCTAGGTTGTGATCTATATCTGGATTATGTTACAGTATGTCTAAGTTAAGAAATGTTGTTACTTTATGTGAGGTTGTGTGCTACATCTAGGTTATGTTTTGTTAATTTGTTTATGTGCTGGGTTTGTTATATCTGGGCTATGTTTGTTGTGTGTTTTGCCTTTGTTATGGTTTGTTCTGTTATGCTTTGGTATGCTTTTTTTTTCTTTTGAAATATGTTAGGTTACGTTACAATACATTATGTGACTAAAATGTGTATTGAACAGCTATTGCAGCATGTTCATCCAAGTTAGCAAACTGTAGGCCTTACCTAGAGGTAATTTGATTTGCTCAGTCCACTGAAATGGGATTTGACAAGGATGTTAACCTGATAAGAATCTGACAGCTGTAATATATGCTAAATAATGCAACATCCAGTCTCTAGATGTAATACTGTAATCTGTTCCATTAAAGAAATGTACATTTAACTTTCATTACCTATATTTACACTGGGAAGATTACCCTGTCGTAGCATTTGTTTGGACTGCATTTTTTCGATAGTAATGTTGCAAACTCTACAGCCATTTATTTTTTATTAGTGTTTATTTTTCACGAAATATCCACATGAAAGGCATTCAGCATGTCACTGATCCATCCTCCTTGAAGAGAAGGGAAATAAAAGGAGACGGATTTTTTTTTTCTAGAAGGAAGTGGGTTACTTTAATGTAATATCCCTAAGAAAAAAAAATGTTTGAATAAAATTCTGTCTATTTTGCCCGGAGCAGCAGTTTTTAGGTTCTGGATTCTGCATATCAAAGCAGCGAAGTCAGGAATAGGTCTGTCAAGTCAAATTCAGTCGGGATCCTGTAGTGGATCCTGTCCTTAGCCTCTGCCAACCTCTAGTGTATTAATCTCCTTTGACGGAGACAATGCTCAGAGCCAGTAATTCATACCATCTGTGGTCACTGTATTTCTTAATTATTAACATGCAGTACAGCTCATTTCCACTTGAGGCAGTGACTTGGTCTTGCCATGATTTTAGTGATTGTAACCTTTTCAAACCAACTTCTGGCAGTTCATTTTGTCACCTCTTGCAGTTTTGAAACTTGTGTTCTCAGGTGCCAGCCTGTGGTATGGGAACAGATGGCATCTGCTTTTAGTCCCTGAAATGGATGATAATTCTGTGATGGGAACTGAAAGTATGAAGGTGTTGTCACACTGTAAATATTTTTAGGGACACAAATACAACAGGAGGGCCAATTTGTCTTACTGCCGGGTGAGTAGAGACAGAACAGACAAATAAAGCGCCAACGGTCTGGCTGCAACATTTCTTTTTTGGAGAGAGACTGAACTAGCAAATGTTCTAATGCAACATCTCTGAGACTGAACCTGCTGTTGCCACCACCTCTCTTCATCTGTAACCCTGAAAGAAACGTACAGTAATGCCTTTTTCTCTGTCTGTCACTTCTCGCTTTGCTTTGGAGATCCAGCTTTTCTTCTTTTCTTTTGTTGGTCCCATTCTTTTGTATCTTTTCTGGCCCTCTCCAGTCAAAACCGAGATTAATTTAACATGTCAAACCATCTGCTTGGGTTCCAACAGGAATTGATTTAAGTACATGGCACTTGAAACTAAGCCTCTCTGTGGCTTTTTCATCTAGTGGTGAATTTCACTTTGGGGGCCAAACGATTGCAATCTGATTCCATTTTTATTTATCTGTTTGGACCATTCCCAATACAGCTTGCACTGTAGGGCTTCAGGTTACAGAAGTGGGTGCCTTGACGTGTATGAAAACTTGTAGATCTGAAGAGGTCGATCCATACAAACAACCCGCTTTTCACTAGTATGATTTAAGTTTTGTAGATGTTATTTGACAGTATCCCAATTTCCTGATATCTGTTATGATACAGCAAACGGATTACACCTCACAAAGGTGAGGTTTGTTATCTTAGTCTGACAACATTCAAGGTTTAACACTCTGTATGTGAATCTTGGTAACCTTGTACAGGAATAGCTTGCAATGAAATGTTCGTATTTATGAGTTGAGCTTAACTTTTGCCGTTTTAAATTTAATAATCATCTGAAGAAGGGACTCTGAAGGTCTGAAGTCACACATCAGAAATCTTGTGTTTTGAGAGGATGGATGATATAAAAAAACTTTTTTTTTTTAAGTGGATGTATGCAGTATGAAAAATGGATATTCATTTTGAGATTGGCTAAAGAATACATTTACAGTTTTATTGGTGTTTTTAAAAATGAGCGCTGATGATGAAATTTGATCAAATGTGCATCCCTTGTTGTCATCCGAAGTGCCTTGGACAGTGTCCCGCTGACCCTCAGTTTCATAGAAATGAGCCAATGCCGCTTACACAGCAAATCCTCTCCTTGACTACTGTGATAAAAATCCACAATTATTGCCTGTCTCATTAAAGCGCATTGTTGTGACTCTGTTTTCTCCACATTGTACCAAATACGTTTCCATTCACAAGCCCGGGCTATTCACTGTCCGACAGAGGGAGGCCCTTTTGTTCCCTTGTGATTGGATTGCACCTCTCTGCATGCATGAGGATGGAAAGCAGGCCGCTGCCTGCCTGTGTTAACAGCCAAATGTGCTCACGGCTCTGCGCCGCAGGCACAAGCACCTGACAGCCTACCATTTGATTGCTAATCATTTTCGAGCCTGTGCCTGTTTTTTTTATTTGCTCTGCACACTGCCTTGGCTAAATGGAATCAATTAAATGTGTGCTTGTATTCGACGGCCACTTCCAGGAGATCAACTTCTTGATGTAGCAACACAACTAGATTAATTAAATCCAATAAAGAACTCAATTAACAAAAGGAAGGGAGCGGAAGCGGAAGCAGGGTCAGATGGATTTGTGTGCGCTCGTTGTGTACAGAACCGAAGTGATTTCAGAGTCTTTTGTTTCTTGTTGTCTGCATCTGTAAATGAGCTTACTGTAAAGCACTTGTGTTGCTTTATTATTTTTCATGTGTTCTGGGACTATGAGGGCAATTACTAAACCCAAATGCTCGTCTATTCACTGAATATGTACACAATCGTTATTCCTCAAGCACCCCAAGGATGAATAGTCCCAGGGTAAGCTACTGTAGTCAAGTAGTTACTGACTAGTTTTCCATTAAAACGCACCACTGGGTTACTTCTGTGTAATCACAGTTTTTTCGCTGAGACTTGTAATATATTGCCACAAACTTTGTTGTTAATTTGAGTGCACTTAAGTGGAAGTCAGGGTGTAAAACAACAGCTGCATGCTCCAGTGACTCCAGAGAGCTGCGGTTGGCTGACCAAACCAAAGAAGAGCAAACCAAAGCAAATTTTTTCTTCTTTTTTTTAAGCATGCAGGGTTAATATTGATTTATATAGTTTAGAGTTAAGAACCACTGTTAACATAGAATAATTAAGGCTCTGTTTCAAAACTCACGAGGCACATACGAGTCTTTACTCGACACTGATTTCAGTATTGTCAACACCAAAATAAACTGACATGATTTGGAAGGTTTTACATGTAACAATGTTCTCTATCATACTAATAGCGTGTTTTGGAACAGTGCTGAAGAACTTCTTAAACTCTGTATGTTTGGTTGATTTGATTTCATTTATTTTTTAATAATAGTAGGCCTACTAAAATAGTCTGCATTCAACCAAAAGATACAGACTCTGTGTTGTCTACCGGGGAGGAGAGGCCAGCCGTGAGATCCAAGACATAAGCAACTATTAAAAACATAATTCATGGATGTTAAAAAGAGGGAGGGAGGAGAATGTTTCCCCTCATTTCAGAAATGTGTCGCTTTCTCTGGCGTATTCTCATCTGCAGTTTGCTATTGAATATTTCAGTAGCTTTCAATCTTTGTTAGGGATTTAAAATTGCACTGCAATGCACACAAACACTCATTTGATTCTTTCTTCTGTCTACAGGTTTTTTGAGCACGGGAGACCAGGCAGCCAAGGGAAACTATGGACTTCTTGATCAAATCCAGGCCCTGCGCTGGACGAGTGAAAACATTGCTTTCTTTGGGGGTGACCCTTTACGCATTACTGTTTTTGGGTCTGGGGCCGGGGCCTCATGTGTCAACCTGCTGACTATTTCCCATTATTCTGAAGGTAACCGTTGGAGCAATTCAACCAAAGGTACAATGCAGAGGTTTTAACTTTTGACAATTTTTGTCTGCATGCTATAGCTGTTTGTGTTATGAGCCCATTTTGAAATTCAGTCTCTGTGCTTTTTTTGTAGTTACCTGTATTTGCATTAGAAAAATCAGATTGCAATCTTAGTTATGAAAAACCTGTGACATTTATTTAGAGTACTGCAGTACAGGTTAGGAAAAAATGTGTTTAATGGTTATTTTTAATTAAGTTTTTATATTTTTTTACCGTTTGAATTTGACATTTTGAATCTTATTGTTTTAATTTAAAAAAAAAATCCATCCTCTAAATGAACAATAATAATAAAAAAATAATTATAATGACCAGACCAAATTATTACACTCTTAAGAATCACTAGGTATATGCAGACCTGTGGTTAAAAAGCACTCTCTTATACCTTATACATTAGGTCAAAAGAATGCTCAGTTTCACAGAGCATAAGAGTGTAATACAAAAAACCAACAACGTTGCCAAGAAAGTTGCTTCATCGGTCCAGCATTTGCCAAGCTCATTTTTCACCATGCTTTAAGCTGCTAACTCACTCCGTTTGACCTGATATCACTTGTTTATAGAAATTAAATCTCCCTAGGTCGTTTCATGTTCCCATCTTTATTTATTTGAGTCCATACTCATCACCAGGCACGCCATGAGCTTACTGTCCAAATACAGCATTCACCTTCCACTGGCACAAAAAGGGTAAATACATTAATTCCATTTTGAGTCTCTCTGCTTGGAAGATTGCTTTGTAAAGAGGTCTCCTGGCACAGACCTGCTTTAAGGTTGTCACTATCATTCAAATGAACCAAGAGACACCTTTGGAAGAGTCTATAGTGTGCAATGCGATGGCTTTGCCCTGAGGCAAAACGTGCACTGCTTAATCTGGAATAATTTTCATATATTTCAGATCTTTTCCTTTTCCTTTTTAATTTTAGCAGCATATTCTTCATTCTCAAATATATTTGTCTTTTCATACAAAATTGTCACAGTTTCTTTGATTTGCGAACTGAAACATCCCCTTATCTCCATTTCATTTCTGTGTTTTTATAGTTTTTTTTCCCTCCTTATCTCCATTTCATTTCCATGTGTGTTTTTATAGTTTTTTTTCTCCTTTAGTAAGAACATGTTTTACTCATAACTGCACTGCTAAGACTGAGATCCCAGGGGTTGTCATGGTAACAGAGTAACTCAGTTTTCCTCTCTTGCACTTTCTGTCTGTCTTTCTCACTCACTCTCTCTCTCTCTCTTCTCTCTCTCTCTCTCTCTCTCTCTCACACACACACACACACACACACACACACACACACACACACACACACACACTTTTTGTCGTGCTCACTCACTTGCTTTTTTGTCTTGATGTTTGTGCATGATATCTGCTTCTCTTCAATGGTGTGGGTCAATTTTCTTGACGTCTATATGTGAAAGAGGTTTACAGAGTGCAAACAGCTAATCACTGTTAATGCGGTATAATGAAATTCAAGAAATAGATTAAAAGTCATATTTTCCCCCCTAAAATTACATGAAAAACTGACATGTTGATCAGCTCTGTGTAAAATTCAAGTTCATCAGCATTTGTATGTTAACTTGCATGCTCTCTTTTCCCAAACCATTTAAGATTTGCATAAAAACATCTAAACTGATATGTGTTCATTTGCTTCAGCTTGCATACTGAGGGAGCACTTTGTGTAAATAGCCTACGGTGGGGTCCAAAAGTCTGAGTGCACATTAAAAATCTGCCATTTTTCCTATTTAAAACTGAATTTTAAACAAAAGTTTAGGATTTTGAACAATTTGCAGAAACAAAGTATGGTGTTTTAAAAACATTTTATTCAATATATTTGCTTTATTTTAATTTATATTTAATTGTATTAATTTATTAACTATTTTAAATTTAATTTAATATTCAGTTTAATATTATTTGAATTTTGCCATGTAAAATTATTTAATTTTGTAATATTATTCAAACAAAATTCACGAAAATTATGCCCCTAATATAATTTGTAATAAAAAATGTATTAAATGGAAGCAAGCAGTTGCTACTGGTCTCAGACTTTTGGACCGTACTGCAGCATGTTGTGGATGTTCTCTTGGTTATTCCGTCTTGTTTTTCCTATACAGGTCTTTTCCAAAGGGCCATAGCCCAAAGTGGCACAGCCTTGTCCAGCTGGGCTGTCAGCTTTCAACCGGCCAAGTATGCCCGCATGCTGGCCAAAAAGGTGGGGTGCAACCTCAAAGATACAGTGGAGATGGTGGAGTGCCTACAGAAAAAACACTACAAAGAACTAGTGGAGCAGGACATCCAGCCTGCTCGCTACCACATCGCCTTTGGACCCGTCATTGATGGTGATGTCATCCCCGACGACCCTCAGATCCTCATGGAGCAAGGGGAGTTCCTCAACTACGACATCATGCTGGGCGTCAACCAAGGCGAGGGACTGAAGTTTGTGGAACTCATTGTAGACAACGAGAACGGAGTTCAAGCCAACGATTTTGACTATGCCGTGTCAAGTTTTGTGGATGATTTATATGGTTACCCCGAGGGGAAAGACATCCTGCGGGAGACCATTAAGTTTATGTACACAGACTGGGCTGACCGCCACAACCCAGAGACCAGAAGAAAGACCCTGCTGGCACTCTTCACGGATCATCAGTGGGTGGCACCAGCGGTGGCAACAGCAGACCTCCACTCCAGCTTTGGCTCGCCTACTTATTTCTACGCCTTCTACCATCACTGCCAGACGGAACAGGTGCCACCCTGGGCCGATGCAGCACATGGCGATGAGATCCCATATGTGTTCGGGCTGCCCATGATTGGTCCAACTGAGCTTTTCCCCTGCAACTTCTCCAAAAATGATGTGATGCTTAGTGCAGTGGTAATGACCTACTGGACCAACTTTGCCAAGACTGGGTAAGTCTCTAGGCAACAGGGCATCGTTTCTAATCAGTTAGACTTGAGGCAAACAATACGGCCATTAATTAGGATTCAGAAGTGATTTTGAATATGACTTTGTTTTGTTGTAAGACCACCAACGCCGCAGGCATCTCATAATTCGAGAATTGAATTTGCTATTGATTACCGTATAATACCCAGTTGTTGCCAGGAAACACTGCTACTGGGTTCCTAAGGTTTAATCAATGCTTAATTGTTTGTTAATGCATTCTCTCGCAAATACTTGTTAAGATTCCCAAGGTTATGCTATATTAAATTTACGCAACTGCTTTTTACGCAACATCAATTTGGTTTGCTTCAATTTAGGTGTAATGCAGTGAATAAAGTAATGCTTATGATCACTTAGAGTGAGTTTAGTGTTTATATGACATTGCTGCCTAGACGTGCAATCATCTCACGGGAGGACAACAAACCAATTTGTGTGCAAATGTGTAATTTCTTCTCTCAGACTAATTCTTGTTCATTTTAAAAGCAGGTGCAGTTGTCAGGAGACCCTAATGAGCGCTGAGAGAATATTAGGGTTCTCTGAGCACTCCCCTAAAACTTGTCTGTAATAGTTTGTGTGATATTTGTCTTATTGAGTGCTCAGATTTGGAGTGCCCATGTGCAATCCTAGAAATTGTCTTTTGTGTAAAAAGTAATAAAAATCTTCCTATTTCCTTTCAGTGACCCCAACCAGCCAGTTCCACAGGACACCAAGTTCATCCACACCAAGCCTAACCGTTTTGAGGAGGTGGCCTGGACGCGTTACAACCAAAAGGACCAGCTATACTTGCACATCGGCTTGAAGCCCCGTGTCAAGGAGCATTACCGCGCCAATAAGGTCAACTTGTGGCTGGAGCTGGTGCCTCATCTCCACAGCCTCAACGAGGTCACCCAGATAATTTCCACCACCACTAAGCTGCCTCCACCCGAGGTCACTCCCCGTACACCTAAGAAGATCCCAGTCAACACCAAGAGGCCCTACCCTACACCGTTTCCCACTGAAACACAGGAAAGCCACAACCAGAACCAGAACCAGAACCAACCCTTCCTAGAGAACCAGCGGGACTATTCCACCGAACTGAGCGTCACCATCGCCGTCGGTGCCTCGTTGCTCTTCCTCAACATATTGGCGTTTGCCGCACTCTACTACAAGAAGGATAAGCGAAGGCACGAGGTCCACCGGCGTTGTAGCCCGCAGAGGACCACAGCCAACGAGCTGCCCCATACACAAGAGGAGGAGATCATGTCTCTACAAATGAAACACAGCGACTTGGAGCGGGAGTGCCGGGAGGCCATGCACCCGCACGAGGTGGTCCTGAGAACTGCCTGCCCACCCGATTACACGCTCGCCATGCGCCGTTCGCCGGATGACATCCCTCTCATGACCCCGAACACCATCACTATGATACCCAACAGCATGCCAGGCCTCACCTCCTTACACCCCTTCAACAGTTACTCCAGTGGACAGAATAACACCCTACCCCATCCACACCCTCATTCACACTCCACCACTAGAGTATAGCCACACACACACGTTCTCACACACAAACACGGACATACACACACACATACACTCCCACAGATGTGGAGTACAGATGTGATGACGAACGGAGGTTATGGCACTGGGGTGAGAAATATCTTTACTCACGATGCTCAAAGGAACAGGAAATAACAATGCTGGTTTTTGTTCCTCGAGAGCAAGCCTATCGTTTTCTATTAAAGGCGAAAAACAAAAAGACAAAAAAAATAAATAAATTCTGATTTAATGAAAAACAGAGATGATTTTTTACCCTTATATTGTGACAAAACCAGGACCATTTCCTGGGGACAACTATCAGTCTGGGATTCTTTGAGGAATGGTTTGATTCGGTTACCCGGAGAGGAAACGACGGAAGCACAGAAGAGATGACGTGTGGGAGGCCCTTTGTAAACAAAAGGAAACATATTGTTTTCCCGGGGCGCTGGATTGTAGATTACTCTCTTCAGAGCAGACGGGGGATACTGCTTACCTAATTTAGGCATGTGTTCTCTTTCTGATGGAGAATGTGGAATACTACGGGGAAAAGACGAGAATGAGAAATCCTCAAGAATATGCACAATAGAGACATTCACTGAATGTCTTTGAATTCTTTTTGTCAATTTATTTTTGGGGGAACAATTTTATTGTATAGGACGTATTTACATATCTAGACATGTACACAAAGCACCCATGCTCTTTAAGCCCTGGCTGGGGGCGTTGATACTGAGGAATCTGCCTCAAGAGCGTAGCGGGGATTTTATTGGCTTCCTGGCAGATACAGCTTCATCACACAAGTGCTGTCTATACTGAAACTGGTGGACTCAAAGGGAGGCTGGATATTTTTAGCACGACGCGCATGACAATTTATCTGCTTGGTGGCTGTTCTGCTGATTAAGTCATTATTTAAAAAAAATAATTAAAAAAATAATTTTCCTCCCCATTTGGATTTAAGGAAATACTGCTCTGATTGGCTCACGGGAGGAATTGGAATATGCTGATGAGGGCGGACACGATGGGTTCTGAAGACGGTTATGGGAAGGGGTGGGGATACGCTTACTAGATTGCGTTCTCAAATAGCTTGACTGAACCTGGTTATAAGGACTAGTTTTGTACATGTGTGTTGGTAAAACTTTTTAATAGTGGTGAATCACTTGTTGTTTGAGCTCCCATGTGTGGGACATTAATGTACTTTTTGATTTGCTCATTGGTCTCAGTTATAATACACTGCTTTATTATTTTTAAGTTCATTTTCACCTCTTGCTAATAGTCAAACCACCTTACCTTAGAAAATTTCTTCTCTGTAATGTTTGATTCTCATTTCTTTGTTTTCGGTACTTTATGAGGCAGTCCCCCACGCAGCTTTGAACAACCACTGACCAACGCAGTATGACTTGGAGACTTGCATTGGTATCCTCTCATCCAGAACTTTCTGTGATTCTTCTGAACGATCATCACGAATGAATCCCACACTGGAGACAGGAGGGCCCCTGATGAAGGAGTGTATTAGGGGGGCTTCTGATGTTACGAAGCCCTTGATCATACAGCTTAAAGCTAGCTATAGAAAGAAAGAATACAGAGAGACCAATGGAGAAAGTGAAAAGGGGAACTTTTGTCATTTCTTACCCAGAGATAAGTGCTCAAAGTCAGTAGCCTCAGCGCTAAAAGCCAGTTTCACCTGCAAATCTCTTAGTAATTGCTGATTTTATCCATCCTTGATTATTTTACTTTTCTCAAAGCCTTGCTACATAACATCCTACATGCTAATGATCGACACCAGTGAATCCCAGGCTAAAGAGGACCCCTGATGAGACCGTTCATTACGGGCCTTCTGATCTTAAGAGGCCATTGAAGATAGCTAGACAATGAGAATCGAGAAACAATCCGGATTAATTTTCTCAGAGCCTTGGTGCATTACATACTACATGCTAAAAAGTCCTGGGATGCTAACCAATTGTTCCCTTTTTATATAGTCACTATATAGTCACTTCAGGGCGTCAGTTCCTGTGGTGACAATTTAGATTTCTCGTGAATCTTTTTTTTACTCCTGGGAAATTTGCTTGAATGCAAACACCAGTGAAAGCGAAACTTCTACATAAATATCTAAAAAAAATTTCCAGCATGTAACGTATGATTATAGAAAAACAACAATAGATTGGTGATTTGGTTCTCCCAAATTAGAGGTCCTCATCTTTGCTTTAGTGCAAACTCTCTTGGTCAACAACCCCATGCTAATGCTGTTTCCTAACCAGACATGATAAAGTAAAATCTATCTTTTTTCTTTACTGTAGTACTGAATTTGTAATAGCCAGGACATTTTGACATTAATTTCCAAAATCCTGATATTAAACATCAAATATGTTTTGATTGGCTGCAGTCGCACACAATTGCTTTAGAGACATTAGAAGCCATTTTACTAGCAGTACAGCCTTTCACATCTCAAGGTAATTAATTAATAGTTGGTGTGAAAAAACACTGAGGTCAAACACAGGCTTTTGGGAGTGAATACTTGAGCCCTTGGTGAATAGCTTGTGGCAAAGAACTAATGAGGGACGAGGGAAGCCAAGGAAGGGAACAAGATTGAAAGAATCGTGCTACTCTTCTCCTGATCAGCCAACTCGTGACACACATTGTTCCCAACAACATGTTCCTGTTCAGAACACAATCTCCTGTGGGTTTTTCCTCTCTGCTCTGCCTTCACCTGTGACAACTCTGCACAGTACAAACAGGCCAGAGAGAGCGTCGCTGCTCTGTATGCCAGTCCCCATCTGCAGGTATGCATATGCAAAGTCAGCCTGCCCATGTGTCCCCCTGCAAAGGAAGCTCCATTGAACGATATTAAAATTTAATGAAGCGTACACCAGTGGGGCACTCAGAGGATTCATCTTGTGCATGCACATGTTCCAAGGAGAGAGATGGGATTCATCTGTAATTGCAAAGATCTCCACAGCTCAGTATGTTTCTTCACACATATGCACACTCGCATACACACATGCCAGGACAAGCCTTGTAACTGAATGTAATGCAAGACTGAGGGCCATTTTCTTACAAACAGCAACCAAATTTCATTATGTGTTTATTTTCTACTGGCTGACCTTGAAAGAAGATCAAAATGGCTGTTGAGAACTACAGAGGGTTGTTGTGATGTAGATTATTTGTCATTTTGTCTTTCTTTCTGGTCAAATAGGATTTAATCTTCTGGAGCACAATAAATGATTTTATCAAGCTCAACTTACATCGGTCTTTCTTTGCCACCGGGTTTGTCAAAAGGGTTTTTATGAGATCCAGACTTTTGCCACTCAACATGTCGACACGTCTTGGGTTAATTTACTAAAACGTGATTACAAACGAGAGTACTTGGTGAACGGGGTAACAAACCTCCAGTACTCCAGGGGGCGATAGTTACTGTCAAATGTCTCTGTTATTAAACCAAATGTGGTATTATCCACGTAAATTGCTATAAACAAACTAACTTGCTTAGAAATATTCTCATTAAACAGTTGCTCTGCCATGACAGTAGTTGACCTGAAGGAGAAATCTTTAAAATTATGCCAACATCCATTTTGTAACTAAACATCTATGTTCAAATGCTTGCATGGCATACAGCGCCATTTATTTGCACACACTGTCTACTTTGTTTTAACGCTTGACTTGCTAAAAAACAATGCATAAACTGCAAGCATACCAAATAAAATGTGAACAAAATACACGTTTTGGCCATTTGCAATCCATAAAGCACCCGCTACAATATTTCCATCACTAAAATCAGTGGGACATACTAATATGTTTAATGTGAAAAAACTTAAAGGGCCTTAAAACAGTGATTTTAAAAGATCAAATTCAGTGTACACCTTATTGATGGTACATACTTTATATAAGCAAGCAGATGAGCCCGGAATATGAACGCGATGCGCTAAATGGTTAAGTGTTTTCTTTACGGAAAAACTTAAATTGAATGTGAAACCTTGCATTGTATGCACTGTGTATATTCAGGGTTCACCTGACTGTACAACATATGCATCATCAATAAGGTGTATAATGAATTTGACCTTTAAATAGCAGTGTCTTACTACGTATATTACAACTTTATAAAAATAACTGGTGGTCAGTGGCGGAAGGCTGTGTTTTGCCCTCCAGGTGGGTGTTCCTGCAGGGGTGTGACATCACGTGAAAACTATGAATAGGCAGGCGCATTCAGGACTCGCAAGTAAACGCCCACTGCTATGATTGGCTAACAGTTTCGCTTATTAAAATAACAGATGGATGCTGCTGTGACCCATTATAATCGGCGATTCTGATTTACACTGGATGCGGCACGGATTGACAGAACAAATCCCCGACAGTAAACTATTTTTCACAACTTAACACTGGACAGTGTCTGGTTATCTTGTAATGACATCTAAAAGGTTCTGTTGATGGAGCAATCCTGTGTTTGCCTCTCTAGTATTTCTTCTCCTACTATAAGGGCATATCAGCATATCAGTAGACTATTACATCATAAAGTGGCACATTCCAAAAGGAGTTTCAGTAGCATCTGTTTTTAAAATAATGAGACGGTTTTGAGACTTACAGGATGTTTTTTTTCGTTAATAGTACATTGAGCTGTTATATGTCAAAAGATTAAGGGAAATTTAATTTCTCAGTTCATGACCCAATTAAACTGATAAATTCACCATCTTGCGGGTTTCAATCTGACATACTTTACTAATAGCATTGTTACTGGTGCCAGTAACACTGAGTTTTATGAATAAGGTGCAATAAATAATGAGCCTAATTTGCAAAGAAAAGAGGCATGTTTGTGTGCAACCAAATGAGAATGACAATTTAAACATGGTGCAGCTCTATTCCAGCACATTTATTGTATCGCCTGGATTGTGAGTGGTTATTAGTGAATAAAACACAGGTTGTTGAACTGAAAAGCCATGCCTAAATGTGGCAGAGATGTTTAGTGTATTCACCCCATGCAAACGCAACCAAACAAGACAGGCACCCACTACAGAGCTGGCACACTGGAACAGTGGCCCTGTATAGTTATTGTAGCCTAAAACATAAATAACGGTCAGTGGTCCTTGTTACTTTAGAAATCTTGAATTGATCTCTTTTATTCTGTTTGACTGTATCTTGGTTTGGGAATTCAGGACACCATATCAAGCTGGTTCATTTCTTCATTTTTGTATTTCATGTTCAGATCTCTGGTGTAACGATAGGATGTCTTTTTCTCATTAGCAATTGTGCGATCCTGAAACACAGTTGTTCCGTGCTGAAAATTAAATGCGCTATCAGAACATCCAAACCGCAAAACTTTCATGGTCTAATGAGTGAGAATATATGGACTTTTAAATATTTTAAAGAGAGATTTTTTTTTTAAGTAAAAAGATTATTTAAATGACTGTATATAAGCCTTTCTTTGAGTAACATGGGCTCTTGACTTTTTTTTTCATTCAAGTTTTATATAACCCTCTAAAAGTTACTCAATTCAGAATGAAAAAGATACACGTGATATATCGTGAGATCAACCTGGACATTACCATTGAGCAGCTTAATGAATTTGATAACTGAATGTGATTTGTAGCCTTGATAATTGAAGTTTAAAGAGAAATTTGGTAGTTGGGATTTTAGGCACATTCTGAATAAAAGGTTGAACTGATTTGCCTTTCGTTTTTATGGTTAGTTTATGCAGTGTTACATCAGTCAACCAATTAACTGATCTGACTATTTCAACTACATGGATTACAGACTCTTCCAGAGGCATTTTTATATTCGTAAAGTTCTCTCCGGTTGGCAGATATTACATTTGAATTATTAACAGACGATAGCCTTGAAACTTACTGACAGCTCTGGAAATTTGAAGTACAATTAAGATAGGAAGGAGTTCATCAAGCCACAAACGGCTTTAACTGGAAGGGCACTCACAGAACCTTTTAGTGTAATTTCAAGCCTTGTTCGACAGCACTTTGCCATTTCCCATTATGATGTACTTTTCAAACATCAAACAGTTTACCTCTGATAACCGCTTTCATTTCCTCGATCTGTTTGATCAGCCGTTTGTCTAATTTTCTCTGTCTCCAAGTGTTTTATGACCTTTGATAATCACAGTGTATTTAAACAAGGTTGTCTGGATGACTCTCTTCTGATTAACACATCATCACGTTGTTTTGTGAGGGTATAATTACAAATGTTCAGTGGAGGATGTTGAGTATTCCAATCCTGGTATGTTGGAATATCAGTTGAACATCTTCAACTAATAGGCAGATTGAAGTACTTCTTGTAAGCCTTTCTTAAAAAAACCCCCCAAAAGGTTAACCAAAGTTTTTGTGCCTCACACACACACACACACACACAAAAGGTTAAGCTATGGAAGACGTGTTTAATTGAGCTAGCAGTGTTGTTATTGTAGGTCAAAAATTATTTTGCTCTATTTCTGGTTTGTTCTGCAACAGTTTTCTGACTGATCCCGCTTAAACTATTAATGAATTACTGTAAGGCCCTTGTCAGCCGTTTTGTGTGTGGTGTGTGTGTGTGTGTGTGTGTGTGTGTGTCTGTGTGTTTGGACCATCAAGAGCATTTCTCATTCCAATAATAAACATGATCATATTTTTAACTTCATCTTCTGTGTTCATCTAATCTTTGCTTATAGGACCATGATGAAATGTCACTCCAAACCAGGAAAATGTGGTCATTTTGTTTCAGAGGGATACTTTTCATTTGGTTTGTAACTTATTGTAAAACCAAAACTCAGATACATATTTAATTAAATTAGCTCATTAGATGAAATTCCACTTCTCTGTAAAGTGACTTAATTAAATGAAATTGCATTTGTATGTAAAATATAAAAAGTAACACCAAATCTCGCTATTAACTAGTTGATTATTAGCATGCCTATTATGAATATTTTGGCCTTACTAACAGCTACATTACTAACTATTAATAATCAGCAAAATTAGGAGTTTATTAAATGGAGCTAGAAATGGAGCCTCATCCATCCAAGTCTCATAAGTTTGTAAATAAGTCATTGTCTTTCATGTCCGTGGTTAGTAGACCACAAGCATAAATAACTAAACTAAAAGGACATGTTTGCTACCCAAAATAATTAGTATGAGTGGTAAATTATAGAGTACAGTGATGAATGCACACAATAGTATCTCTGTCTTTGAGTAGAGAATGCCAACCAAGTGCTTCTGAATCATTCATTAGAGCCTCTGTTCGTCTGCAGTTTGTTAAATTTAATTAGAATGTACATGCTTGCTATAATCTCCAGCAGAATTGCTTTGGATCCCAAGGTAAGGAAATTAAAGCAAAGAGAAAATTCATTTTTTTCCCTGGTGAAGTACAGCTATTTCTTTTAATCTACAATTGCTTAAAAACACAAGCATGACAGCTCTCAGTGATCAAAGAGAGCTCTTGAGGTGCATGATAACATGAGCATTGACGGTTGTGACGTCTTCACATTACCTCCTTTGGCCAAACACTAAATACTTTCGGTGAGATGAAAGAAACGGCACAGTTGGCAAAAATGCATTTATTTATTTATTAATCTGGTATTTAAATGATTATAAGTTCATAATTCAGTTCTTAAAGGTTGAATTTTATAGTGTGAAATCACTGAGGTCAAACTTGGTGCGTAATTTCATGTATAGCATCTAGAAAGTGTTTTACATTATATTAAAATATTTAGGGGAGTTGTTTAATGCTGTATTTTTTCACACCCTTTTGTCATTGCAAAACCATATGCTTGCTTGCCAGCATGTATTTATTTATTTAAAATAGTTTTTAAAATAAAAAAAGACATTCTTGCTTGTTTATTTACAAAAAGTTTTGTCAGGTTGAAATATGCTTCATGTGGTCATATTGATTAGTATATTAGACGATTAGTCCACTGTGGCAAGCGTAGTTGAAGAACCCATGTGCAGTTTATTCAAAAGTAATCCATTATCCAAACGGAGACTTGATTTGACATGAACAGAACTAGGACTCACACATAGCAGTTACAAACATCAATAAACGAACAAAAAAGCAAAAGAGGGTAATTATAGCAAACATACAGGTCACATGACAAGAACCAACCAATGAGAGACAGGACGCATGACTAAGACAACCAATAGGTGCGTTCGACTTGAAGCACCACTACAGACGGCAGTCAACGAGAGTAACCGCTTGCAGTCGGGGACGGAGTTGAAAACGGAGCCTTCAAGCCGGACACTTTCTGCTCCCGTTAGTGACACTCACGCGGTGTTTGCATACTCTATCACAGATGAAGTGAATTAAATGCAATATTTGTCAAATACACAGACGTTTCAGAAACGTTTTCATGAGCAACAGAAACACTTTTATATACTGCTTAATAAAATTCTAACTGGATGCACTGACTTCAAAGTCAGCCGACCGATCGGTTTGCGTGGCGCCGCATGAAGTCGAACGCACCTAACGAGAACATGACACATGAACCAAGGAACCAATCAGAACATAACACACAGACAACGGAATCACATGACTAAACAGAGACCATGACTAAACTCTAAAATAAAAGACATGAAAACATGAACGTGAAACTAAACCCAAAAACCCACGTTACTCATATATTGACAGTATAATATTAACCTAGGGCCCAGGGCCCACTAGGGGGCCTCAGCAAACTTCCAAGGGTACTGCAGGATTATTTAAAAATGTTTACAGTAAAATAATAAATTATTATCAATTTATTAAAATAATCCAGATTTTAAATTTTTAAATCCTAAATTCTGTTTACATTTTTTTTTTTTTAATGACTGAATAAACTACCGTAAGAAAAAGGAAAAAAAAGAGAACATCTCAAAGTTACAACTTGAGCTCACAGGCTGTCAAGCTCCAAAAGGACAACAAAAACAAAACTTTAAAATTGTAATTTGTAATTTGAGAGGAGCAGGTGATTGGACAGCCCATCAGATATTCAGATAAAGGATGTCATCTTGTCACCTGGAGTTCGGGGCCTGCAGGGGTCTGTGCTGTCAGGTAAAATCCACCCTCACCCATCTACTCCCCTGCAGCACAGTATTACTTCTGTTCTCTTCTGTTTTGTTCTGTGCTGCACTACATGATGGACTGCTTCCATCAGGATGTGTTTCCAAATGGAAATGTCTAATTTTTTTCATGCATTTTTCCTTCTCTTTGTTGCTCAGGTGTCTCTTTCCATCTCAAATATATTTTTTCCATTGCACAGCACAGATAAGCTATTATATACTTAAATATAACTCACATTAAAATATAAATAAATTAAAATAACACTGTAAACTGAAACCAATCATTTTAAATGATATAAGTTATACAGCACCATATGGAAGCTTGTTTCCACCACGTAATAAAACGGGTATTGGGACTTTTTTATCTCACAATCCAGATTATTTTATTTCTCTCATAATTCCAATTTTATCACACAATTCAGGTTTTTTCCCTCTCTCTCAAAAGTGCAAGTTTACTGCAAGTTATAAACTCGTAATTCTGATATAATCAGAATTCATTCCACCACAGAATAAAAAAGGTAGCTGTCAGTTTATATCTCAGAATTTATTTTTTTCTCCAAATTGTGACTTTATATTCCACAATTGCAAATTATAAACCCTTAATTGCGAATTTACATCTCATAATTAAAAATTTTTTCTCACAATTCTGACTTTACATCTCACAATTCTACATTTTCTTTTACATTAGCACTAATTCTGTCTTTCTTTCTTTCTTTCTTTCTTTCTTTCTTTCTTATGTGCCAAAGAATAAGAAAAAAACATAATTGCAGCTTTTCATCTCAAACGCAATCGCAACATTTATATCTCACAATTCGGCCTTTGCTTCTCAGGAAAAAAAAGTCACAGTTGTGAGATATAAACTCAGAATTGCAAAAAAAAAAAAAAAAAAAAAAAAATCAGAATTACTTTTTTTTGGGGTGCAAAATAAGACTAATAATAAGGCTACTGCCATATCTAATGCTCCCTTCATGTTAATTTATGCATCACAATATTATAATGTACTCTATGAAAAAGATTACAGTACAATTAAATATTTTATTAAATGATTAGTGTTTTTAAAGAAGTGAGCATTGGATAATAGCAAAGGTAATCAAAAAAAATAAAGAGAGAATATGATACACTGACACAAATCACTAATATCTCCTGGTTTCTTAAGTCTGCAGCCCATTAGTTTCAGGAAGGTGTTACAGGTCTTTTTGTATTATTTGTCTTGTCTGTGTTGGATTGTGGCGTTCATTCATAGGACACCAAAAGAAGAAGAAGCTGCTCTCGGGATAATAAAATACGTAATGGTCTATCCAGGTCAATGTGTCAGCCTAGAGACTCCACTAGAAGACTCATTGTTTTCCATTAAACAGGGTAACAAGACAAGCTCTATCCTTCACTATAAATTTAATCTCAGATGCCATCCGTTATGGCTCTTCCTTGGAGCAGGAATGCTGAAGACATCCTATCTGCAATCTTTCTGAAAGACCGAAGGATGAAAAATCAGGTATCAGCGAGGGGATAAGAGATGATTTACACTTGACTGGGGCAATACGTTTATTGAGGTGAGCCTGTGCTTTTGGAGGAAGGCGATATTTATTGCTGGCATATTGCACCAGCAAATTTCTTTGACAAAAGGGTAGAGAAAAGTGAACGGTGTAATGGAGAACAGAAGCAATGGCAGTTTCAGTTTAACATGTGTATAAGGGGGATTTCTTGGCCTATAATGCACAGTTTACTTTGGATACTTGTATGGCCATAGACTTCACAGCAATTTTACGCTGTCTGTTTTAAACATATTACATGTCATTAAAGTTAATTTATTGCATTTAGAGCTTCATTTGATACTTACACTCAGTAAGGGCATGCACTGTAGTTCAATAGTATTCCTGTGCAATAGTTTATAAATACTTCACCTTTTACAGCTTCACAGGAAAATACCAGAATCATGCTGTAAACATCTGATTTCCTGATGTAAACTATATGGCTATGGGTTTGATGACAATGATGGAAAATGCACAGGCCTGCACTTTTTCAGTATGGCATATATCATTTTCAGCAGTACAAATGTACACATTTATTGGAATATTGATTACAAAAGACTGGGCAGGATTCACATTTATGCTTTTACAGGTGGTCTGACAACAAATTATACAATGCAATTGCAATAGACTATAATATAAAATGCAAGTGGACTAGTGTAATATGAAGCATTACAGGACTACACTTTATATTGATAGTCCTCTTTAGATATTTTACTAACTATACAGTAAGTAACTTTGCAATTACTTGTCAACTCAACTCATTAATTTGCAGCCGCATGCCAACTAACTGACATTAGAGCATTAATAGACTATTAGCTTAGGGTTAGAGTTAGTAGAATAAGTTTATATGTACTTGCAAATGTACTTATAGTCAGTAAGCAGACAGTCTTCTAATACTTTAATGATTGGTAGTTGACATGTAGTTGCAAAGTTACTTAAGTAACTATCAGAATAAAGTGTTAAGTATACAGTACACTCTTAGAAATAAGGTGCAAAAGCTGTCACTGGGGCAGTACTTTTTCAAAAGGTACACTTTTGTGACTTATTTACCCCTAAAAAGGTACATAAATTATTAATACCTAAATTGTACATTTTAGTATATTTTGAAAAGATACTGCACTATTGACAGCTTTTGTACCTTTTTTTCCAGACAGATTGATGGATGGATGGATGGACATTTAATGACTAAAATCCACATGCATCAGTAATCTAGCATTGGGTCCTCCTACCTGTTTGTCTTTGTTAATACCATAATACCATTGAGCTGATCGGGGATTAGAGCACGTTCACCTGGACTGATGGGAAATGTGTTTTTGAGGTTAAGCTGTGAACAAAACAGTGTGATGCATCCTGCCCTAATGCTTGAACGTAAACCTGCATGCTGATACATCAGCAATTTTCTCTGCATGAAAGCCAATGTTTTGTTCTCAACTCTTGACAAGCCTGGACTTATTATAGAAAATATTTATATTAATAGAGACAGATGGAGGGCAAAGGGAATATGAGTGAATAAAACCTTTATGGAGCAGTTAGAAAATTTGGAAACGCACACTCATTTGTATATACTTGCACAGTGCCAAGCTTTAATGAATGGTAAACATTTTAAACCATTGGCTTTATTGTAAAATGACTGATGGAGAACAGCACTTCCTGTTCCAGTGTGAAGGCTTAGGACATCCTTTCTTTCAAATAGATTATTATTATTATTATTATTATTATTATTTTATTTTACAAGGGCAATATGTACCTCGGTAATACACTAGTTTGAGGGTCGATTGAATTTGACTATGTGAGGATGAATGAAATTAAAGATAGTATGTTTACACAAGAATTCTATTTTAATAAAGGCTTTTCTTTCTATCACAAAGAACCTGAAAACATGTCTTATCGTTTCATTAAGATATTAAGCAGCAACAACTGTTTCAGACAAGTATAATTATAAGAAAGTATCTTAAGCACAAAAATCAAGATTGAAAATGAAGGACACTGACAGATGGAGTTATGATGACTTGCCATTACAGAAATAAATTACATTTTTAAATATATTAAAACAGAATACAGTTATTTGGTGAGCAGACTTCTTTTCAAAAACCATACCAACCTAAAATATTTATCATATTTGTAATGTTATACATACCAATTGCAATAGGGCAAAACCTTTTTTTTACATTGTGTATATATATATATATATAAAATAAATATATATATATATATATATAATATATATTATAAATTTTTTTTTGCTGTTTCATAGGGGGTCTGTGCTTCATATTAGCTTTAGTATTTATTCTGTATGAACAGCCAATAGCCTATAATAGTCTGTTTAATGGTTTAACGGTTTAATGACACTTTGCGTTGCAAGTGTAATCATAATGCATTTCAATCAGTCTTTCTTAAGCCACCTTAATCAGCAGTTTAACTAGAACCTTGGTCCCCTCCAGCCATAAATCAGGAGCCACCGGGAACCTTAATTCCACACGTAGAAGCAGTAGATTCTCTGACCTCCACATGGTCTTATAAAAGACCCAATGTCACCCGCTATTTCACTGAGTGAGAGGGAATGAGTTTGGTTGCAGTAATTTCTTGAAAGTTGACAAGTTTATTGTGTTGTGATCTTGTGTGGCCTGACAGATGAAATGACACAGAGGCTGTAAAGCACCCGTGTGGAGGCTTTCTGCTCACCTTGTTAAGGTCGAGCTGAACGAGAAAAGGCCACGCCTTCAGATGCGGCCGCCCCGCATACTCCCAATGTTCTCTAACCTTTGACAAATCGTCAAGTGTGACATATTGTGAATCCTGTCAGGAGATGAAATGAATGCTTTTATGAGATCTTTTCAAAAACTGTTTTAGGCTCGACTTTGATGAAAGTGAGACAGTTGGACTTCATATAAAAATCACTGTTTTTACACGTTTGAGCTGAAGAATGTTCTTTTTTTTTCCTAGATGAGGACTAATTTGTTTGCTGGTTTTGGCATGAAATGCACAATGTAATACTTTAGATTTAAGGTTAAAGGGATAGTTCACCCAAAAATGAAAATGTTGTGATCATTTATTCACCCTTGTGTTAGTCCAAACCTGGATGATTTACTGTTTTCTGTGGAACCCAAACTGAAATATTTTGAAGAATATTGGTAATCAAATGATTTTGGGTCCCATTGACTTCCATAGTACAAAAAAATACCCATGGAAGTCAATAGGACATGTTTACCAGCTTTACCTTTAAGAGTATTTAACCCTCATGTTTTTCCCAAAAATGCTATAAATGCTATTGCATTGCAATAAAACTTACTTAATTGTTTACATAGGGTATAACAAATTCCAAAAAAATTATAATTTTTGTATAAAATGTTAAATTTTATATTAATTAAAAAAATTTGTATTTTCTTTCAGAACTGTTTGATCAAAAACCTCATTGATCTGAGCTTATGCATCTCAGTGTGTGAGTGAATATTGCCAAAATTATCAAAAAAATTTTTTCACTCAAAAGCAGTAGTGCGAGTGCTCAGATCTATCAATCAGTTCCAAAAATAAATGCGAAACCTTTCCTAATTGAAAGAAAACAGGTTGACAAAAATACTTTGGCGTTCCCTTTCAAGGGAACTTCGAACAGCATCCTCTAGGGGTCGCTATGGGGAAAACCTCATCGTGACTCGTGTCTGAAGCATACATTGAAAAAACACCAACAACACGTTGGCCGGCGACTGCCATGACGTCACTACCAGTGCGACTATAGTATAAATAGGCGACGGGAGAACACATCATTCTCTTCTTCGTCTTCACTGACTGTTTTGTTTGAAGCGTGCATTTCTGTGGTAAGAGCGATCTCTATTCATATCATTATGGCAAGCACTAGCAAAGCGTTTAGAGGATGTGTGCATCCGTGTCGTCGTTATTTGACATCTGATGACACACACAATCTATGAGTTATTTGTTTGGGCGAAGAGCACACACACGATGTCCTTGAGGGGGCAATCTGCGTGCACTGCGAGCGTTTTCCAATGAAAAAACTCCGCTCTCATTTGTCTCTCTTTTCAAGGAAAGAGGGGCAGCCATCTGCTTCCCGCAATTCAGGACCCGCCGCTGCTGAGGCACAGAGGAGAATGAGCTCGTGGGGATCGCAGGTAGATCTGGCCAATGAGTTTAAAGAGGGGTTTTTCCTCTCGCGATCGTCGGCTGTGGACGAGAGTGAGCCACTGGAGGATGATGTTATTTCATTAACATTGTCTGATCCAGGGGCCAGTGCTCTGCCCAGTTCAGCCCAGGAAGAGCAGGAAATGTCTGAGGAGGGCAAAGAAGCTGAGGCTGAGCCTTCCCAATCCTCCTGCCCTGCGTATGATGAGCTTTTGAAAATTATGGATAGCGCCATGGCGAGACTTTACTTGCCGTGAAGCGGGCGAAGAAATTGACGTTGCGAGGTCATCTCGATGAACGTTATCTTTTGGCCATAACCTTCCAGCTCAGGTGAGCCTTCCTTTCTTTCCTGATCTCCATACTGAGATCGAGGAATGGAAGAGGCCGTTTTCCTCACGCATCCATCGATTCCAGCATACGAGTTATGCCAACATCGAGGCGATGCGCGAAAACGGCTATGAGAAGATGCCCCCTATAGAGAGACGCTGGCCAGCTATCTCTCTATGGGTGAGACGTCCTCTCTTAAAACTCCCTCCTTGCCATCTAAGCTCCTTCAAGATACATCTCGCTTGAATGGCAGGGCATTCGCAGCAGCAGTGGGTCAGGTTGTTGCTCTATTTCACATGATGGTGGTGTTCCAGCATATTAGGCTGACCTGCTGAAAGACTTGGATAAAGGCGAGGGCCTTTCTCCTGATGAGATGGCTGAGTTACGCCGCACCACGGATCTTGCTCTCCGTGCTACTAATCAGGCCGCCTCTGCTATGGGCAGGTCCATGGCAGCTATGGTAGTGACGGAGAGATATCTGTGGGTGAACCTGGCAGATATCGGGAAGAAAGAGAGGGGCTTTCTTCTCGATGCTCCGGTTTCGCCTTCCGAACATTTTGGTACCTCCATCGAGATGGTGGTTGAGAAGTTTAGGGAGGCGAAGGCATGCTAAGCAGCCTTCAAATCCTTCATTCCACGAAGGTCCAGGTCTGAGCCCGAACATCCCAGGGGTCTTGGCCCGTCTCGGTTTGAGAATCAGCTACCGCCTGCGGGTAGGGGTAGGAGGAATCGTGTGTCAAAGGGAGGTAGGCAAGACCTAAGGGATGTGATCCAGACAAGGCGTTAGTGCTTTCGTCCGGATCAGAGTGATACTTCAGTATCTACTCATTTCCTTCGAGGGTTTTACATCTGCCCTTATCTTCCCCTTCCTAATTCCCTGTAACCACCATCTCTCTACCTGACCGAAGTTAGGTGGGAACTTCCTGCATAACAATCTCCTACTGGACATATGATGTTTTGGTTGGTTCTATGGCTTCATAGTGACCACCTTACTGATGGTCCGGACCAGAGGCTTCTTTGATCGCTTCCTGAACGGGGCTCCGGTGCGGGAACCATGGTGGGTGAGTACGATCCATTTCTGTTTCTTTCATGTGTGTGTATTTAATGCGCCGCTGGTTGTGTGTATAATCCATCTGCTAAATTTCTTTGCAGTGTTTTCAGGGACCTGTGTGTTTCTGTCCTTTTTCTAGGGTAGGTCCTCGGTGAGCACCCCCTCTGTTGGATTCAGAAACCGGGTGCTCGACTTGCAGTGAGTTGGATTCCTCGCTCCGTGGGCTGTTCTCATGGTAGTGTTTAGCAGTGCTCCCCTTTATCAAAGGGTTGCCTATGAGCACGCTACTCCTTTCTGAATTCGTAGTTCTCCTCTCACTTGAGAGTTGAGTTCTCTGTTTTTCCAAGAGCACCTGGAACCAGCAGCATCAGACGAACTAGGCCCTTTCTCCACCTCTCTGATGCGCTGAGTTTTCTGGCTAGCTTGCAGTACACTTACCCTTCTGATTTCTAACGATCGTGCAGTAGGTTGAGCCCCCTCTCGTTCAGATATGGGTGTTGTGCTCCCTCAGCAAGGTAACTTAGTACTAGCTGTTCAGCATTGGAACATGCTGTAGGCGAGCCCCTTCTGCGATTGAGAACTGGGTGTGTGGCTCCCTCAGCTAAGTAATGCTTAGTGTTCAAGCAATTTAACATGCTGTAGGTCGAGCCCCCTCTCGATTGAGAGCTGGGTGTTTGCTCCCTCAGCTAGAGATTTACTGCTAGCCACTCCAGCATTATAAAGCCTTAGATCAAGTTGATGACTTCTCAAACATAGCGTTTTGGGATGCACCACGAGAGCACCTTAGAACGGTATTTTTAAATCCATGTTATGGTAAGTGTGCAAGTAAGTCTTTGTACACTTTCTAAAATCTACACTGTGGTTAAGTGTGCAGCTTAGTACTCTGGTTCTTTCGAAAATCCTGTATTGTGAGGGCTTCGCGCGGCACATTCGTTGCCATCTCTTGAGATGGTTAAGCCACAGGTCCGCATGGTCCCACTCCACTTAGTACTCCTATGGAGACATACTTAACAGGTGTTGTACTAGGTGGTTGTGAGACAGTTCATCCGCATAATGCAGAGCATGCGGTAGCCCCTGTGTGACAGGCCAAGACTTAGTACGATTCTAGGTTCTTGGTCATATTCCCTTAAAGGAATCTATTCCTGATTCCAAGCCTTGAGCTCTACCCCGGGCCCAGGAGTTCTGGCCCTAACAGGAAAATTTTTTGGGGGGTATGTAGCCTAGGGCTTTGGCTGTAGGGAATAACGTCACTGACAGCCGCCTAAACGTCCCAGGGGCAACTCCCATAGAAATATGGTAGAGTTGGTACTTAGTGCTCGCCATGGTTTATGGCATGCACTCCCCTCAGCATGGTGGCGTGGGTATACCGTTCCCCATAGCGACCCCTAGAGGATGCAGTTCGAAGTTCCCTTGAAAGGGAACATCTCTGGTTATGTATGTAACCATGGTTCCCTGAGTAGGGAATGAGACAGTGTGTCCTCTAGGTTTCTTACCATGCATCGGATGCAAGTTTCAGACAAAGAAGTGGATGATGTGTTCTCCCGGCGCCTATTTATACTATAGTCACACTGGTAGTGACGTCATGGCTGTCGCCGGTCAACGTGTTGTTGGTGTTTTTACAGTGTGCCAAAATGGATCAGATATTTGCCACAAATACTTTTCCTCAATCAATGTCAGTACTTTTCTTCCTGGCATGTCCTTTGAGCGAAAAAAAGAGAAATGTAATGTTCTGTGATGAAAAAATTTATATTTTCAGGCACGATGTTTCTACACTCAGTTTAAAAGATTATAATGTAAGAGCATCTCGCTGTATAGATGCTGAGTCAGATGCTTGAGTACCAGCCAGAACACTGTCCTCCATCCTCACAAAGGCTTTTGCCTTTATAATACCACAAGGCCATTACTACTCTTACAGGTGTGAGAAAAGATCACCCAGTGCCAAGTCACTGACCAGTTACAGTATGCGATAAGTTTATATATTTATTTCGATTTCAATTTTTAACATTATTCATAAGCTATATTTACGAGATATTTATAAGCAATAAGTAGTAGTGAAGGCTACAAAAAGCAAATGTCTGGTGAGGAATACTGTGTTCTTCTTTTCTTAAAATAAGAAATATATATAAATCTATATATATCTATGTCGCATGGCATATTTGTAGCAATAGCCAACAATACATGTATGGGTCAAAATTATAGATTTTAATTTTATGCCAAAAATCATTAAGGTATTAAGTACACGCTCATTTCCTTTTTTTGAAGATGAAGATATTTTGTAAATTTCCTATCGTAAATATATCAAAACTTAATTTTTGATTAGTAATATGCATTGCTAAGAACTTAATTTGAAGAACTTTAAAGGAGATTTTCTCAATAGTAGATTGTTTTGCACCCTCAGATTCCAGATTTTCAGATTTTCAAATAGTTGTATCTCATAACAAACCATACATCAATGGAAAGCTTATTTATTCAGAAAAAAACAAAAAAAAAACACACACACAGAGAGACACAGACAGACAGACAGACAGACAGACAGACAGAGAGATAGATAAATTATCATCTCAGGTGACTTTACATGACTTTAAACACATTTAATAAAAAGCCACTTAAGTATCAATTGAGGAGGTTTTAGGAACTCAGCTTCAGGTTATGCCCAAGATCAGCCTTTACCTGTGGTAAATTCACTATGAAGAACAGCCTCTCGTGGGCAGTTGTGGACTCGTGGCTTATTGCATAAGTAAAAGCATCTCAAAAATAAAGACTGGATTTTATCAGCCAAAGTGCAGAAGGCTGAATGGAATAGAGGGGTCTCTCTGAGACTGAAGCCCAGACTGTGTGCAGTGAGAGGAGAGGGTATACGACTCAAGGCTGGGCACCTAAACATAAATAATTGACAGGACAGAGTCAGTGTCACTGTTTTGCTGCTTGGAGAGAGGAGAAGACTGTCAGTTGTGACAGTGAGGTAAAAAGAGTGAGAGAGGGGTCAGAGCAGCAGTCTCAAGAGGGACACTAGACTAGCCTGAACATGCTTTACCCACATATTTCAGAGACAATGGAGCATCATTTAATCTGTCTCATTGTGGTTATAGTAGTGAATCAATACAGAATCTCAGAGGAATTACGACTTTTATTCTTTGACTTAGGTTTGATATGAGTAATAACAATTGTCCTCAATTTAATACATTTTATTATCACAAATTGATTTGATTGATCAGACCGAGCACCAAAACACTCAGTAGCCAACCAGCAATGGGGGGCTGTTTACGTTCATGATAAGAGCGGAAGATTTGTCGAAAGACTGCCAAAAGAAAGATGGCTGAGACATTACAACGAAGAAAATGTCAAGGAAATCAGTGGAAAAATAAAGGTTACGATCAGGCAGGAGGTAGGACCCGCATTAATATTTGAAAAGCTTTTAAGCACTGGAGAGGCCTTAGCACGATGTCGAAAACGGACGCAGAGGTTTGCTTGTACTGGATAGGCAAAATCATTGGTTGTGTAAGGTATACTGTTGTGTAATTCTGCTCTTTGAAATTCTTGCACTGCTCGGCTGAACTCCATTATGCAGTGCTCTGTTTGTTGTTGTTATATTATGACAAAAAGTTATATAATTTGGCTGGGCAGCGGTCTAACAATGCTCAATGTCAAAATGATGGCCAATCAGCAGCCTAATACCCAGTAATGCAAACAATTCTACTTTTTTCTCAAATGTTGCCGTTTTTGATAAAAAATGATTATTTATGTTTAAATGATTATTTAAATGTATAGCCCATCAAATGTATTTATTTGATATAAATGAATTCGATATAAACTTTAGGGCTGGGTATAATATTGATTTCTCGACTTTAATCGATTCTCATTTGTACGAAACAATATCAAGTCTTAAATCCCAAGAAGCGATTCGATTAGTCTAGCCTGTTTTCAGTTAAAGGGTTAGTTTACCCAAAAATGAAAATTAGCCTGTGGTTTACTCACCCTCAAGCCATCCTAGGTGTATATGACTTTCTTCTTTCAGATGAATTCATCCGGAGTTTTATTAAAAATTAAAATGTGTCCTGGCTCTTAAAGTCACCATGAATCAAATAAAAATCTTATTTTTTTTGTGGAATCCTGTAGTGTTTATTATAAATTATTTATCCATGCACTTCATTATTTTTTTTAATTCATGTGCCCTCATAATCTTTAAAGGTGCAATAGGTGATTGTCTTTGGAAAATGTTTTTGTTATGCTGGTTGAATGTCTCTTCACATCCCGATAGCAATCATTAAGTAAGTGGTCTAAATGTATTTGTCTGTATTTACATATTCTGTGGAAGGTGTAGGACCAAGAAATGTTAGTCATCATCTCCGAGCGTTAATATGCTTTCCTACCTGCCTGTCAACGTATGTATTAGCATATCTCTGCGCACCCTGTTCGCGCAGACAGGATGCTCATCAGCGCGTTCACGCACGCTGTGCAAACAGAGCGAGAATGGCAGACAAACATAAACAACCCGATCCTGTCACAGTGCTGGTTGGGGTGCCCGGGACTGGCCCTTGAGGCGCTCTCCAGTTTTTCTTGTATGTGTTTACACTCCATTTCCCATAGTCCCTGCTTTTTATCATTCTGTCTGATCGAGCAACCGTTTATCCGTTTTCCGATCTTATTCACCTGTTAGTCATTTACTCATTATCCCAGCTATATATATACCTTGCTCACTCTGTCTGTCATTGCTGCTATTTTGTATTGTTTTCTGAGTTCATAGTTGTCTCATGTTCATGTTTTCTGTTCTGTGTTTTGGATTACCTTTTGCCACTTTTTTGTTCTATTTTGTTATGTTGTTACTTTCAAATAAACTGCACTTGGAACTTACCTTGTCTCTCTTCATGCCCGGACGAATCTCCTTCCTGGTATTGTAGTACTTTTAAAGTGAATGACACATGATGTAGCCCAGCGGTTAATCTAGTCCTTGCGCCAGCTCGTTAGAAGTGAACTACTTGCATGAACTGTGTTCCGATCGATATGATCCCTACACACTGTTCATTGCTCCCTACTCCCTGAGCAAGGAAAATCCGTTGAAGTTTATCTAACTTCGGAACATGGGCTGGAATTGTGAACCACTGATGTAGCCTATTGTAGTAACGTTGTCTCTGTTATTCTGGTCTGTGAGCATATATGCGTTCAGGTGGCGTGGCTTTGGACGGCGATTGCAGGAAGGGTGGGATGGTGCACTTTCAGTGCGATCAGGTTTAAGTTAGCATTTGCCCAAGATCGCCTATATGCACCTTTAATCAAAAACGTTAACCTCCCCTCCCCTCAAAACGACTCATCTTCTCTTCCGGTCACGAACTATGGCGCAAGGGCGGAGCTAGTGACGTGAGGGGTAAACGCTTGGATAAACGACAGGAGGAAAAGATTAAGCTGATGCTTCACTTCATAGCACTGACACCAGTCATGAGGGAGTACGTTCCCCTAAACATTGAAAAGATGTTAGGATATTATGACAACATTACTCTTAGGACATCGCAAACGAATAATTTTTTTCATGAATATAACTTAACCTGATGGAGGACGCGCTCAGTCATTCAGGCAGTCTCTCTCTCTCACACGCGCGCGCTGTTTAGGCATGTTTTGTGCTGTTGATCGTTGTCGTCATCCTTAATGAATAAAACATTTATTCATGCTTGGGTGTTGGCTGTGAATCCTGTGGAGAGAAATCCCCCACCACTAACTGCAAACTGGCATTCAGATCTGCCTCCATTTTGTTAGCAATGCCCCAACTTCCAACTATCCAATCAATTCCTGAAGGATGAAATCAAGTCCCGCCCTCATTTCAGATGCCGTTTCACTCGGATATAGGTCACAGTAGAGAAGAAAAGGCAATCGCAACTTCCGATTTAAGCCGACTTTAAGGCCCGTTCACACCAAGCACTATAACTATAAAGATAACGATAAGGCTATAGTTCTAAAAATCATTCTCAATATTAAAGAATAGAATAGTTCACACCCCAACTATGATGATACAGAGGAACAATATTATTGTGATCACTTTCAAAACTCTTTTTTTTCCAGCTGATGAACGATAAAACACTGACAGCCAATCAGAATCCATCCTGCTGTAACAGCTCAAGAATTTAAAGTGGCAGACGCATGCGCGCTTAGAATAAACAGATATATTTTGCTGGTGTGGACGCTAATATTGTTATCTTTATAGTTATCGTTCTTGGTGTGAACAGGGCTTTATTCACCCCCTGGAGCCCTGTGAGGCACGTTTTATTACTGATGTGCGAGCTTTATTTAAAGTGTTTTGGACTGTTAAACAGAAACACCTGCCTACTACAAGGATAGAGTTTAAAAGAACCAAGACATTTTTGGGTGAACTAACCCTTTAACGGAACATTGTAGCGCACAGTCCAACCAATAAATCGCAATAATTGCTTTGTTACTTTTGATATGGAACAAAGTCTCAGATTTAACATGAACATCTCCTCTGCTTTAATATACCAGTTTCAGCATGAAAGAAATGAATAAACATACAAAGGTATGTTAAAAGAGTAATCTGTACCGAAATCTGTTTCCTGTCTCATGTATTCGCTCAATTAATGTTTCAAGCGCGGAAAGATATAGCCTAACAGCTTGTAAACAATGTAAGGTAATATCACATTTACCTCAGAAACGTCTCGGTTACGTATGTAACACTCGTTCCCTGAAGGGGGAACGGAGACGTCACGTCGGTGACCGACGAATTGGGATCTCGTTTAGAGTGACCAATCTACTTTGAGTGTAAACTAGACGAGCCAATGCACATTGGCATGCTATTATTGCATCCAGCTGCTGCTGATCCAGCGGAGTATAATAGGCAGCATGTCAGCGCATATCAGAGTTTCGCGAGGAGCCGAGCGTGACCGGCCGCTTCATCGGTGGTACGGGCAGTGGCGACGGGACGTGACTTCTCCGTTCCCTCCTTCAGGGAACAGTGGTTACATACGTAACCGAGACGTTCCTTTTCAGTCGTCACTCTCGACGTCACGTCGGTTGACCGACGAAATTGGGATCCTACCACAGGGCCACAGCTACTGCCCCTTCCAGTGTCCTGTGGATGCCACCTGCGCCCCTATTTTTTGGCGTAGTCCAGGGCTTCTTCACAAGAGGACCAGATACTGCTGCTATGGCACTACCCAATCAGTAATACTGGATAACACTGGGAAATGTACCCGTTCCACTTGGGACAGGGATGTTGCGGAAGCTCCAACCTTCCCGAAGGAGGTTTCAGGAAGCAAATACACATATGAACATTCATTAGGTGCATATGGATGATTGGAGGTGATTGTAACCCTCTTGTAATGGCAGAAGTCTGCCGGGGAAACACGGGCTCGAAGCTATACCGTGGACTTTACACATATGAGATCCACTTTGGTTTTACATATGGAACCCAGCCTTCTACCTGTTCTCGAGGATTCAATGAGTGAAGGTCTGGCGCCGGACGCTCCGCCACGTCTTGCTGCCGAGGGGACGGAGGAACTCAACAGGGTCTACTGTATGGACTCTCTGGAGTGATTTTGCAAGCCGACCCGAAGCCGGGGCCTCTCAGTGCTTCTACCCGTTTGAGGTGAGAACACAGGAGGATACCCACTCCACACGAAGGCTATAGAATCTAGCGACTGTGTTAGGTTCGGAGGGATGGACACCCTATTTGAGTGAGCTCGCAACCCGAGCGGGCAGGGCTCACCCTGTGCCTGATAAGCCAGGGTGATGGCTTCCACTATCCAGTGGGCCATCCTCTGTTTGAGACGGCATTCCCCTTCTGCCGGCCTCCGTGACAGACAAAGAGCTGGTCTGAGGTCCTTAAGCTTTGCGTCCGGTCTACGTAGCACCTTAAGGCTCAGACGGGACAGAGCAAAGCTAGGGCTGGTCTGCCTCCTCCCGAGGCATCGCTTGGATGTTCACACCTGATCCCCTAATTGAGTAGCGGGAACCTGGGTCCATGCCGGGCCGGCCTCAGGTTACCTGGGAATCAGCCGGCCCCGAAATCTAGGCACGATCGTTGACCGAAATGCTTGCAGGTCCCCTACCCTTGTATAGAGCCAGCCAGCATGAGCAAGTCTCGCAGTGAGAGTAACTTCACTCCACTGCCTGTAAAGGCTCAACGGGGCCTTCTGTAGTGCCGTGAGCACCAGACTCAGGTTCCAAGAGGGTATAGAGGGGGGCCGTGTAGGATTTAACCTTCTCGCCCCCTTAATGAACCTGATGACCAGGTCATGCTTTCCTACCGACTTCCCTTCCACGGGGTCGTGGTACGCAGCAATCGCAGCCACATAGAGTTTATGGGTGGAGGGTGACAGCCTTCGCTCCAGCCCTTGCTGTAAGAAGGACAGCACAACTCCGATCGGCCATCTTCGGGGGTCTTCTCGGCGAGAAGAACACCACTCAACGAACAGGTTGCACTTCAAAGCGTAGGCGTGTCTCGTAGACGGTGCTCTCGCTGATGTGATGGTGTCAACTACCTCTTGGGGTAGGCCATTCAGAACCTCTGCGTCCCGTCCAGGGAGTGGACATGAAGTTTTCAGAGGTCTGGATGCAGGTGCCACAGGGTGTCCCTTCTCTGAGTCAGTAGATCCTTCCTCATAGGAATCTGCCAGGGAGGGGCTGTCGCGAGGATCATTAGTTCCGGGAACCAGGTCCAGGTAGGCCAATAGGGCACCACCAGCAGGACCTGCTCCTCGTCCTCCCTGACTTTGCACAGGAACTGTGCCAGAAGGCTCACTGGGGGAAACGCATACTTGCGAAGGCCCCGCGGCCAGCTGTGTGCCAGTGCGTCCGTGCCGAGTGTTCCCTCGGTCAGGGCGAAGAACAACTGGCAGTGGGAGGTTTCTGGAGAGGCAAACAGGTCTACCTGAGTGGCTTCTAAACGTCTCCAAATCAGCTGGACCGTCTTGGGATGGAGTCGCCATTCTCCCGGGCTCACAGCTCGGGACAGCTCGTCGGCTGGCCGGTTGAGCAGCCCAGGAATGTGAACAGCACGAAGCGACCTCAGATGCTTCTGACTCCAGAGGAGGAGGTGGCGGGCGAGTTGCGATAAGCGACGGGAGCGCAGACCACCTTGTCGGTTGATGTACACAACGGTCGCTGTGTTGTCCATGCGGACCAGTACATGCTTGCCTCGTAAGCGCCCTTTGAGATGGCCCAGGGCAAGGTGCACTGCCAGCAACTCGAGGCAGTTGATGTGCCAGTGCAGTTGGGGCCCCGTCCAAACCCTGACACTGCAAGCCCGTTGTACGTGGCCCCCCAGCCGGTTGTTGAGGCATCTGTGCAAACCACAGCCTGCCTGGAGACCTGCTCCAGGGGCATCCTGCCCGGAGGAACGCAAGTTCTGACCACGGGGTGAAGGTTTGGCGGCAGGCCTGTGTAACTTGGACCCGGAAAGTGCCACGTTGTCACGCCCACCTCGGGACTCAGCCATGAACCCAGTGCTGAAGCGGTCTCATATGAAGCAACCCCAGCGGCGTGACTGCCGCCGTGGCCGCCATATGCCCCAGAAACCTCTGAAACTGTTTCAGTGGGACCGCCATCTTGCTCTTGAATGTATTCAAGCAGTTCCACACCGACTGAGCACGTTCCTGCGTGAGGCGTGCTGTCTGTTCGACTGAGTCCAACTCCATACCCGAGAAAAGAGATCCTCTGCGTCGGGAAGAGTTTGCTCTTTCCCAGTTGACCTGAAGGCCCATCAGGCTGAGGTGTGAAAGCACCAAGTCCCTGTGCTCGCACAACTGATCCTGAGACTGAGCTTGTATGAGCCAGTCGTTGAGGTAGTTGAGAATGTGAATGCCCTGCTCTCTCAGAGTGAATAAGGGCTGCCTCCGCAACTTTCGTGAAGACAAGGGGCGACAGGACAGCCCGAATGGCAGGACCTTGTACTGGTATGCCCGCCCCTCGAACGCAAACCGCAGGAATGGCCTGTGGCGCGGAAGGATCGAACATGAAAGTACGTGTCCTTCAGGTCGATCGCTGCGAACCAGTCTTGGGGACGGATACACCTGAAAATGCATTTCTGCGTGAGCATCTTGAAAGGAAGCCTGTGAAGGGCCCGGTTCAAGACGCGCAGGTCCAAGATAGGTCTCAACACACCGCCTTTCTTGGGTACAATAAAGCAAGGGCTGTAAAACCCCGACCTCATATCAGCTGGAGGGACCGGCTCTATCGCGTCCTTCGCCATTAGGACTGCGATCTCTGCACGCAAGACAGGGGCAGCTGCTGCTTTCACTGACGTAAAGTGGACGCCCCTGAACTTGGGAGGGCGCCGGGCGAACTGAATCGCATAGCCGAGCCTGACGGTTCGCCGGATCCATCGAGACGGGCTGGGTAGCTCTAGACAGGCTCCCAGACACCGCGTAAGTGGTGTCAATGGAACTACAGGCGTACCCGCAGCGGGCAGCGTGAAAGAACGCAGGGACCCGGCCCGTGCGTCTCTTTGCCGGTCCGAGGCGGGGTCTGGTGTGTGTAACACTGACCTGCATTCGAATAGGGGGTGCGTGGGTAGTCTGTTGGTTCATCCTCCCGAGCCGCCACTGCTGCTCACTGGCGAGAGAGGAGGGTGAGTGTGATACATACTAGATCGTCCACAACCCCCCGTCCCCTCTGGGGACCCAAAAAATAGAGGAATTGTTTTTGTCGAGAATTTGGGTACCACCGACCGAGGTCATTGGTGGAAAAAGATTCTCCGCCCGGCCCTCCTCCGGGGGAGGGAGTGGTGTGCTTACCATCTCCTGAAGAGCACGTCCCTCCACCTCTGGGTCGCCCGTCTCCGGGCCTCTTGCTCTCTCGTTTGCCACCAGGTTTGGCGGGGGCCTGGTCGGGCGGGGCGGCTGCCCTGCGACCGTCTCCACGGCACAGCTTTGCTGGAGGCCGCAGAGCTCTGCTCTTGTTTGGCGGTGGCAGGGGGCCGCCCTCGGCGACGGCAGCAGCTGCACGCCGGGGCAGGATGTACCTGATGGCCCCAGTCTGCTCTGGTCAGCGGAGAACCGCTGGGCACGTTCTCCACCGTGTCGCCGACAGGCCGACCTGGGACACGGGGGCGTTCAAGAATCGTGTCCTGTCCGTCTCGCTTTAATGTCATCCAGTTCACAGCCAGAATTGGCGCTCCTGTACCACCATAGTGGACATGGCACGACCCAGAGACCGCGCCGTAGCCTTCGTCGCTCGTGGCGCGAGGTCCTCTGCGGTGCGGATTTCTCTGCGAACTTCCGGGTCGTGACGACCCTTGTGCAAGTACCTTAGTTCCTTGGCCTGGTGCACTTGCAATCATGCCGTAGTGTGTAAGGCTGAGGCAGCTTCTCCACCGGTCGTATAGGCATCGCTGGCCAGCCGAGTACCTACAGACCCGGGAGAGGAGGCACGGTTCTCCCTGCCGGTTGGAGGCGGTATTAGGACACAACTGCATCGCAACCGACCGCTCCACCGGGGGGACCCTTGTAACCCCCTAGCTGCCCCACCATCGAGGGTGGTGAGGGAGGAGGATCCAGCAAATCATTTTCCGGCAGTAAAAAGGTGCCGTCCACGACCTGCTGAGCTCCTCATGCACCTCCGGGAAGAAAGCCACCGAGGCGGGGCACTGAGAACCAGAGCGGACCACCCCGAGAACCAATCCTGCAACCTTGAGGGCTCGGGACACGGTGAAAGTCTTCACTCGAGCCCTAACCCTACGGCTGCCCGGGAAAGCATAGCCATTATTTCTTGATCCGATCCAGGCATTGCTACGGTCACGGTGGAGAGCAGCGCAGCCGAATCTTCCTTCCCAGAAAGCTCTGGCTCACCCTCCGATGCTGCCATCGACATCCGATCGTCGGGGGGAGCATCGAAAGAAACAGGTGGTACCCCCCGGAAGGATCCAGCCTGCTCTTCTTGAGAGCTCCGCTGGTTTCGAAGTGACGGCGGGCTTGCGCATTCCCCGGAGGGGAATTCCTCACCGTGAACGTAAGACCAGTCCGCCCACCGCCAGAAAAAGGACGCCACCAGAGGGAACCCCAGATCTAGGCGTTGGCACGGGCACTCTGCCCCCTTGCAAGTAACGGAGTCCGGTCCGCAACTCCGAAATGGTCATACACCCGCAATGGGAGCATGAATCATCCACGAAAGCCACCTCAGCGTGCTTCATGCCCAGGCACGAGAGGCAGCGATCGTGACCATCACCCAGCGCCAGGTAACGACCGCATCCAGAACGCCCGGGTGATACGTTGTCTATAGCAAGACCCACATCGTCTTTATAAAGACGTAACGTCAAGATTGCCAAGCAACGTCTTCTTTAGAAAGACGCACCCGAAATTGCTCTTTTAGGGGAAAAAGCTCTTTTATCGTGCTGAGGCGCACAGGGGAGATGAGCATTTGCAACACAAACAGGGGGTAGTGCAGCTTGATGTGTGCAACCCACTCGACACGGGGAACCACCACCGCTGAAGCGCCGTCCAACACGAAGAGCTCTCCAAGAGCGGGCTGAACTCGTTCAGTCTTCTCTCCGTAGAGTAGTCAGGAGCGGAATGATGTGATCGCTCGGCTCCGAAGCGAAAAGCTGAATATGCGCTGCACCTGCTGCCTACTTATACTCACGCTGTGATCAGCGGCAGCTGATAATCGCATGCCAATGTGCATTGGCTCGTTTAGTTTACACTCGAGGTAGATTGGTCCCTCTAAGCGAGATCCAATTTCGTCGGTCCTCTGACGTGACGTCTTAGAGTGACCGCTGAAGGAACAAACATATTCGGTGACCAAAAAAAAAAAAATAAATTCCTTATCAGCGCGAAAATTAACTCTAGAGAAGAGCTTTTTGCTAAATATAAATGAACCATATAACATTCATTAAAATCTGTTCTTCAATATTTAATTTGTTTGAATAAATCCGTCAAGTTTTTATGACCGCCACCATTTAAATGTGTGCGTTCCAAACATACACATTTTGCTGTGCCAACACCCCCCCCCCCCCCCAACACACACACACACACACACAAATAATAAAATAATTAAAAATAATTATAATTTTACCTTCATATTAATATAATGTAGTACACTGACGCTCATGTAGGCCTTTATTTTACAGCATTACTTAAGAAATGTGTTTTTCCATATACAAAAAAACTGTATTTAATTTTGGAGTTGCAGGGACTGATTGTAATATCATCTTTTTATTATTACATCTTCAACAAAGACTTTAGACTTTACCAACACAAATCGAAGTATCAGACGGTAAAACCAAAATCTTACTCAAATCTTGTTCTTAATCTAAAAGGTTAGATAAATTTCTTGTTTACTCTGTTACACTCTCTCAGTTTGTTCCCCACAGCGTCCTCAGTACCACAGTCTGAACCACAGTGTCGTGCCGACAGGTTTTTGGCCACTTCCCCAAGTTCTTCAGATTATGGATGGTTGCTCGCAAAGGGGAGGGAAAGGGAATAGAGAAAGAGAGACAAGGGAAAGGCATAGAAGGGAGACGGTTAGGCGTATCAGTACAGGAGTCTGGTTGCTATGACCTCGCTAGAGAGGCAGTGGGAGAGAGCTGACCTCCAACACTTGCGCTGCCTGCAAGTAAATCCCTTCACGTTCAACCAGGACTGCAAAGGTAAAGAGGAGCAAAGTGTTTACCACTGTCCAGAGAGATGTTGAAAACAAATTGATCAAACCCTAAGCTACTATCCACAACAGTGGTTCCTGACCTTTTATGTCATTTTTTTTGTTTACCCCGACAGCCATCAGTGCCAGTTTATAAAGTACCCCTTTATAAAATCTATCTAATAAAAAAAATCTATCTATCTATCAAATGTGTGTGTGCATATATATTCAATGCTTTTTTCTTTTCTCATTAAACAATAGAATAATTGCAATTATTTATTTGAATCTTTCATTTTTAAATTCCAAAAGTGGAAAGGGAACATGAAATTAATCGCTGTAACACTAACCACCATACTGTGGCCCTGAGTAATGAATAATGTTGTGGCTACTTATGTTACTTACTATAAGAGATGCTCTCCTCCTGACCCACAAATCACATTACGACACATATCAAGTAAACCTGACAAGTGAGTTGAAATGCTAATCAGATAGAGATGGATAATAAATGTGACAGGGTCTTTGGCATAACGCTACTGCGCTCAGCTCCAGGACTTTCTCATAATAGCCATCTGCTTTTTATTTATGCCAGCACATATCAGCGACTTAAGAGAACAAGGGAGATGTTTCCAAAAGATCTAGTATGCCCTTTAATCCTTTTTTTTTTGAGTAAGCTCCACTGAAGTGTGAAAAGCAATACAAAAAAGTTCTAAACCTTTAAGCACTAGTGATTTGCATTAAAAATGTTTTCTTGCATGCTCAAAGCAAATACAGTATGCTAATATCTGCATGCTAGTGCACACATAAAATGAACTTTAAACAGATCCACTACTGTTAAAAATGTTGGGGAAGGCAATATTTGATTTATTTAATTTCTTGAAAGTAATTAATGCTTTTATTCAGCAATGATGCATTAACCTAAAGTGAACTTTATATTTTTTTTATATTAACTGTTTTCAACACATTAGGGTGTTTTCTGAGGGATCATGTGACACTGCTTGGAACAGCAGAAAATTCAGCTTTGTCACCACGATTTATAGTATTACAATAAAACCAGTATTTAACAGCTTTGGTGCGCTTAAAAGCGTCTTAAAAAAAAAAAAATTATATTAGATTTTTTTAATTGAAACGGTGGCGGTATATAATATGTATGTTGTATTTTAACTATATTTTGATGTGTATGTTTTTATATAGCTGCAATTTTACACACACACACACCCACCCACACATATATATACAGTACTATTAAAAATAATGTTTTTTTTTCTCCATTGTATTGATTTTTACTACACTGATTTTTATCCAAGCAAATTTCTAGATAGATAATGCCCCTTCCTCTGATACCAACTACATCCAACTAGCAGCATTTTATCTGAAAATAACATTAACAACAATACTATACTAATATAATACCTATACTAATTTTGAAAATTTGACCTGAAAGGTAGTGCGTCAGTCATGTGGACTGCTTACATGATACTTGTGCACTGAGTTTGCTACTTTTTTGAAGCTTATAAGCTCAAATTCATGTAATTGCATGGACAGAAATAACCAGTAAATTCTTCTGTTCAGGGTTTGGAACGACATTATTTGGCAGAATAATTTTTAAGTGAGCTGTTCCTTTAAGATCAACTCATCAAACTTATGATTATGTATTATTGTGTGATATAAATGGTTGTGCTTAAAGATTACAGGTCTGTATAAGAAAGTTCCTTTGTGGAGTACAGGGGTGAATAGTCTGAGTGAACTCAATGAACTCGTCTCATTCCCTGTGTACTTCACCTCATCTGTGGCAGGACGTGTTTGTTTACAGGATGGATGCCAATATTTTTATTTACACAAATGAAAGATATCCATCATTTGAATTCAAAGAATCGCTATTTTATATTAACACAGTACAATGAATAGATTTACAGTGTTTATTATTGCTGATGAGATTACATTGTAAAAGTTAATGAGTGATTTTTTTTTCTTTGTAAGGTCATATCACGGTGTGAAATGTACAATGCATTAAACACATTCATCTATTTACTACAGTACATACACACTGCTACTAACACTATATAGTTTTTCATATAAAAAAAGTGTAGTGCTTGTTACATTTAATACCTGTTAACAATTAACTGCTTTAGTAAATCAGGTAAATTGTAAAAATAGGTCAGTTACGCTGTGAGTAGATTTGGTAGTATTATACAATATTTGTGTATGCAAGTTTTTATTATAAAGCTCATATAAAAAGTTTTTATATTTAAAGTTTCACACAAAGAAATTCTGTATACAGCTTTTGTATTTGCGGGAAGGTAATAATACATAATAATATTCAAGTTATTCTGTGTGTACGCCTGCAATAACAAACCCAATTCTGTCAGAAATCTGCCTGACTTTTACATCAAGTTTTAAAATCAAATATAGTTTGCAAATGTTTGATTTGATATTCACACATGCATCTATTTCTGTTCATAAGCATGGGTGAAAACTATTTAAGGCTCTTGTCTCGCATTAAATCCGGGACGGTGAGAAAAGTGTCTGCAATGCTGTCTGGATTTAGTTTTTTATAGGGTTAATGTTTCCCAAATTACTTGTGTGTGAGATTGAAAGTGAAGGGCGTGCTCATGGCTGGGAGAAAAGTGTGTGAGCGCGGCCCTAATGCGGAATCTCATTAAGGCAACTGTCAGGATTCTTCTATTTTACACTCACCTCTCCTATTCCGTAAGAGCCGTTTCGAGTGAGTCTGCCGCCAAAGAGGCATTTACAAATAAATGAAAAATGTCACAATTGATTTGACTCTTCTAAGACTACAGCGTGTCAGCTTTGTCACAAACTGTCTTTGTTGTTCTCCGTCTTCCAGGTCCAGCACCCGCACGTGGTCGATAGTTACTGACTGGTTCGGGCCCTTTCCTGCCTCGGCTCCGGTAAGCCCTCAGACAATGACCTTTTATTTGTGTTGCTTTAATGTGTTCTGCATCTCATCCTCCGGCTGAAAATACCTCACTGATCAGCGTTCAGGAGGGGACGGCGGAGCAGGAAGCATGGAAGCGGGGGGAAATAAAGCAGGAAAATGGCGTGGCATGCTGATAGGAGTGTAAGCGTAGTACGGTTTTTAACCCTTGTGGTGAAGCGCGTCTCCGGAAATCTTGAAGCAACGTTGCTTGCTGTTAGGAGCACCATTTTAACCCTAATTTCCTAAAAATCCTTGCTATCTTACTTTGGATGACGGAATTCTTGAATGGCCGTGTCGGTACCTGCTGGTTGCAGAGGATCACACTGCTGTAGTGAGTGGTGAAATTTTCCCTTTGTGCCAACATGCGGTACGATTGCTAAGCTTTTCCGTCAATTCATGCGTATTAAATCCTCACGCAGCTCCTGTCGACCAATCGATAACATCTTCTGCAAGGCAATCTTATCACAAAAACATGTTAGTTTGACACAATTTTAAAAGATTTGCACGTATAGTTAATGTTTACTGTTCGTCTGCTCCTGATGTATGTCTCTCACAATATTCAAAACATTAAATAAGAAAACAGCGGTTTGAAGTTTTTTCGGTGCGCTATATACATTTTTGTAGCGTTATTTTTTGCGTAACAGCGAAATAAGCGAACATTTGAAATGATTATTTTAGTTTTGCTAATGATTTTTTTTTTATCCGCTTTCATAACTGCAATGTCCTAATAAAATATTATTTGGCTTAGAATTTCTCTATTTTGCGCACTGTCTCCAGTCGCCATTTTAAAATATTCTGACACATAACTGGTATGCATGGTTTTAAATGTAACCGAAATAATAATTCATGACACACATATCAGCACAAAACATTTTACACCACACAGTGAGCTTGCAGCCAATCGACAACACAACACTATCCATTTTTGTCAACCGAAAGCATTTCGTCTATTATTCTTCGTTATCGTTATCCCATGCGTATATGTTTTTAGCGTTTATTGTAGCATCTTGCAATGACCAGCTGTCATTGTTACATTTTGCGCTGTGGCTCTAGAGAAACTGTATTTCAATGAGACGACAGGCAATAAAACCGCTTGACATGAAATGATATAAATTTGAGACGTTAGTGTGGTCAGGACTTAATAGTCAGTTCAATGCTTGTCACATGACATCAAGAGCAACTCATCATACAGAGCCAATCTTCTTGCTTCTTAATCTAAGACAGAGCTCTGAAAATATTCCAACCATCCCTTAAAACTTTACACAGAACATAACAATGGTAAATTGTGGACATTCAAATTGCAAAAGCTATAACTAACTAAATTCCAATGGATTGCAGTCATTTACAAATAGTAATATATTGTCACGTACCTATATGTCCAAACCAGGACCACCAGGCACTAAGTTCCTTAGTGTGAAAGATAGCGGCCACTCAGGACACTTACTGCCCTGCTCTGACCCTGGTTGGACAGGGGAACTGGACAAAAGCTGTAAAGAAAAAGACCTGCAGTGTTTGTTCAAAGAGTGGAAATGGTGCGTGGCATTCACTTGGGTAACCATGGAACACAGCCAAGCACTCTTAAAAGGGGATGGCAAGGGACACCTGTTGTGACCTTTCCCTGCCTGCCGAGCTGCAGCAGAAGTTTGAATGGGGTAGAGTGAATTAGAGACTAATTCCATCTCCTCTACACATTGTTTGAACATGGACGCCGAATCTGCTCTCCCCAGAGCCAGTTTGGCATGCTCTGTTCCATAGATCACAAAGCTTGGGTTTGTGGAAGTTTGTCACAAGAGGTTTTTGACCAAAATTGGGTCCATCATGGAGCGTCAACAGCTTGACTTGCTCGATAATTAGAGGGTCCATATAAAGTTCCATTAGTCTGACTGTTACTTTAAGCTTGTTTGGAGAGATTTTAAGATGCATGTACAAACCATTCTGAAGCTCTTGATATTTGACAGCTGTGGCCCTGGAGGTAATAACTCCCTTAAAACTGAGCTACTTTGAACTTCAGTTCTACTGTTCTGTTTTATAAAGGTCATACTTGAGAGGCTTTAAAAGTTTAGGATGCAACAGATTTTCTTTGTTGCATCAGATACCTTACATTGATTACATTGTTTTGATTTTTAATCAAATGGTTCTAAATGACTTTTTTTTTTTTTCACCTCTTTATGTTGATCCAAAAACGTATATCCTCCTTTCTACTGTGGAATGCAAAGAGAAAATGTAAAGACTGTTTTTCGTGCTCTTTCATGCACGCAGTTACAATGAATGGCGATTTGAAGCTTTAAGGCTTAAAAAAAAGACACAAAAACATAAAAAAATCTTATGTTCCATAAAAATCTTCTGAAGCCTTACAATAGCTTTTTTGTGCGACAAAAAGAGAAAAATGCATGTTGTTATTATTTGCTGAAAATCTTACCAAGCTGTCCTTGGCACATGTTCATGAGAAAAGTACTGTTGTCAATTTCATAAATGAATCACTCTTTGTGTCAGATCTTTTCAATGGTTTGTTCAAAAAATGGAATGTTCAACTCTTTACTTTATTATCCGGTTGTAGTGGTTAACAGCCCACTGGAGGAGAAAATGTATGAATTAATAACAGTGTCAATTTTGTTTGATCCTCAAACAAAACTGTTATATGGCTTCAAAATGCTTGAAATATAATGCACAAGTCATATGGAATAATTTTATGATAGTTTATATGCCTTTATTGTTTTATGTTTTAAAGGGGGTCATATGATGCGATTTCAATTTTTCCTTTCTCTTTGGAGTGTTACGAGCTCTTGGTGCATAAAGAAGATCTGTAAAGTTGCAAAGACTAAAGTCTCAAATCCAAAGATATTCTTTATAAAAGTTAAGAGCCAGCCACTTCTACCTAAAACGGCTCGTTCTAACACGCCCCCACATATCTACGTCACTATGTGGGAAGATTTGCATAACACCGCCAAAATGATCACGCAAAGAAAGAAGGAGTAACTTATTCTCGCTGTAGTATTGTTGACGCCGCCATGTCGTGAAGGCACTGTGTGATGTCGTTGTGAAAGCGAAACTACTTTGTTTTGTTTGGTCTTCCAAAAGAGGACTATATCTGCTTTGTCATGCCTGGAGCTGATTTGTGCTGGTCGCTGAGGGAATATATCAACTTTGCGCTGTGGATCGCTTTCACCGTGGACGAAGTGGAGTCCAGCCCGGGGTCGTTACATGTGGTTGCCGCAAGCCCGCCCGGATTCTCCTTCGTCGAATCCGCCGGCCGCACCATTCTCAAGCCCGCCGCCTCTGCTCACTCTAGCCCTCCGGCCTCTGCTCACTCTAGCCCCCGGCCTCTTCTCACTCTAAGCCGCTGCCGCTCACTCTAGGCCACCGTGTGTAACGCAGGGTTTCGTTGTGAAAGCGAAACTACTTAATTTGGCCTTCCAAAAGAGGACAAGACTACAAATCAGTGGTGGGTGTGTTTTAATGGGAGGGTTTTTTAATTTGTATTACAACCTGTTCCAGACCCCTTTCAACCCAATATCCATATGTGTGCAGCAACATTTGATGGAGGACCGTTTCTGATCCTGGTCAGTAGACTACATTCCCGGCTGTTTCTAGACTCCAAATACTGTCAGTACGTTTTTTTAATATTTAAGAGTTTTATATTTTTTTATATTTAAGCACGTTTTTTGGGCAGTGTAGAGTAGGGCTTGTTGTTTGTCATTTCTCCGATCACAAATGCAGACATGGTTTTATGCTTATGCGATGCAACGCAACACGTAAAAAGACAGTATAAGCCACATAAACACATTTCATTACACCAAATACACAAAATAATGTTCTTTTTAGCAACATCATATGACCACTTTAAAGTTTGAAACCTCCAGTCCCCATTGGATGTAATTGTATGGTAAAGTACAAACACTCCCCTGTCCCACACCAAACTTGTGCCACTGGTTAAGCCAATGTTATTAGCCCCACCTCTCAATCAGACAGATTGGAATTCTATCAGTATATTTCTGCTGAAATTACATGCTTCACCTTTAACTAATAAAATGCCTTTTTTTCTTTGGTCAAAACTCAGTGTTTTGCTAAAATAAGATCCTATAAACTCTCTCATGAGTTATAAATTAACCTTTTAAATGGGACTGTATTTGTTACAGCAGCAGATATTTTGATAGATACACTAACTCAGCCTCATTTTAAAGCATTGTCAACATTGTAAGTTTCTGTCACATTCAGCCACATTTACCTGAGCGTTAATGATTTCCTCTGGGTGCTGATGATTAGGGAACAATCTTTAATTTTGTTCTGCTGATACAGTGCATTCATAGCTTTGAGGTAACAAGACCACTTTACTGAGTGTCACATACACACTACCAGTATATTTTCCATTATATAGCAATAAACTGATATCAGTATATTAGTTCATTATTTCTGTTTTCCCCATAATGTTTATAAGCATTCAAAAGTTTGGGGTCGGTAAGATTTGTGAAATGTTTCATGTTCACAAAAGCACAATTTACTAGATAAAAATACAATAAAACAGTGATATTGTTAAATTATTATAATTTAAATCTAAATTGGATATTATAATTTTTATTCTGTTAAAACATATATGCTTATTTGTGGCCCTGTAATGATATTTTGCATCCCATGTGGACCCGGAAGACATTATTATAATTTAATATTTTGCACATTTACTGTCTAACTTAAGTGGGATGTCTTTATGCTAGAGCCAAAGGGATATATTGAAGGTAATACTACTTCTGTTTCCCATTTTTGGCACCATTAAACTATTATTCAGATAATTTCATCTAAGTAATATGTATTGGATTTTATAAACAATACAAAATAAATTTCAAAGTGCAAGTTAAAAAAACAACTCCCCCTTTGACATTGATGGAGCATCTGCCATTCACAGTTTGCCAGTATTTGCATTCTGAATTGTGGTTTGATTTTTTTTTTTTTTTTTACGTATTTGCACACAGAGCTGTTCTTGGTGTTTTCTTTTTTACATCTGTTCATTTATCTTGTGCTGCCTTTCAGGCACTTCCTTCAGGAAATGTAAATCTAGTTTGTTGTGCTATATCAACAACAAAGTAAATGCATTAGTTAATTAGCAGTTAAGTGAAATTTAACATAACACCTGCTTTTACAATCTGCATGTTGAAACAACACTTCTTAAAGTTCATATGTTCAATGGTGTAGTAAATGAAATTATACTGTGGCAGTAACAGTGATCCAAGTCTTGCAGCTTTCACAGCTCTTTGGTTTCAAAATATTTTTAATTAAAATAATTTTTTTCCCCATTAACCTTTAGAACTCATCAGTATGGTTGTTTGGTTTTGATTTACTACTGTCATACTGTAGAATTAATTTGGGATAGAGTTTGAGTCACTGGCCAGGCATGTGGTGCCCTGATGTTATTGTCCTGTCTCATAAAATACTGACATGAACGATTTCAGAATTTATTCTCCAGGTATCAGGAGAACTGTAGCGCACCATGGGGAGATATTCTCTCAAAGCGTACTTTTTTCCTTTATATATGACAAGCTGAGGTATCTGCTCAATAGTCTTTGTGACAAATACTAGCTTTGCATTATAATTCACATGACATTTCAAGTGATGAACCGAGAGCATCAGTCTACAGGTGGGATTGCCAAACACCACTCCTGCGGCCACTTATCAAGCCTAGCACAACAAATAATACAGCAGCTTCTGACATAGGTGACAGAAGTGACTTTTTACTGCCTCGTTGCTTAGATATCTTAACTGGATGCCTGAACAGGTAGTAACATATTAGGTTTCACCGTAACTCAAAGTGTTTTTGTGCTGTGTGTCTCAAACGTCTATATATAGAATTTGCAATGGGTTCAAGTTTGTCACTCATTCACCCCAGCTAACGACAATGCTCTCAAAACTTAGGCTAACATTCTGGCTAGGCTGTTATGAACGAATGTTTTCCAGTAGCAGTAATAGCATTCATTTAAAGTGATCTGGTTTATAATAATGTTATAAAAAATGTTCATAACTAAGTGGGATTGTTAGCAAAACCTTATCAGAACAGGTTTTTGTTAGCTGGTTCTGCGTTAACTAACAGAAAGCTGCTTGGTTTGAAATCATTACATGCATCATTACATTATTGACAATGTTGGCCTTTTCTTCCCCACACATTGACCGTGTAAACCTACTGAAAGGGTCATTGAGAAGTCATTCCTAAAATGCTACCAATCAAATTTGAAAACTACAACTAATTGTTCTAAAAATCAATTAACATGAGCACAAATCAAAAAAAAGTGTCTTGTCTTACTTGCTTACTAATTGTTTCTGTTTTTATTATTTGTCACCTCACCTTCCCAAATGAACGATTGTGATGTTAATTTCCAATTGGTTAAACTGATAGTGTTCCAACACTCCCCAGTCTATATTACAGTCTTTTATATTTACGTCCTCAGATTAGATACTTGAGAGACAGGTGATTAGATGCATCCCTGGAGTAGACAAAAATAGCGGTATAAAAAGCATATTGAGGCTGTTCTGTTCAAAAAGAAGGAGGTGATGTGGGGTTACACATTTAAACAAATACTTGTCCTCATATATAGTTGGTTTTGAGCAAAAGTGCTTGATAAGCAGGGCTCAAAGCTCTAGTGTTTGAGTTGCATCCTTGAAAATCCCTCAGAGATAGCGTGTGTTTGTGTGCTGCAGCTGTTAATAATGGCTCACTTCCACATTAGACTGTTGCATTGCAACCTGTTCAGACACTGATCACTTAATTAATGAGCACAGTCTGATAGACTAACAAGGGATAATTAATGTGACAGCACCTTATTTTTCCAATATCGCAATAAAGCCCCGCTGTCTATGACAATAAAATAACTGAAATAAGTTTGTGAATGAAAAATAGTAACTAAACTAATTTTGTTTTCAAACATAGTTTATGCTATTGAATTTTTTGCACATACCTTAATGTCTAAATTACAAAACAGTTCCACCATTACATTTATGCCATTACACCACCAAAAAATAAGGACCTTTGAAGTAACTGAAATAGATAAAACGAGGATTTTTCCTCGATATGAACACTTCGATAAATGTTCAATATAATGTTTATGCACCAAAAGGGGAACGAAACAGCGCTACTCATTTGAACGTGTCACACACTCTATTTATACGCTCGGCTGAGAGTACAAATGGCAGCGCAGCTGCATTTACTCAGTGATGAGTCTCAGTCACTCGAGCACTAAACAGCGCTGTGATCCAATGTGAAGCACTTCAATTCAGCAAAGCACAAAAATGACTGTGATTTAAACTAGTTTAAAGCCAGATGAAACAGCGCTGACAAACAGTAGAAACACTGTGTGCAAAGATATAGTCAGAAGGCTTTTCAATTTAAAAATCACTATCATTTACCATGGATTTACTGTAGTAACACTAACTGCACCATGCTATTTTAGCAGAAATGTGGGGTATTCATATCAAATTTTATTATATTATTAATATAGATATGTATTAAGTGTATTAAAAGAGTGATGGATAATTACAGTATTTTTGTGATTAAGCAATATCATTTTTGCATTTATACTAAATGTATACTGTCAACTCAAGCTACTGTCAAATGTGCATTTCTAAGAGGAAAAAAAAGTAATATTAACATTGCAGCCTGCACTGCAAACTGCTGAAGATATGTGTCATAGTCTGGCAACACACACCTGTTTCATGATTTGAAACAATATCACTCATTAGAAAATGCAGAAACTAAGAAATACATTTTTCTATTAAGATATTTTAGATATTTTGTTAAGGAAATATGACTGGAAAAGTGTAAAAAATTAAAAAATGTGAAGTGTTTATCGTGCTCTGACCATAAAGAGTAGTTTAAAACCACAATTTAAAAAAAATCTGCCTTTAAACTTGAAAGAAATAAAGATTTGAAATTCATCGTGATAAGTATTGATATCGACTGATATGAAACATTTTATCGTGATAATTTTTTTGGCCAAATCGCCCCACCCTACACTATCCAGTTGCCCTATTTCTTATGTAAAAATGTACTGCTTAGTATGTGTATTTCCTCTTTGTTATATTTCTAAACCAATAACTCTCTATACTGGTGTTTGAATGGCATGCATTGTATTGTCCTGCTGATACATCATTCTGTAGGCTGGAGACATAAGAATGAGGAGTCCAGCTGGTAACACAAGTGAGATTGGAGCATTCAGTTCTGTCAATACATCAAGAGCTTCCTTTATGAATAAAGCCAATGATTAGATGCTAAGAGGATTTGCTGCCCATGACTGTTATGTAGGACAAGCAACCACTATTCAGGGTAAAATGAGTGTAAGATAAAGGAGAATAAGAAACTGTGCAGCTATTGGGGCTGTTTAGACTATGATTAAAGAGATTATCTTCTGGCACTTTTTATTGTGTCACCATAAACCCTGCTCTCTAAAACTCCTTTTGCTTTAGACGAACACTTTAAGCTATATCAGTAATCCAATAAGCAACTCCCTACCCTTATAACGATTATTATGTTATGCCTGTTTGTATTTAAGCTGCCTCCGAATATATGAAATGAGCTTTCCAGGGATTGTTTTAGTTTTTGGCTAGTATTTTGTTAGGACATGTTCTTTATTAGAGAGGAGATCTAAGAGAGATCTAAAATACAGTTATGAGTCAGAGCAGACCTTTTCCCCTGCTATTTTAAACCAAAATATTTTCTCATACTAACAACTTGTTATTTCTCACATTGGAACTGAAAGACAAAGAAAAAATGGACTCCAAATATTTTTGCTATCAAATAATGCAATCTTGTAAAAATATAGTATGATACTTTTTCTGTCATAAGCAATCATGTGATGTTGGTTTTATACAACAATGAACTTTAATGTAACTTGTGTTTTAGACACATTAGTGTTGATTACTTTGTGTACTTTGCTTCACCAACAGAAATATTTCCAAACAAAAAGCAATCAGTCGTTGTGTCTCCAAACATCACAGGCTTGAATGAATCAGAGTTTTTGAACAAATCGGATGAGTAAATTGATTCCCTCATTTTGAAAGAACTGGTTGCGTGAATGAATCAGTGACTCACTCATAAAGATGGCCACTTGTCGCCACCTAATTTGACAATGTCCTTACCAAAGTAACTTGCAGAAATGACCCTCACTATTTTAACTAAACTAACTTCTAAATGATTCTGATGTATTCCCAACTGGTGCTGGTTTATTTAACTCATACAAAAGTATCCCGTTGATCAGTGTTTTTGTATTTGTGGCTACTTTTCAATGAAGCTCTGTTTGTGTGAGTTTTATTTTTACTCTTTCATTTTACATCTAAACATGCCTTAATGCATCTTTGCAGAGCTGCACAGAAGGCTATCCATGCCGCAGGTATTGATTGAAAAAGATGCAGGACACAAGAGCTGTTCTCGTGGGGCTTTTTAATGGAAACACATTGTGATGAATCACAAGCTTCCATCTCAGGATTGATAACGTTGCTTAACATTTACAGGTCACTCTCCCCAGATATCACCCAGGATTAATGAAGTATTGCACATCCTTTCTCCTCAGAAAGGGAGAAAACAAGTGGAAATATGTGTTATTGACGTCAACAGGTTAAAGGGATATATAGAGAGCATGGAATGATGAACGTGTTTTTGTTGTTGTTTCAGATTTGTTTTTCTCATTTAGACATTTGCAGATGTCTTTTATCAAATTGGTTTGAGGTCTGTTTTGTTGTTTCTGTTGGAGCAGATGATAGGGTGTGATCATTTTTAATAATAAGGTCATGAAAATGTATTTTCTGAGCTGAGGAAGGTGCAGGTGCAAAGAAAAAGTTGAGACATCTTGTGCATAATAAAACTGATAATAGGATTTACTAAACAGTAAAGGTCAAGTCTTAAAACGTTCTGTCTTCAGATTAAACTTCTTGATAATGTTGCAAATCACACTGATATCTTTATGCAGTACATTATTTTGTTTTATTATGTAGCAATTGTTAATAAACCAGCACATAGCTTGTAACATAGTAACTTAGTCCTAGTAAATTAAGTTAATTTTTACGGTGGTTGTCTGGCCAAAACACAAAATTTTGACACTAAGGTCAGGAGTTATTCTTTATTTAAACATGAAAACTATTGCAGGTTAAATTAGGTGTAAGGGAAACAGGTCAATTTAGCTCAAAGGGAATCATTTAAGATTTTAAAGGGAATTTGGACAGAATCACTGTTTTTCGGCTGATCACTGAGACGGCCAGCTATTCAGTGAACGAGCCGTATGACATCAATTCTGCAATGAATATTTATATCCAAAATATAGTGAAAACACTATTAATTAGTACAGTAACAAGATCGGCAGTTTAAGACATTAACTTGTAAGCACAAAACACAAGATACTTCTCTTTTCAATATAAATGAGGCTTTATTGGATAAATCTAAGACATATAAACTAATCTAACACATAAACACACGCTTCCCACAAGTTGCAGAAATGAGGCAATAATTTAGTTTTAAATAGAATGCAATGTGAAATCCCATTTACAGCAAGATGTGCATGCTAGATCTGACAACCTCAATCACGTATTAACCCTCGGCATTGAGTTCCGCATGAGGTTAAAATTTATAATAAATGCACCAGTTCAGCTAGGATCTGGCGGTACTTGCGTTCCTGTGTCCGGGGTGCCCTTTGTTGTCGCCCTTGCAGAACAGGGGGTTTCCCACTTTTCTGATTGGCTGGAAGTTCAGTCTTGGGAAGCCAAGACCACGCGGAGCTGTGGTCTGAAGTTGAAGTTTAGACGGCACTCTTTCAGAGATGCGGCATTAGGCAAAACTTAACTCGAAACACGAAACTCTCAACGTAAATAAACTAAAGTAAAGAAATAGAAGTAAAGTTTGACGAGACTAGGTGGCGTTTCTCCTCATGGTTTTGGAGGAGCTGGCGTGTAAGCCAGAGCACGCTCAAAAAGCTAAAGAAGCATGATAAAAAAGCATAGCTCAAAGCTATGACTAAAAAGAAGAGAGTAAAACAAAGAGCGAGCAAAGAAGGGGGTTGAAGAAGAGAGCCAAGAGCAAGATTTGATGGTGTCCTGAGTATTTAAACCAGGCTGTTTAAGACACACAAATGGTGTTTCGACCAATTGTAGCTTGGGGTGTTGCAATGTTTCTCCTCCCAATTCATAAATCAACTGTTATCTCATCATTCACATGGTCCGAGTTTTCCCGCTCTTGCAGAGTATAATTTTGGACATGATTTCTATAACAAGAATATGATATATTTGACAATGAAGTGATTAGAATAAACGTTTCAAGTATGAAGATTTAAACACACACATACTAAACATGAATAGGAACCCTTAAGTTATTCAATAGTTATCAAAAAGACATACACAATACGTGATTAAAACATGGTAGTTAAACGTGTGGGTTACATACATAATAGGAGTACGCCTAGAAATATTCGTTGCTCATAAGTCCTTTTAGCGTCCTTTTAGCGTCATTTAGGTGCATAAGGTAGTTTCTGTAGCATTCTGTGGATGTAAGGATATGTTCTGTGAAGACCAGAGAGTTAAAGTCTCGTAAGGAATCTCAGTCTGGTTCTTGTCCTCTAGGTGGGGGGAATTCAATCCAAAGAGCTTGTGATCGTGATAACTATCACTGGTTTACATGGCATCTCTTTGACCATTATCTTGTTTATTGCCCCAAAAAAATTGAAATCTCCTTGAATTGTCATAGTGTTATTTTTGTTTAAATGTGTGATCTACTCCAATCTGTAGTTGTTCAGGCTTGTGGCACCATGATCTGATTTACACCATCCTTGTCTTGGGCCTCTGTGGAATTTGGCTCCTCATGTTTCAACCATGTTTTGACCAAATCTTAGAGTTGCATACATACTAGGGGTGGGTGATATGACCAAAATCTTATATCACGATACGAGTAATTTTTTTTCACGGTAACAATGCATATAACTATATAGTTATTTTTGCTTTAAATAAGTTCTTTATGATTTCACATTTTTGATACCACAGACATTTCAGAATTCTTGTCACCAATATCACAAAAAACTAACTCAAGCTCACTGAACACAAGTAAACAGTCAGCGATTTAGTAAGAAAAAAAAACTAATTACAAACAATAGGACAACAAAACTACAGTAGAACAAATAAATAAGAAATGCAACATGCATTGTATAAAGTAATCAAATGTATATAAAAAACGACATATTCCTCACTGGGTAAATTAGATATATATTTCTTCTTATTAAAGTTATAAAATTGGTTTAGTCAAGAGCAGTGAGAGATTTTCTCTCTTCTTTTGTTTGATTATCATGAATGACAGACAGCAGGAAGATTAGACTGCTGTCACTTTAAGAGCTGCTCGGATCCAATATACTGTTACAGCTGTGTTTTTTCTTTCTCAGCTGTTTGCTTTCACTTAAGATATAAATTACTGCCTTTACAAGGATACTTGCAAAGATGGGCATTTTGACACATACAAGTGTGTGTATTTAACCTATAAAATTAACCTATAGATATTTAAAGTCCTATAAAGCGGCAAAAGTAACTCAGTTCAATACTCTCGCACTCTGTGAGCACCGTCTCCGCATATAGCAAAATTAGTTATTTCATTGCTGATTGCGTTTCAACGGCTTGAAATCACTTTTTAAACCACAATGCTTAAAAACGTGTGCAAACAATACGTTTTCGTGACCACATAACACAGCAATGTCACATGAGCGTGTAACCACAATAGAGACGATAGTCCAAAATCTCTTCGGCTTGACAAATTTTCTACCGGTTGATCGTGTCTACCCATATATTGGACAACCCTAGGTTAAATGCAGTTAGTGGTTCTTAGCAGACCAACCCACGATAAAGTTTAAAATTATTGTCTGCCCTGTAAAGTCATTTTAAAGTAGATATTTTACAAACACATTTAATTTCTTACAAATTTCTTACCTAGTGCTTTGGGAAACCTGGACAAATTGATGGCCATTCTATATACAATCTTTTTTTTCTGCGTTTCACCTCCGCTCTAGCTTCTGTACTGATCTAGCAGTAACAAATATTGTTGTCTCTACTGACAGATTGCTTGCTAGTGTTTTCATTTGTAAGTCTCTTTGGATAAAAGGGTCTGCTAAATGAATACAATGTAATTGATCAATCAGTAATACATCTAGTGTTTGGTCATATCTATTAGTTATTTAGAATGTATTACCCCACTGTTATGAAATGTCAGGTATCCTAAATATATTTTTCATTTTTATTGACATTTACAAGAGTGCTGAGGAGTTTGGTGATATTTGAGCGTTGCTGTCGATTGTTGCAGAAGAACACAATGGACGTCAAGAACATTTCAGAGACCTAATACAACTCCGTTTATAATTCCCACAGAGACTCATTATAAAGCCAAGACTGAGAGAAGTGATTAATTCAGAGGGTTTTGATATTAGTTTTGAGGGGGCAGGCAGTCTACTGGAGCGTGAAAGCAAGATCTGTGAGCAGAGGATGGAAGGGAAAGGACTGAGGTGACAGGGCAGGCTGCTGTTTTAAGTTACCTCTACAGTCACCACTGAACTACAAAGTGAATCCATACTGCTCTGAATTCATGCCATCCTTCTTATCTTCAAGCCATCGCTGAAACGGAAGGCTGCCTCAAAAAAGAATGCTCTGGCTCTTTATTCGTCTCTAGAATTTTGGATAAGACACATTTGTCAGGAGAAATGCGTGCTGGTGGTACCAACTTCATTTTTTTCTCTTTTCTTTCAAGCACTCGTGTTCTTGTTACTTTGAGTCTTTTAGCTGTTCTGTTAAGTTCAGTTGTAGAAATTCTCTTTTTAATGTGCTGTCAAACACAGGGCTCCTGATAGTTCGAAAGTAGGTCCTGTTACTCAAATAGAAACAGGGTTTTTACTCTGGGGGTTCTGGGTAGGGAGAAGAGTGGTTGTTGTAATCTATGAATTATTATTTTTTTGTCATTTTGTATTCTAAATACAATTGGAGAGGTCAGGTTTCGCTGTTTTTGAAGATAAAGAGCCCAGTGCTCATTGCATTATATTCTAGACAACGTTTATCTACACTGCAGCAAAAAAAAAAAAAAAAACTTGGTTTCTTAGTTTTTCCAATTCAAGCATTCTTAAATCAGAATAAATGTACTTGAGTAGCAAACTGACATCAAATATTAAGTCTTGTTTTCTTTAAAAAAATTAAAAAGTTTTATGTGAGAATTAAAATAAAAATATAAACTTAATTCAAAGGTAAAACAAGATCATTTTACTCCATTGGCAGATATTTGTTTTAAGCAGAACACACTTTATTCTGATACATTTTTAAGAAAACAAGACTTAATATGTCTTAATGTCTCATATTACTTCTTATGTAAATGTATTTTAATTTAAGAATCAAACATTTATATTTGTTCTGGAAAACAAGACTGAAATACTGAGAAGGAAAATCTTTTTTGCAGTGTTTACTTTTTAATAATTTTTTTGCTACTGTACAAGCCTTCTGTTAATAATCTGTTAGTCTTGTAAAGTTTATTTACTACATTGATAATCATGTAAAGGATATCTTTTTACCTTGTTTGCTTGTAATTTATTTGATGGGGGGAAATTATTGGCATGGTTATGGTTTTTTCCTGTTCAGAGTAATACATTATGGTAACCCTGGATTTCACATTATGTTTCGTTCTCTGCAAACAGTATGGAAATACGATTAGAGTGATAGATATATTCATCAATGGGGTGAGTCAAGTGCAATAACCCCAGTCATGCAAATGCAGAACCTCAGATGGAGGCATCGACAGTGGGTGAAGGAGATAGGCTACATTTGCCTGCTGATAAAGCTCTTGATGAATGCAAATTTAATTCCTTGGTTGACGTATTTCCAATTGAAACTGTAAGTTTAGGTGGGACATATTGAGAGATTGTAGCTTCTTTTAAATAGCTAGCTTTAGTTTACATCACAGCTTATTTGATTAGTACAAAATGTGTGTCAAAAGGGGCCTAAGTACAAATTATCAGTATTTTGTCCATTAGAATTTTATTCTTCAGACATTGTTTTGGTGGAATTTGTCATTTGATGTTGGGGGATGAAATGGTTCTATTCGTATGTGAGTAGATCTTAATTAGGTTAGACACAATATTGAATTTAACATGAATGAAAATGAGGCTGTGAGGGATAGACTGAGGCCCTGTCCACAAGAACAAGGTTATTTTTAAAACCGCAGCTTTTTCTACGCGGTTAGGCCGTTCGTCCACAAGCAAACGCAACACCAGTTCACTGAAACCAAGCATTTTTGAAAACGCCTGCCAGGGTTCAGATTTTTCAAAACTCTGGGTTGCAGTGGTTATCGGTGTGTAGACCATAGCGAAACCGGAGTTTTGCTTGGACGTCGGAGTATGCGCTGTTATCTCCGCCTACTGGAGAATTTTCAGGCTCCTGATTGGCCAACATGGCTTTACGGTTGAGATTATATCGCAACCTGTTGGTTTGGCATGCTCTTGACAGTGCTTCATAGCATGCGTTTGCGTTTTCATGTGCACAGAGATTTTTTTTAAAACGGAAGAAGGAAAAACTCAGCTTATAAAAATACCCGTGTACGTGTGGACATGGCCTTAAAGTCTTTACAGTGGCACACACTGTATAAATAAAGATTCTGGATTGTGTAATTTTACAGCTCACCATTTTCAAAACTGTTTTATGGAGTTTTTGTCTACTATTTCAGATACGTTTTGTCAGCTGAGGAATGTACAAACAGTCCACTGTTTGAACGCGCGTACTTCTATCCTCTATCCTTCACAGCCTCATTTTCATTCCTGTCAGATATCAAAAATGGCACTACCTTGACTAAGGTATATTGGAAACAGTGAAAAGTAGATTTACTAGAGGCTTCCAATCATTCAGCCCTGTTAGAGATCATGTGTGATCAGGAGAAGTACTGGTAAATCAGTTCTAGCAATTTGAAGGTATCAATAAATGACCATTGTGATGCAATGCGCGATCAAACAGTAAGATTATCGGTAAGAGCCTGTACGAGGTCATGACACGCTGATGAAAAGAATTGTGTTTTTCTATGTAAACCTGTTGTAAGACATTACATCTTTATTTATTAAAAATTAATTTGTAATTATAGGGAATTAATAATTATTACCACATTCAGGTTTTGCTAGAACTCGGGTCTGAATGTCCCAAGTCCACCTAATCAAACCATTCCAAATTTGTTAGTTTTACTTCAAATCAAGGTCGTCCAGCGAGCCAGTGATTCTTGGTATCTTTTAACAAATTTAATATGTGTTTTCCTGGCCACAGTCAACACAATCAAGATTATTTGTACGTTCTTAACAGAGGTAATTATTATAAGTAAGCTACGAGATAAGTAGCAAGCAAGGATCGTTTTGGCATAGGTTTAACCTTGAAATTATATGAGCCAAGAAACTTCTTGTTTATAAATGAAACATGAATTTTTTTGGCTAATCTAGATTACATAAAAAATAACTAAAACATACACACACATACATACAAAAGTTCAAGGAAATTAGTTGACGGGGTTGCATGAAGTTTTCAAGTCCTAACTCGTTTAACGAGTGGTTTTAAATTCAGCCTAGAGAATTTACCAAGCAGCGATTGTCTTATCTTTACTGCTTAACTCAATTCACCAGCGTCAGTTCAGCAGATCGAAGATTTTGTTTGTACTTGCTTAGTGCTGTTTTTAGCTTTGCGAGCTTTGAATACTGAGGCAGTTCCTTCGCTGACGCGGGCGTGTTGGAGGGGATTCCGTTGCTGATTGGCTGTTGATCTGACGTTGGAATGACGTATGTGTGACGTCCTTTTGGGGAACCCCTCGTTGGAGTAGTTGGTTGCCGGTTTGACACAGAGGCTTGAGTAGTTCGGTTAAAGTCTGAGTTTGAAAGATTTTCAAGTTCTCTGAAGATCGCGAAGTCTAACTGAAATGTCTGAGTTCTTGGATGGTCTTGCTATGCGGTGGTATGGCGGGGCGCTTTGTCGCGCTCACCAAGGTGAAAGCGTTCTTTGAGTGAGAGTGCGAGCCCAGCAGAAGACAACTAAGCCAGAGGGCTTTGTGTCCATTTTTAAGCAGGCTGACTTTTGTCCAGCCCACAGGTCGCTTGTCCAATCAGATGGTGGCATGGTTGCCTGCTGTTGGTGGAGAGTATTTCTGCAAGTTTTAAAGAACTTCTTATAAAACTATCATCACCGGAAAATTATGCTGAATAGCAATTATTCATTTACACCAATGTTCGGCGAATAAGACCAGCTCTCATCCAAGCTTAAACAACAGGTAGTTTGCATACACAGTGATCGTAATTAACTAAAAAGAAAAGTTATAAAGCAACGATTAAGATATCGTGGTTTCAATAACACATCACACACATTTAAGACATAAAACATATTATTTGTGAATATAGTTACTCCAATACTTTCAATGATTTTTTAATGATTGTCTTCTGAATTGTCTGTGTACATTCTGTTTCTTTGGAATGCAAAGGAAGTAAGGGTTTTGGTCATGCGGGAAGCTGGTGGTCGAAAATCATGGGATAGTCATGTGGCGTCACGCTGTACATCCTGTGCTGGCCTGAGGGCGTCATTTAATTCTTTTCCTGTTCTGGACATAATGGTTCCATCCGTTGGTGGGTCCCAAGACATGGGGGCTCTATAGGTTTGTGAATGAACTCTTTCAGTCCTTGATACCAAGAGAGCTTTGTCGTCTCCTGATCGAATTAGTTTCGATCTCATGAGTAGATGAGTTTACCATACTGACAGGAAATCAACCACGACATGGGACTCATGTGCTGAACGATCCAGAAAACCCCGTGAACGCTGCTATCAGGGTCTGTTCGTATTAAGAATTCCCTACACTGTGCTAGACAGACATGTTTGGCCATAGTGCTTGTGTCTTGTATCTTTTGCAATGTCTTTTAAAAACTCTAGAACTTGTGTTTATTTCATTACCTTAAATGCAAAACACCTCCACAATTTTATGGTAATTTACATTGTTTCATGTGTAAAAAAAAGTGACTATTGGTGTAAAAATCTAATGCATAGCAATCACAGATAGCAGCCATCACAGATTATACTTTTTTTTGTCTGAAATGTATACCTCCTCCTTATTTTTGACTTAAGAGTGGTTGCGGCCATTTGTAACTTGAATGTATGAGGCTTTAAGTACTTCTGCACTGCAAAATAAGGTGGATATAGAGTGAACTGTGTAACAAAAAGATGATTCTACAGATCAGGGTGTGCCATGAAAACATGTTTTATGCAGTGCTGTAGACTGTAATCAGTGATGTTGAACCAGTCTGCCAGCATATAATGCAAGATATAGCCAGTTGATGTGATGTCTTCCTCTTTTACCTGTCAGGCAAAGCAACATGTCATTTTTATAATCACCAAATCACACAAAAAAACATTACTAAACACACAAAGCTTTAATTTCACTACAGGAAATGACTAGAGGCTTCCAATCATTCAGCCCTGTTAGAGATCATGTGTGGACATGTGGAGCATATGTGGAGCATGGTTACCAAAGACACACTATGTGTGGAAGAACTTTACCACACGGTTGCATTTATTAGTTTATGGATGAACTAACAATGGACACAAAAGCTGAAGCATTAATTAACTAAAACTATATAATAGTGCTGTCAATCGATTAAAAGAATGAATTAAATAATCGCATAGTTTTCCGAAATTAATCGCGATTAAACGTGATTAATCCCACCTAACATTACAGTTTTTAAATATACGTTTATATTGCAATAATTTCACATTCAATCTTCAAATTAAAGTAGAAACAACATAAAGACAGTATATTTTGACAGTATATTTTTAATATTTGTTAAGTGACATCTTTATGACTGAAGGCGAGTATCGCTGATACTGATGTCTCTATGAAATAGATTTCCCCCCCTAATATTAAACCCTTGAATCTAGCTATTCAACATTACAGTATAATTGAGTGCTATCAATTTTAACATTTATTAGACTCTAGAAAATAACAACTAATTTAAGTGAACTTAAAACAAACCCATTATAATAAATATCATATTTAACTACTTGTGCCCTTCAGCAAGTAGGAAATATAAAGAAATTGAATAAATTTATCAAACACTAAATTAAATATAGATAAATCCTTAAAGCTAAAAAAGTTATTGATTCTCTCTTTTTTCTTTTGTTCTTTGATTAACAGACATCACAGCAGCTGGGTTATTAGGTTATTTGGCTGCTATTACTTTAAGAGCTGCCGCTGCTGAATGTGACACAGATCTGACACGCATGCTCGTAGTTTTATTTGCGTTTGAGGAAATTTTGTTTTTACTGACATATGGCCGGTGCTGACCGCAGTTACGATTTGTTCTTACTGAAGATCTCGTCACCTGGACGTTTCCACGCTCATTTGAACTAGTGGCTGGCACTGAGGTGGACAGTGAGCATCTGAAAAAGTATCCCATTTGATGTTATAGTGTAAAGATGTTCTGCGTTTTAAATAAATGCATTTCTGTCAAGAAAAAAAGACCAGTAAGCATCAGTTATAGTGGGGGGGCTCCGCCCGCGTTAACTGCATTACATATTTGTAACACCATTATAGTGAAAAATTAATCGCCTGCGGTTAACGCACTAAGTTTGACGCCCTAATATAAAACTAAACCTTTTAACATATAGGGGCAGTAATGTAGTAGTTATAGGAAACTAACAGTAAATTTGACCAAGTATGTTTGTATCAAGTACGCTAAAAGTTTTCTTTTCTTAGTGAATTCTATAATGCATTTTTTGGTGTTGTTTTAATAATACATTCAATCCGCTGTATTGACCGTCTTGTGGTCTCGGCTCTCTCAACCAGCATGGCGCCGCAAAGGCTAGCAGGACGTGAGCTCCGATGATTCTTCTATTGTTTTTGTTTGTTTGTTCTGTGTTTTGTCAATCTTCTTCTATAAGTTTTACGAGAGACGAACTCCTTAACATTAAGGAACACATCCCAGACAATATTTTTATGGTTTTTGATTATTTGGACGTTTTGTTGAACATTCTAGTCGGAGGTACAGCGGTGCTGTTCAGACGCGTGTGCAGACACAGAAGAGGGAAACGCGCCGGCACCCTGGTTAAGCTCCGCACACGTGGCATTCGAACTGCGCTCCCAAGCATTCATCTCGCGAATGTCCGTTCCCTTCCAACAAAACGGATGAACTTCTTCTCCTCACCCGCACCAACAAGGACTTTTCTAACTCTGCTGCACTGTGCTTCACTGAAACCTGGCTGAGTGAAGCCATTCCGGACAATGCGCTTCATCTGCCGGGCTACCAGCTGTTCAGAGCGGATCGCATCGCGGAGTTAACGGGGAAAACTAGAGGTGGTGGATTGTGTTTCTACATCAATGAAAGTTGGTGTTCAGATGTAACAACACTGAAAAAGATATGTTGTCCTAATTTAGAGGCACTCATCATAAACCGTAAACCTTTCTACTCACCGCGGGAGTTTTCCTCTTTCATTCTCATGAATGTGTACATGCCTCCGGATGCGTGCGTGAGCGCCGCGATGCAACAGCTGGCCGAACAAAAAACTGAAATGGAGCAAAGGTACCCAGACTCTATTTTAATCATTCTTGGAGACTTTAACAAATCAAATCTCTCCCGTGAACTGCCAAAATACAAGCAGCACATTCCGTGTCCCACCAGAGACAGCACTATTGTCACGAATCCGGTCCATGAACTTCCAATTTCATTGACTCTCGCAATACACACTGTCTACATACACCCCGGACTCCCATCATTCATTGCACTGATTGCAAACAGCACTGATTGCACACAGCTGTTTACACTGATTGCACCCAGCTGGTTCATATCACTCACTCACTATTTAACACTCCCTCTGATCCCTTCCCTCTGCCGAGTAGTGTATGCGCTTATATCATTTCCTGAGATTTAGATACCTTACAGAGCCCTGCATTTGCTTAGACCTAGTCCATGCCTTCGCCTTAGCCCTTAGCCTTACTTAGCATTAGCTTGCCCTAGCATTAGCCTTAGCCCTATAGTCCTTTGCTAGTCCATGGCTTAGCCTAGCTTAGCCTAGCCCTAGGTCATAGCATTTGCCTTAGTCATTAGCGTAAGCCTTGACCTAGTATAGCCTTAGCCGTAGCCCTAGCCATAGCCCTAGCCTAGCTCGTTTGCCCGTTTTGATCTTCGCCTGGTTTTCTGGATTTCTCCCTTAGTCTTGTCCCTTCTGACTCTGTCTGCCCATCGTCGACCCACGCTAGCCCTAGGACTGTTCTTGTGTCTTGCCCACCATATCCCTGTCTGCCTCTGTTTGACAATGCATGCTTAATGGACCACGTCTCTTTAAATAAAGCTTGCAGATGGATCCGCACGTCTCACGTCTCGTCAGCCCCGTAACAGAATACTCGGCCACACAAGGATCCAGCGGCTTTTCTGAGGAGCATTGGCCAAGTATGGACCCAGTCACCCGGCTGTTTGATTTGCGACAGGGGAGCTCACCTATTGAGGAATACGTCGCTCAGTTCTGTGAGTTATCTTTTAGGGTACCTTTTGAGGAGGTCACATTAAAGGATATCTTCCGTTATGGACTAAATGAATCCATAAGATCATGGATGCCAGAGGGTAAATTTAATTGTAGTCTAAAGGACTTTATAGACTATGCTTTGCTGACTGCTGGGTCAGCGTTCACTGTGGGTATCGTGGAGGAACGCGACCCGGCCCTCACTCTGGTAATGGCGGCCGCACTAAAGCACGCTCACAAAATGGCGGCGACAGCGGAGCCTGATCACAAAATGGCGGACACACCAGACTTCATGAGGCAAGTCAAAGGCCACAGTTGATCATCAGGAGTCAAGCAAGTCACAGTTTATGCATCACGAGTATAGTCCAGTCACGTGATAGGATGAGTTAGTTCAGCTCACAGTTGGCTCATGGCAAATCAAGTCCAGTTTTGATGCATGAGTCTAGTCAGTCACTAGTTGATTTTAGGAGTCAATCAGTTGCAATCATACCCGAGTCTAGTCAAGTCACAGTGATCGTCTGGGGAAAATCAAGTCACCGGTTATGATCATGAGTTAAGTCAATTCACAGCTGATAGTTTTAATTAGTCAATCACAGTGATTTGTCAGGGTCAAGTCAGTTACCATTCAATTATCATGAGTTCAAGTCTATCAAGTTGTTCTTCCTGAGTTCAGTCAAGTCACAACTGACATTCATGAGTCTAGTCAAGTCACAACTGTTCGTCATGAGGCAAGTCAGGTCACAGTTGATCTTCCTCAGTCAAGTCTAGTCACAGCTGATCTTCCTGAGTTCAGTCTAGTCACAGCTAATCTTCCTGAGTCAAGTCAAGTCACAACTAATCTTCAGGAATCAAGTGCAAGTCACAGCTGAATCATGAATATAGTAGGTCAAAATGATCTTCCTGTGTCAAGTCAAGTCTCAGCTGATCTTCTAGAGTCACGTCACGTCTCAGCTAGTCATCCAGATTCACGTCGCATCACAGCTGTTCATCCAGAGCCTCGTCACGTCTCAGCTGTTCGTCCAGAGTCACGTAACGTCACAGCTGACCTTCTAGAGTCTCAACACGTCTCAGCTATTCATCCAGAGTCTCGCCACGTCTTAGCTATTCATTCAGAGTCGCGTCACGTCTCAGCTAGTCATCCAGATTCACGTGGCATCACAGCTGATCATCCAGAGTCAGGTCACATCCTGTCTGTTGCACCCAGAGTGTCGGGGTCGGTCCGTCGGTATCCCAGTCTGGTGTCCAGTGTGAGGGATGCACCGCTGGTGTCTGCACGCGCCGCTGGTATCCCCAAACCCACTCACTTTAGCCCTCCTGTTCCTGAACTCATTCCCCTGTCTGAAGTGCTTCCCTTGATGGGGATCGCTTTTTGGTGTATCTGGGCCGCGTACTCCAACGCCGATTTGCTAGAGGCAGCAGCACAAGCTACAACATCTCCAGAGGTGGCGGCATACGCTGCAGAACCTCCAGAGGTATAGCGGTGTTCCACGCCATGATCCCAGAGGGCCCCACGGTGTACACTGAAGTTCGGCTGTAGAACCTCCGAGATGGCGCCACTTGCCTCAGATTTTGCGTGGGGGTGCGCCAGCAAAGCACTTCTCTGCCTGTTCTGTTCCGGAAAAGGAGGCCGTCTATGAACTTCCTGCCTGTCCGGTTCCGGGCCAAGGAGGCCGTCTATGAACTCTCTGCCTGTTCTGTTCCGGCCAAGGAGGCCGTCTATGAACTCTCTGCCTGTCCTGTTCCGGCCAAGGAGGCCGTCTATGAACTTTCTGCCTGTCCTGTTCCGGCCAAGGAGGCCGTCTATGAACTCCCTGCCTGTTCTGCTCCGGCCAAGGAAGCCGTCTCTGAACTTCCTGCCTGTCCAGTTCCGGCCAAGGAGGCCGCCTATGAACTCACTGTCTGTCCTGTTCCGGCCAAGGAGGCCGTCTCGGAACTTCCTGCCTGTCCCGTTCCGGCCAAAGAGGCCGTTTGCGAACTCCCTGCTCATCCTGTCACAGCTATAGAGGCCGGTTGCGTGAGCTCCCCGCTCGTCCTGTCACAGCTATAGAGACCGTCGGGGAGTCCTCATCCTGTCCTGTCCCGGCTATGGAGGCCGTTTGTGAATTATTTGTGTCTGCCAGGGAGGTTGACCCTGAATGCTCAGTCTTGTCTATCAAACCCAATGTTCTGTCTCTGTTGTCTGTCTCTACTCTCTCGTTGTTACATTCTCCGCCATGGTCTCCTGATCGGTGTGGATCACCAAGAGGGTTTCCTGTTCCTTCAGCTCCGCCGTGGTGGTCCTCCGCTCCGCCGCGGGGGTCTACTATCTGGCTCTGGTGTCCTCTGCTCCGACGTTGGGTCTATTGTCTGGCTGGTGGTCCTCTGCTCCCGCCGTGGTGGTCCTCTGCCCCGCCAAGGTGGTCTACTGTCTGGCTCCGGTGGTCCTCTTCTCCGCCGTGGTGGTCCTCTTCTCCGCCGTGGTGGTCTACTGTCTGGCCCTGGTGGTTTTCTGCTCCGCCGTGGTGGTCCTCTGTCGCCGTGGTGGTTATCGATCGCCGGGGGTGTTACTGTTGCTCCGGTGGTTCTTCTGTCCGCGTGGGGATCTTCGGTTCCGCGCTTGTGTAGGTGGTTCCTCAGCTCCGCCGACTCTGCTTCAGTCCCTGGTCTTTCCACTTCCATGTGGACCTGGCCCTCCAACCCTTCCCCTGTTTCCGCCTCCACTCCACCGCCCTCTGGAATCGTAAAGTGTTTTGGAGCGTCTGGAAGCCGCTCCTTGGGGGGGGGCTCTGTCACGAATCCGGTCAATGAACTTTCCAATTCATTGACTCGCGCACTACACACTGTTGCACATCACCACGGACTACATATCCCATCATCCACTGCACTGATTGCACACAGCACTGATTTCACACAGCTGTTTCACTGATTGCACACAGCTGTTTCATATCACTCTCTCACTATATAACACTCACTCTTATCTCTTCCCTCTGCCGAGTATTGTTTCAGTGTTTATCACTCTCCTAGAGATAGCTACCTTAAGGAGCCCTTGTCATTGCCTTAGCCTTAGCCATTTGCCTTAGCCATTAGCCTTAGCCTTAGCCCTAGCCATTAGCCTTAGCCCTAGTCATTTGCCTTAGTCATTGCATGACTTCGATAGCCCTTGTCATTAGCCTTAGCCCTTAGCCTTAGCCCTAGTCATTAGCATTAGCCTTAGCCCTAGTCATTAGCCCTAGCCTTAGCCCTAGTCTTAGCCTTAGCCTTAGCCCTAGCCCTAGCCTAGCTGTTTTCCCGGTTTCTGATCTTCGCCTGGTTTCCTGGATTTCTCCCTTAGTCTTGTCCCTTCCGACTCTGTCTGCCCATCGGTGTCCTTCGCTAGCCCTGTGACTGTTCTTGTGTTTTGCCCGCCATATACCTGTATGCCTCTGTTTGACCCTGCCTGCTTCATGACCACGTCTCTGTCTTCTCCACAATAAAGCCTTGCAGATGGATCCGCACGTCTCACGTCTCGTCAGCTCTGTAACAACTATATTGGATCACTGTTACACAGCAATAAAGAATACATATCACTCTGTTCCAAGGGCAGCTTTGGGGCTCTCTGATCACAGCTTAGTTCATCTTATACCGACCTACAATCAGAAACTGAAATCAGCTAAACCTGTAACAAGGACTGTAAAAAGATGGACTAATGAAGCAGAGCAGGATTTACAAGCTTGTTTTGACCTCACTGATTGGAGCGTCTTTGAAGCTGCAGCCACCAATCTGGACGAGCTCACAGAGACTGTAACTTCATATATCAGTTTCTGTGAAGATATGTGCATTCCTACCAGGACATTCTTATCATTTAATAATGATAAACCGTGGTTTACTGGGAAACTCAAACAGCTTCGTCACGCCAAAGAGGATGCGTACAGAAGTGGGGATAAAATCTTGTATAACCAGGACAGGAACAGACTAACAAAGGAGATCAAAGTGGCTAAAAAAAACTACTCAGAAAAACTGAGAAAAGAGCTTTCAGCAAACGAACCAGCGTCAGTATGGACTGGTCTGAGGAACATCACCATGTACAAGACACCACCCCCACAGCTTGCGGAGAATCAACAACTGGCTGACGATCTGAATGTGTTTTACTGCAGATTTGAAAAGGATCGTCTACCACCCCCCATCCGCTCTGATCTGCAATTCACACATTCACTTACCCCCCCTGCAACCCCTCTCCCTCCCTCTTCCACCATTCAACCTGTGCTTAAGGTCTGTATAGAGGATGTGAACCGGGTCTTCAGGAAGCAGAAATATAGAAAAGCTTCAGGCCCAGATGGTGTTTCACCTGCTTGTCTAAAAGTCTGCGCTGACCAACTGGCACCAATCTTCACACAGATCTTCAACAGATCATTGGAGCTGTGTGAAGTTCCCTGCTGCTTCAAACGCTCCACCATCATTCCGGTCCCCAAAAAGTCCAAAATCACTGGACTTAACGACTACGGACCTGTCGCTCTCACATCTGTGGTCATGAAGTCATTTGAGAGACTGCTCCTGGCCTACCTGAAGGACATCACTAGCCCCTTGCTGGATCCCTTCAGTTTGCCTACAGAGCAAACAGGTCTGGTGATGATGCAGTCAATGTGGTACTGCATTATATTCTGCAACATCTTGATAGACCTGGGAATTACGCAAGGATCCTATTTGTGAACTTCAGTTCGGCCTTCAATACCATCATGCCTGACCTTCTCTCAGATAAACTCACCCAGCATTTCGTGCCACATCCAATCTGTCAGTGGATCACCAGTCATGACAGGACAGGCAGCAGCTAGTGAGGCTGGGCAAACTCACATCCAGGACTATCACCAGCAGCACTGGCGCCCCCCAGGGATGTGTACTCTCCCCAATGCTCTTCTCTCTGTACACCAACGACTGCACCTCTAAGACCCCTCTGTCAAGCTCCTGAAGTTCGCAGACGACACCACACTCATCGGCCTCATTCAGTATGGTGATGAGTCTGCTTACAGACAGGAGGTTAAGAGCTGGCTGTCTGGTGCAGTCTTAACAACCTGGAGCTTAACACGCTCAAAACTGTGGAGATCATCGTGGACTTCAGGAGAAAACCCCCTGCACTCCCCCCACTCACCATCATGGACAGCACTGTGGCTGCAGTGGAATCATTCAGGTTCCTGGGCAACACCATCTCTCAGGACCTGAAGTGGGAAAATCACATTGACTCCATTGTGAAAAAGGCCCAGCAGAGTTTGTACTTCCTTCGCCAGCTGAGGATGTTCAACCTGTCACAGGAGCTGCTGATACAGTTCTACTCTGCTATCATTGCGTCTGTCCTGTGTTCATCCATAACTGCCTGGTTTGGTTCAGCTACCAAATCATACATCAAGAGACTACAACGGACAGTCAGGACTGCTGAGAGGATTATTGATGTCCCTCTGCCCAGCCTCCAAGATCTTTACATCTCCAGAGTGAGGAAAAGGGCTAAAAAAATCACCTTGGACCCCTCACACCCAGCCCACTCTCTCTTCGAACTGTTGCCTTCTGGTCGGCGCTACAGAGCACTGACTACCAGAACAGTCAGGCACAAGAACAGTTTTTTCCCACAAGCTATATTCAGCCTGAACAATTAATCTTTCATAATTATACATCGTCCATCACAACTAACATAGTATATTTATATTAAACTGCACACTTTGTAAATAACATATCTGCACACTAATAAACATATATGTACATTTATCTAAACAATTCAATTTTTTCCTATACTTCTATTTCTGTATATAGTACATTATTCAATTTTTCTAATTTTTCTTTTTTATTATATTAGTGTTATATTACAATCCTACTGTGTTATTCCAATGTATGTCTACACTATGTTTGTACTTTCTTCTACACTGGAAGCTCCTGTCGTCAAGTCAAATTCCTTGTGTGTAAACATACTTGGTAATAAAGCTCTTCTGATTCTGATTCTGATTCATGTGTGAAGTGAGTGTTGTGCCAGTTGCTAATCTTGCAGGCCTACTTGTCCACATGTCTGTAAGTGTAAGCATCTTGAAACATCGATTGGTGCTGCGATTCCATCACAGCAGATTATCAGAGTAACAAGTGACGGCAGTGGTGATGTGCTGCTTCCCACCCGCTCTTCCTGCTGAGAGCATTAGCCATGATACAAACATGCTAATGGCAGCAGCTTGAGGTAAATACTAGAGAAAACCATGTGCTGCCTTAACTCCTGATGTGAATGTAGGTGCTAGTGCAGGTATAAAAAAATTATAGAGCTATTAATTTGCCACCTATACCAGTGGGAATGAAGGCCTTCATGAATTTACTGCTGAAAAATAAAACAGCTTAAACCAGCTTAAGCTACGTTGTTGGTCTTAACTGGTTTTCAAGTAGGGGTATGTGATGTCATGATTTTTGACCATGGACAATTAAAATGTCTCCATGATCTGCTTTTAAAGAAATGTCGTAGTATCATGCTACAGCGCACATTCTATCAGCTGAAGTTCTGCCGCCTCCGTCTATGGTCTCAATATACTGTACAACGCCACATACATTCACATCAAATGTTAACTCAGTGGTACAGTTACACTCATGGGACACTGCACTTCGCAATCACATGAGTACATTATTTGCATGTGGTTTAAAACTTTGCCGGTTAAACATTTCATTCGGGTGCTGTTCTGACATTTGCTTTTTCTGAGTGAGCACACTTGAAGTGCACACACACACTTAGTTATCTTTTGCATCTGATTGCGTTAATACTGTCAAAAACAAACAAGGTTTACATATAAACACAGTCTGTTAGGTCTAAAGTGAAAGTAAGCAATTGAGAGAAAAACGGATGTGTGCCTGTATATTAGATGCTTGCAGGTCTTAAACGTGACATCAGACTAATAGTACTAAACATGCTGATGCTTGTCATTAAAGGGATAGTTGACCCAAAAATTCTGTCATTATTTACTCACTCTCATGTTGTCCCAAACCTGTATTATTAAGATACATTGATATTAAGATATTTTGAAGAAAGTGGGTAACCAAACAGTTGCTGGTCCACAGAAAAAAAATTAAATAAAAATAATATGGAAGTCAGTGGGGAACAGCAACTGTTTGGTTACCCACATTCTTCAAAACATCATCTTTTATGTTCAACAGAAGAAAGAAAATCATACATGTTTAAAACAACTTGAGAGTGAGTAAATGATAACTGTCAAACCCTTGGCTGTTTTGTTGTGTTTTCCTTCCCCATGTGCTCTGTGACCAAGTTTCCCGGTCTGTGTCTGATTGTCATTGTGTTCAGGTGTGTCTTGTTATCATCATCATTTACCAACCCTACTTAAGTTCAAGTCTGTTCATTATTTCTTTGTCTGGTATTAAGAATGGATGGATGCGCGGGTTGGTCTCCGTATGCCTACGGAGTCCCTCGTTGTGGATATATTAAATAATTTTGAATCATCTCCTTAGTCTGGTGATCCTATTTCCACCATAGCTGTGACCCAATAAAAGGTTTTTCATTTTTGGGTTAAACGATCCCATTTAAGTTAAGAAAATAAAAAACACAAAGAGAAAAAGTCACCACTGCTCTTGACGGAAGAATTTTTAAAGGAATAGTTCACTCAAAAATTTAAAATTCTTTCATTAATTACTCACCCCCGTGTTGTTCCATGGACGTAAACGCTGTTTAAAATACACAGTTTACGCCATTTACGCTTTGATCTGAACGAAAAACAACGTATCCGCATGACGCAGCTGACACAGAACAGCATACACCGTTTACGTTCAGTGGATATTCTCCAAAATGGTGCTAGGGGGAGGAGACGAATTGTTGAATAAAGTCTTTATTTTTTTTTCTTTTGCACACAAAAAGTATTGTTGTAGCTTTGTAAAATTACGGTTGAACCCCTGATGTCAAGGGATTATTTTACCGATGTCCTTGCTATTTTTCTGGACCTTGATCGTGTAAGGACAATTGCTGTCTATGGGAGGGTCAGAAAACCCTCAGATTTCATCAAAAATATCTTAATTTGTGTTCCAAAGATGAACGGATGTCTTACAGGTTTAGAACGACACGAGGGTGAGTAATTAATGACAGAATTTTCATTTTGGGGCGAACTAACCCTTTAATGCAGTTGTTTTAATAAGAATCAATGTATAATTTATACATTCTTTGGCTAAATATCTGCCATTCTTTTCTTTGTATATTTTGTTACCTTGTAAGGCTTTGTTTTTAAAATAGTTTGGCTGTACTGCTCAGATACATGCAAAATAGTAAAACCAACATGACAAAGAATTGTGATAAAATAAGTGATATGATATTTTTACTATGTCGCCCACCCATATTTTTATGCCTGAACAAGCTGGTTTTAGAGGGGTTTTGGACAAACCAGTTAAACTCCACTGTGTCCTGCTGGCTTAGGATAGTCCAAGCTGTTTTTTCGGCATACTTATTGCTGTTAAAGTGTTTGTTGTTCAGATCCTGTATTATTTTATTATGGTTTAAAAGTAGCATTTGTTATTTTGGTAGAAACTATGGTTACTGTGGTAAAAGTCTGTATGGAATGGACAATATTCTTATTGCAGTGTGGCTTGTAATTACACATCGTTCATGTAATTGCTGTTGTAATTATTTTTACGTTTAACAGGTTAGATAGTTATGCCATAATGTCTGGATAGTAGATCATGCTTTCTGAGACAGTTTGAACTGAAATTAAATAAAAGGTTTGCAGAGGCTAGCTCTTAATTCTTAAAATCAGTTCAGTGGAAAATTTTCTGTTTTTTAAGTTCATTCATTTTCTTCTGTATTAATCTAAATGAATGACATATGTCCTTGGTCTTTGGTAATGTGCTAGAAAATGTGATAATAATAATAATAATAATAATATCTATTCTTAAAGCATCTTTCTAACAGTTTTTAAAACATGGGTGAACACTCACCGGTCCAGTTTAAACCAAGCCATCTTGGAAGTTTATTCTATGGGACATTTATCTTGTATTCAATTAGGAGGATTTGTGAAGAATGATGTAATACGCTCTCATATGAAAGACAAGAGCAGATAAAAAGCCGTGAAAAATTATATATACAAATGCCCTTTTCTACTGTCCACTTTGTATCCTCGGTTGCAAGGATGAGACAGCAGAAAACATTCTTCCCCTGCTCCATTTTGTTTGGTAAGCTCTTAATCATAATTACTGGTCTTTGGTGAATTCACTTTTTGTGTTCTTTCAGTGGACTACAGACAGAGCCAGAAATAAGAGTCCCAGTCTCTAAGCTTCTATTGATTTATTTTTAATGAGTTAGGGTTATACAAAGACCTAGAGGATGAGGACGAGAAGGAGGCCCAGGTGATGTTATTATCAGGTGCATCTAAACATTAAGAAGAAGCCAGTGAACATGAGCCAAGATCCCATCACTTAGAAACCATGGGAAGTAACAGGAGACCACAGTAGCATCTCTATTCAGCCGGCCCCTGAGATTCCCATCAGGATTTGAACAATGGGGCCACAACAATTGGCCTGAATGTTGGGCCTGCTTGTCTTTTTTTACTCTGCACTCTCTGAATGTGTAACATAATAGTGGTATGCATGTAAGTTGGGATGTTGCTGTGGTAATTCAGTTATGTTATTCATGTTGAGAACATCTTTGAGGTGTATGCACAGTGAGCGATGCCATTTTTCCAGGGAATCTGATGGATATTGAAACCGAGCAGTCTTGTAAACCGAAACCTCTTCACTTTATTAAACCATGGACTGGAGTAACCTATTGGTCTGATGCATGTTCCAGAGGCTGAGCAGTCATCAGTGGGCTGAGGAGAGGAACGGGTGCCATCGCACACTCATTAGACCCAGGGGCCGCTCTTTGGACCTTCTTGTTAAAGTCTTCATGCCTGGCTTGTTTATTTGTGTGGCGAGAAGATTTGCATTCTGCAGATCAAAAGATTTCCATATTTCTCTCAAAATGCAGTTTAGACTCAGATACTCGAGGTGAACGTCTTCTATTCATCTTTGTTGCTCTCTAATGAGCTACGCCGTTCGCGGACCAGAAAGTCAACTTTGCAATTCATAATTGTGGCTGCCCACTGAAGACAATCGGAAGAGTTGTCTTCAAAGAGTCACACTTTTGTAAGCATCTACTACTCAACCATGGAAATTTATTTAAACACACAGCCTTAAAGGGATAGTTCGGCCTAAAATGAAAATCCTGTCATCATAGACCCTGGTCAGGTTAGGCAAGGCAAGTTTATTTATAAAGCACATTCCATACACAATGGTAATTTAAAGTGCTTTACATAAAAGGCAGTAAAATAATCATTAAAAAAAAATCAACAATAAAACAAGGAATTTAAAAACTTTTAACATTATTTTAAAATGTAGTTAAAATTAATTTAAAACCATTAAAAATAGAAAATGATTATATGTAAAATACAGTTGCATCAGAGTTAGGACATTGCACAGTGTTCATTCAATAAATGTGCAGATAAACAGATGAGTTTTGAGTCTGGATTAAAATGTGGCTAATAGTTTAGCACATCTGATCTCTTCTGGAAGCTGATTCCAACTGCGGGCGGCATAATAGCTAAAAGCGGACTCCCCTTGTTTTGTGTGAACCCTTGGTATTTCTAACTGACTCGATCCAAATGATCTGAGTGGTCTGTTAGGTTTATATTTAGTGAGCAAATCTGCAATGTATTTAGGTCCTAGGCCATTGAGTGATTTATAAAAGAATAAAAGTACTTTAAAATCAATCCTAAATATAACTGGAAGCCAGTGTAAGGACATGAGGACTGGTGTGAAATGCTCAGATTTTTTGGTTCTAGTCAGAATCCTGGCAGCAGCATTCTGGATGAGCTGCAGCTGTCTAATGGTCTTCAGTGAGGAGACCATTACAATAGTCCACCCTGCTGGTGATAAAGGTATGAACAAGTTCCTCCAAGTTTTGACTGGAAACAAAACCATATAGGTTAGACGCCATATTGAATTTAACATGAACATGAGGCTGTGAGGTATAGACTTGCAGTCTGTAGCACTGTATGAAGTTCCTAGACCATGTAATTTTCACAACTCTCAACTGGTTTATGGGATGTTTTTTTTTTTTTTGGAAGAACGTTTTGTCGACTGGATAATCGGTATGTTCTACAATCCTTTGAACGCACTGTACTTCTATCCCTCACAGCCTCGTTTTCATTCCTGTCAAATATAAAATGATGCTCCACTGAATATTTAGTCACCCTCATGTCATTCCAAACCTTTATGACTTTATTCTGTGGAAAATAGAAAAAAAAAACGTATTATTGACCACAAATAACATTGGACCCCATTGACTCCAATGTACAGACGGAAATACAAGACTACATGAGAATTTGAGTGTTAGAAATGCGGGACATGACATGTTGCGCATTTGGTCTGTAGAGCATTGTTTGTTTCTCTTTCAGGTAACAGTAACATCAAATTATAGGTTTGATAATGGTGTGTTTCGTTTGCCTTTTTCAGCAAACGAACGTGCATCACATTAATTAAACAGCCTAGCTTTGTTTTTTGTTTTTTTTAGCACAGCATCTGTGGTTCTATCACATCATTTGTTGGTCTTATCCATTAATCATTCATAAAATCACATACATATTTTATGATGACAAAAACAAACAAAACGATTGTTTCCTAATATCTGATTGTCATTGTTCTCTCAGAGCCATTTGTCATCATTTGTGCTGTATCATCCTTATGAAAGTAAATTTGAGGACTAAACAAAGCAGAACGTCGATGATTTATGCCGTCGGGCCATTCTCTGTGAGTTCCACTCCTCATTGGCTTCATTGTCGTATCTGCTTACAAGGCAAAGATAAAGTCAGAATGGGGTTTCTATTCCTCTTAGGGGACAAGAAGCTCTAGGTTTATAGTTGTTTCTTGTCTTCAGGTCTTAAAATTGCCATTTAAAAGTTATTTCACAGGCAGTCTAAAATCCCAAAAATAAAGAGCTCGGGCGTTGTAGCGTCCCAGGAGGTGTAATTGAATCATTTTTCACATTAAGCAATCGCTCTAACATGCCACAGAGTACATTTTCGAGCTGGTGTGTCCAGTTTCAGGTGCATGCGGCGCAGCGGGGTGGAGGCGGCGCCAAACAGGTTGGATGAGTACAGGTGAGGCTGGAAGCAGCTTATGTTAATTTGTCAACATGAGAGGAAATCCTCCTTAGAGCCGAACTCGTGAGAGGGAGACAGAGCTACATGGGAACCTATTAGATAACCAATTCTCCTGTCGTCCGCCTCACTGGGGGAGAGAGTGTACCTGCGATTGTGGACACACAGGGATTCCATTCAAACCCAGCCCTGCAAGGTAAATGTTTATATTGCCACCCCTCTTTTTCTCTGTAATGAGCGTGGAGGTTGGTTTTCTCACTGCCCTGTTTGAATGGGCGCTTCTGCAGGTGCTTGTCTGTTAGCCTCACGCAGAGAACCGCTTCCAGTGGCTTTGGTGAGGGATTCTCTTGGGTTTTCTTAGGTGTTGCTCATTAGGTGAGTTGGTACAGGACATGAATCAAGAGAGCAGTTGTATTTCAATTTCTGTTATGCTGCAGAAGCATCATAGGTGGATGGTGTTGGCGTGTTTGCACATAGTTTAACTTAAAATATAATGTGATTCAGCTTATCGTCTTGGGTTTGATGTGAAAAGCAAATCTCTTTTTATTTGCTTAATGTCTCCATAAGGGTTCTGTCAACACAAACTTCATGTTGGTGGTTGTTTATGTACTCGTGGCTGCTGAGTACATTTATGAGAGCAACACGTGGATACCAGGGCTAAAAGCAAATAAAAAGTTATCACCTGCTTTTGTGGTTTTTGAAAACCAATTGTTAATAGGGACAGGAAAGATAAACTATGACTAATAAAGTTACAGTATTGTTTTCTATCTAAATCTAAATCTTTCTAAATCTATCTGTCTGTCTGTGCTTGGAATATACAGTCGTCATTTAATTGCAAAAATTTGTAGAGCTACTATTGTAAAAATACAGTTGAAAAGTTACTTGTCATATTTCTGGGCCTGTTTGCAGGGGTGTGTGTGCCTTTGTGTATAAGTGCCATATCACAGTATTGTATGTGTGTACTTAATTTTATTACACCTGTGTGTATTCTCGTGTGTGTCCCAGTATGCGAGTGATCTCTATGACATGTGAAGTCAAGCGCAAGAGAGATATCTTTTAGCATTCCTATTCAGTCGTATCTCAGTGACAGTTGTTTTTCTGGCAGTATATTAGCAATATATGCTGTACACTGCTGTTGGTAAGTTTTTAGGAAATTTATTTTTTCAATAAAGATGCATTTAATTCTTCAAAAGTGACAGTAAAGAAATGTATAATGCTACAAATGCTGTGCTTTTAAACTTCTGTGTATATATAATATATGATATATATTTTTTTTTTTTTTTTTTTTTTTTTTATAAAAACAAATAAGCAGCACAACTGTTTCACATTGATAACAAATTAAATTTTATGAGCACCAAATAAGCATATACAGTTTTTTATTTTGAAGGATCACTGAAGACTGGAGTAATGACTGCTGAAAATTCAACTTTGCCATAACAGGAATAACAATTTAAATATTAAAATTGAAAACAGTTATTTTAATTTGTAATATTATTTCACAATACTACTGTTTTTACTGTAATTTTAATAAATGCTGCCTTGGTAAGCATAACATAAAAAAATCATGAAAAATTCTTAAACTCAAACTTCTCTTCTTTTTTTTTTCTATCCAAGAATATGTGGCTAATTTTCAGTGACCATCAAAGGAGTTTTTGTTTTTGGCAGCATAATGATGTGGTTATCATATCTACCAGCAGTAGGTAACTGCTAACACTAAACAGCCAAACTCTGAATCCTTTCCATTGTAGGCCATTCTTTATTACCTCTCTCTCCATTGCTTGCATTCAAACCAGGTAGCTCATTAATTCAGGCCTCTTAATCTCAAAGCTGGACAATAGTGGAAATGTGTGTGTCTTTTGTCTTTGCTGTTTAAAAGTCAGGTCACCTTGTCCACACTTGTTATTTTGATTAAACGCACTCCTCTTCCTGTCCATCCCTAAAGGTCGGAGGTCATAAGGTGTACGCCTGATCAGTTTTAGCAAGAATATTCATTCCCTGTGTGACTGTGTATGCCAAAGAAGAGACATGAGGATGACTCCTCTGATCTGAATCATATGCGTATCTATATTTAGTACCCTTTTTTTGTGATCAGGAACAGACAGAGAGCCGGTGGTGGGGCAGCAATGACCCATCCTTGCCCTTGAATTCTACCTGCTGACACACTGCTCAAAAGACCACCTCATCCTTCCCTTACCACACACAACACCGCCCTTTTGTTCACCCCTTCCTTTTGAAACATGATCTTTTGAATTTCAAAGGCAGAGAGGAAACCAATGCTCCATCCTTGTATCTAAACCCTGGTGGGATGTCCTTTATCTGTCCTCAGAACGGTTGTTTATTGGCCATTGATAAGCGCAGCTCAGAACACCTTTGGTTTACAAAGACGTGCAGAAATATACCTCACTTCCTGTGCACTGGCTTCAACTCGGTCAGCACATGGAACAAAAAGGATGGAGACTTACGTGGGCTAGATGGAACATGGTGACTTTCTTAGTTCCTCAGAAAAAAAACTAAAATAGAGGAAAATAAGAGAAAATGACGAGAGAGACTTTCCTGTCACTATTGATGAGGATTGTATGATCTTTGAATAATATCGGTCTTTAAATACAAGATATTTAAAGTGTACTTAGTTCCACTTTAGCACAATCAAATATACTTCAGTAAATCTTCAGTTGGACTTCAGCACTACCTCCGCACAGTTAAAGTGCATTAAGTACAAAAAGTTGTTTCAATTTAGCAGACTTTAAGTATACCAGCTTAATATACTAAGGGCCCTATTACACACCTGGCGCAAGGCACTAGTTTCAGCCCGACGCAGTTCTCATTTTCCTGTCCTGCGCCGTGTTGTTTAAATAGCAAATGCATTTGAGCCCATTTGTGCGCCCATGGGCGTGCTGGTCTAGAAAAAGAGGTGTGTTTAGGCGCATTGTTAGCGTGTTGCTATTTTGAGGAACTGAAAATAGACTGTGCCATAGATCAACTCAAACCTGGTCTAAAGTCTGGCACAGATTTTTCTTGTATTTAAAGGGGTCATATGATGCTTTTTTAAAGATCATTATTTTGTGTATTTGGTGTAACAGAATATGCTGACATGCTTTAATGTTCAAAAAACACATTATTTTTCAAACACTGTACATTACTGTAGGTCCTCTATACCCCGCCTCTCTCAAACACATCGTTTCCTACAAAGTCCCTCCTTCCGACAAGCAAAGTCTGCTCTGATTGGCCAGCTGACCCAGTGCATTGTGATTGGGCGAACACTACAAGCACGCGTCGGAAATGTAACTCCCATTACCATAATCGCGAGCTTCATCTTTAAAAATAAATGTAAAGACAGAGCCCGACAGGGGAACAGAGTCTCGTGACAGACACAGTGATGAAGCTGGTCTCTCTTGCTCTCTCTCTGTCTCTCAAACACACGCGAACGCGCGCACACACACACACACACAATCTTAAAGATTCCTAAATGCATCTAATTCCAGAAGGCCAAATAAAGTGCTTTAGCTTTCACCTAGAAACACACAGCGTCTCCATGACATGGCTGCTTCAACACTAACTGCGGTACTGAAACCACGCCTTCTTTCTTTGAGTGCACATTTGGGCGGCATTATGCTAATATTTCCACATTAGTGAGGTAGATATGTGGGGGCGTGTTAGAACGAGCCGTTTTAGCGGGGGCGTGGCAGAGTCTTAACTTGAAAAGAAGATCTCTTGGTTTGAGACTTTAGTCTTTCCAACTTCAGGGATCTTATATATGCACAAACAGCTTCTAACACTCCAAAGACAAAGGAAACCTTGAAATCTCATCATATGACCCCTTAAAGAGAGTGTTAGTACTATGCGCCGATAGGCGGGTGCAAAAGGCATACACTGTGCTTATTGCCCACCAACGGCACACGAAGCACAACAAACCTTTTTAATATGAAAAATTACTTAGCCATGTTATAGCATGGCGCAAGTGCAGTTGGCTTTTAAAGGGGATGGGAGATGAATACAATTTTAATTATATTTCATTTAAAATGTAATTAAATGTAGGATATGAACATTCATAAGACAAATAAATGTCTTTAAATACTAATAAATTGCATTGTGCAACTTAAGTTTCTATTTTAAGCTACTGCATTAGGTATCACAAACTAATATCAAATGTAATGTAAGTTAATGCTAGTTTAAAAATATAGTTGTATTAATTGTATGGATTACTTTTTATATAAATGTATAACATATAATGTATCAACAATCATTTATGTATTAAAATAATTATATTTTCAATAAATATATTGCATTTTGCATTCCGGGGTCATTACAGGTTTACATTTAGATTATATTTAATTTAGTTTATAGATTAAAGGATTAGTTCACTTTCAAATGAAAATTTCTTGATAATTTACTCACCCCCATGTCATCAAGATGTTCATGTCTTTCGTTCTTCAGTCGAAAAGAAATTAAGGTTTCTGAGGAAAACATTCCAGGGTTTTTCTCTATATAGTGGACTTCAGTGGGGTTCACTGGGTGGAAGGTCCAAATTGCAGCTTCAAAGCATTCTACACGATCCCAGACGAGGAATAAGGGTTTTATCTAGCGAAACGATGGGTAATTTTCTAAAAAAGAATAAAAATTATATACTTTTTAACCTCAAACGCTTGTCTTGTGTAGCTCTGCAATGCGCATGTGTACTCTGTGTAGTCCCATTCGAAACAGTTAGGGTAGGTCGAAAAACTCCCATCTCATTTTCTCCTCCAACTTCAAAATCGTCCTACATCGCTGCAGAAGTACCGACCCAGTGTTTACAAAGTGAACGTGCAAAGAAGGTCAAACGCCCTTTACAAAAAACGGTTTAACAGCGATATAGGACGATTTAGAATGATTTTGAGTTTTTCGATATAACCTAACTGTCATGAACCGGAATGCACAGAGTTCACGCAGAATTAGACAAGACGAGCGTTTGAGGTTAAAAAAAATATAAACTAAAAATGTTTTTAGAAAATGACAGATCGTTTTGCTAGATAAGACCCTTCTTCCTCGGCTGGGATCATGTAGAACACTTTGAAGCTGCACTGAAGCTGCAATTTGGACCTTCCACCCAGTGAACCCCACTGAAGTCCACTATATAGAGAAAACCCCTGGAATGTTTTCCTCAAAAACCTTAATTTATTTTCGACTGAAGAAAGAAAGACATGAACATCTTAGATGACATGGGGGCGAGAAAATTATGAGGACATTTTAATTCAGAAGTGAACTAATCCTTTAAAAAGCAAATTATGATTGTTAAAATGCATACCATATACTCCTTTAAAATATTTATGAAAAATTCACAATTATTACATGCAATGTTTTTTTTTATTTAAATAGAATACATTTATAATTAATTTACCATTAACATAACTACAAGACATCTAATAGCAGATGTTTGTTTAGTTCTCGTCAGTAAATGCTACTCCTTTTGTGAAATTACTCAGACATCAGTTTTACGTTGGACTTAGCTGAAATTTTCCATTTGTTACTTCATTTCTACAGTACATATTTCTTATTTTGTCATCTGATGTGTGTTTAGCCCAGTATTTGTCCTGTCTCGTTCCGCTCAGTGCGTCCGTCTCGGTTAGAGATCATTTTTAGGGCTGTGCATTATCACCACAATAGGCCCCCAAAACAACCTGACTCAATTCACACCGTGTCATCTCACATTTTTCTCGCTCCGCTGTCCTGCGGGGGATCAAACAGGGAGAAACATTCCCTTCAGACCAGTTGTAGTTGGGACAGGCCTGGCAGGACAAATGAGATGGTGTCTACTATTTCAATAGAGCTGCTGTAAACGGTTGTTTATTACGTTACAGTTAAGCTCTTTGCATGAATCTTCCGCGTGACACTTCACAACTGTCGTCTTGAGCACCTGATTTATTCATGATATTCCTTCAACTGTCGGAAGGAAAAATAATGTACCTCCCCTCAACTTTTTTGCAGACGAAAAACTCTCCATGGGTTCGTAACGGATTTGTCAGGTCTGTAATGGATTTTGAAACCAAAAGAAGTTACCACAAGACGTGTAGACGAAAAGCAAACAATCTTTCAGCCATGCGAGTGTGAGGAACGTCTTTCCCCATCCATAAAATAAATGTTAAACTGCTTTTAGCTGCATTCTTCCTATTTTACTAGCTACTCTGTTCACAGTACATCAATTTAAATAGATATGAAGAGTGCTTCAATTGGAATAATCCGCTCAGACCTAATCCGTGTTTTTGTAGAACCTACCTGCAATGTTTTAACCCCTGAGGCACAGAGGTCATTTTCCTCGTATAGATGTCAGTGAGGAGCACAAATATGTTTTAATGAATAGACATTTAAATGCCTGAGCTCACCTGTTCAGAGGAAGGCAAATAACGATTTGGCCCTGCTCAATTTGTCCGCTAAATAAATGTAACAGAGAGCTTTCCACTAAAAAAATCTATCAGTGTTTTGACTGTACAGAAGGTAGACGCTGCTCTCCCTCTCTGGCTGTTGAACGAAGTAATTTTTCCTTTGGCAGATTCAATTCGTTCATCATTACTATTTTATTTGATTTGCTTTCTCACTCTGTGTGACCGGTTCATCCACACGCATCAAACTGGGTGAGTCAATGTGCCGCAAGTGTACAAGTGAGTCACCGGTGGTTAAGGGTGTTCATTTGTTGCCCTTTTCATTGCTTTTCTAGAGTCTTTTATTTCTGCATTTGTGGTTCACCTCAATTTCAGTTAAATTTACTAAAATGGTGTAAATATAATCTCAAAACGTATGACTGATCAGGCTAAAATCAATAAATTATACTTTTTTTCTATGAATTAAATATAAATAGTTCACCCGTAAATAAAACTTTGATGAACATTTACTTACCCTCAAACCATCCAGCATTTAAATGAATCAGTTTACTTCATTGGAACAGATTTAGATAAATTTGGCTTTACATTACTTGCTCAACAATAGGTGCCGTCAGACTAGTCCAAACAGACTTGTATCTTAGCAACAATTTGAAGTGTTTTAATGATAGATTTGTTTGTGATAAACACAGCTTTTCACTTCACAACACATTAATTCAAATAATAGACTGTCTTGTGGATTATTATGATGTTATATCAGCTGTTTGGGCTCTCATTCGGACAGCACCCATTCACTGCAGAGGATCCATTGGTGAGCAAGTGATACTACATTTCGGACTCAACTTTTTTTATTTTCACAGTGCAAGTTTTTATTATTGCTATGTTCAGACATTGCACTGCATAATATGGATGTGCTTCTGCCTGGATTGTGAAATGCTGGAGAGGGCACTGAAGTTTTGGCTTTCCACTAGCAGATTTATGAACGTGTCAGGAGAGACTGCATCACCGGCTATGACATGCTTGATTGCTAATTGTGCTGGGGGTGTTGGGGTTGTCAGAAAGCAGGTTTGCCATTTTGGCTTCAGAACAGACCCTGAAAGAGCTCCTAACAAAACAGAAGGAGCCCACATTAAGTATGTCATAATGAGGAGATTTTATGACTGATGCTGCACGGATAGTACAAGCACACCATGTATCTTTATTATGATGCTTTTTTCTCAGCAAATCTCAGAATACAGAGACTTCCTAATTGAAGCAGCCGATGGCCATCCGTCAGACTCTAAGATGAAGCTGTAGGATGATGTTAGAAAATCTTTTAAAACCTACTAATGAGTTTTTTTAGCGTTTTTCTTCACACAAATCCCTCGTATGGTTTCAGTAGACTTGTATGAGTTGCATGGACTACTGTTGATATTTTTATGGTACTTTTTCTTGTTGAATTGGGGTCCTTTTTGGAGGTTGATCCAGGGGCAATTCTAGGATTTTTTCAATGGGGTGACACAGGAGCCAAGAACCAGTCAGGGACCAAGAACCAGTCGGGGGGAACCATGGGAAAAGTAATGTGTCCCAACACAAGTGGAATGACATAAAAATGGCACTGCACAAGTGCCTGGACAACACATCTCTCTTTTTATAAATAAAAAACCATTGAACAGACAATAATAGTTCTCGACTTATTTTATTGTGCAAACAGACTATGTGTGTGTGTACCAGGTTCAGGGCTGCTAATTTGCTGGCCAACTTGGCCCTGCCTGGTGGATTGACTCTGACCTGCACTGCACTGTACTGCATCTACCTGTCTTTGACATGCATGGTTTCTTCTGGAAAAAAACATTGAATATATTGCTGCTGTGCCTGACTTCGTCCCCTTTTCATTTTTTCCCCACAAAATTCTGTCTAAAAATAAAACATTACACAAACAGTATATTTAATAGCCATATTCTCATCTGATTAAAGACAAAATCATTTAAATGTAAAGCTGTTCTTGGACATTGCAAATGAAAAATAAATAAATAAGACTACCATGCAAAAACGTTTGTTTATTCAATACAAACTGGTGTTTACTATTCAAATTTCAAGTGTCAGAATACTAACATTATTAAAACCCCACATTTAGCGGTGACCACGTTGACTAGACTATGGGAAAGTGCTTGTGCCTTTAATCTTTGACACAACAGGTAGAAACGTAACATGATTTCTATTTTAAGCTGAATAACACAAACAGCAAAAAACCTCTTCGGAGCTTTATATATATTATATATATATATATATATATATGATATAAGCGTCACTGGGAATTATAAGGTTTATTAGATTTTGTCAAACAATGGAGTATTCACATATTTTATTCTGTGACAACTTATTTTACCTTTGTGATGTTTTTGTAAGCTGTGTACATTTTGTGACTTTTTTAGACAAACCAAAAGGGTTCTATCTATAGAAGTCTAGAGGAATGCAAAAACTAGGCAGTCAATATCTCAAAATTGACTCAGAATGTGATAGAACTTAGTTCAATAGGGCATATATAGAATATATATACTGTATATACAGTGGGGCAAAAAAGTATTTAGTCCACCAATTGTGCAAGTTCTCCCATTAAAAAGATGAGAGAGGCCTGTAATTTTTCATCATAGGTATACCTCAACTATGAGAGACAAACTGAGAAAAAAAATCCAGAAAATCACATTGTAGGATTTTTAAAGAATTAATTGGTAAATTCCTCGGTAAAATAAGTATTTGGTCAAACAAGCAAGATTTCTGGCTCTCACAGACCTGCAATTTCTTCTTTAAAAAAAAAAGAGGCTCCTCTGTCCTCCACTGGTTACCTGTATTAATGGCATTTGTTTGAATTTGTTATCAGTATAAAAGACACCTGTCACAACCTCAAACAGTCACACTCCAAAACTCCACCATGGCCAAGACCAAAGAGCTGTAAAAGGACACCAGAAACAAAATTGTAGACCTGCACCAGGCGGGGAAGACTGAATCTGCAATAGGTAAGCAGCTTGGTGTGAAGAAATCAACTGTGGGAGCAATTATTAGAAAATGGAAGACATAAAAGACCACTAATAATCTCCCTCGATCTGGGGCTCCACGCAAGATCTAACCCCGTGGGGTCAAAATGATCACAAGAACTGTGAGCAAAAATCCCAGAACCACCCGGGGGGACCTAGTGAATGACCTGCAAAGAGCTGGGACCAAAGTAACAAAGGCAACCATCAGTAACACACTGCGCCGCCAAGGACTCAAATCCTGCAGTGCCAGACATGCCCCCCTGCTTAAGCCAGTACATGTCCAGGCCCGTTAGAAGTTTGCTAGAGAGCATTTGGATGAACCAGAAGAGGATTGGGAGAATGTCATATGGTAGATGAAACAAAATAGAAGTTTTTGGTAAAAGTCGGTTTGTTTCTTCTGGGTAAAAAACTCAAACTGTCGTGCTTGGAGGAGAAAGAATGCTGAGTTGCATCCAAGAACACAATCCTACTGTGAAGCATGGGGGTGGAAACATCATGCTTGGGGCTGTTTTTCTGCAAAGGGACCAAGACGACTGATCCGTGTAAACGAAAAGAATGAGGGGCCATGTATCGTGAGATTTTGAGTGAAAACCTCCTATCAGCAAGGGCATTGAAGATGAAACGTGGCTGGGTCTTTCAGCATGACAATGATCCCAAACACACCGCCCGGGCAACGAAGGAGTGGCTTCGTAAGAAGCATTTCAAGGTCCTGGAATAGCCTAGCCAGTCTCCAGATCTCAACCCCATAGAAAATCTCTGGAGGGAGTTGAAAATCCGTGTTGCACAGCGACAACCCCAAAACATTACTGCTCTAGAGGAGATCTGCATGGAGGAATGGGCCAAAATACCAGCAACAGTGTGTGAAAACCTTGTGAAGACTTACAGAAAACGTTTGACCTCTGTCATTGCCAACAAAGGGTATATAACAAAGTATTGAGATGAAATGTTGTTATTGACCAAATACTTATTTTCCACCATAATTTGCAAATAAATTCTTTAAAAATCCTACAATGTGATTTTCTGGATTTTTTTTTCTCATTTTGTCTCTCATAGTCCCCCCCCCATAGTTGAGGTATAACTATGATGAAAATTACAGGCCTCTCTCATCTTTTTAAGTGGGAGAACTTGCACAATTGGTGGCTGACTAAATACTTTTTTCCCCCACTGTATATATATATGTCTATAATTATAATTTAATACTTGCAATGAACAGAGATGTGGTCTGCAGCCTGCAAAATCGCGCTTCTCATGTTTGAGCTGTGAAATTGACAGCACTCTAATCCAATGGTGTCGTAAATATACGGGAATTAATTGGCAGATAACCAGACAGTGAGTAGGTGTGTTCTACTTCAAGCGACGCTACGCTGCCGATTAGCGTATGACATCAGTGCGTGAGATGTGCCATCCTTCTAGACACGCGGTTCATCACTACAACTGGCATCAGAATAAGTTTTAGAGTGGGGACAAAGGTTGTGAGATCATATACAAAGACTGAGCTCATAAATATGAATGATCCTGTCATGACATGGATATTTTCGAGTCATGTTACCTAATTAAAATTCATGATCCAAATGTTATGAATTGATGGCTTGTGCTGATGTTCTTGAATTCTTTGGCCTTGTAAACTTTTCAAAGTTTGACATCCAGTATCAAGCTAGTTTTACCTTTTGCTCAGATATATTTGCATTGCTTTTTAGTATTAATTAATAATAAATCCAGACAATGTGTCTGTAGACCTACAATGTAGAAATTGATAGTTAACATCAATATTTAATTATGATAAAATGTATAAAACTATGGTAAAACTGTCATATGTGCTATAATTGGCCATTTCACAATATATAGGTTGATCAATGTAAATTCATCAGTTGCAATGTTCCTTCTTTTCACTCAATTCATAAGCATGGATGAACCATGGATGGGTGGCATACTTTAGCATCAAACTTTGTCCCTAGACCTGTTGGAAACCTGGAAAAAAGCCTTTTATGTTTGACAACAAATGATTTAGAGGAGAAATAATGAGGAGGTATAGTGGACAATTTTATGTATGCATTTATTTATTTATGTTCAATGAAAAAAAAAGTCCCTGCATTAGTGCAGGAAATACCAGTCACACACTCGGCCTAATGCTCTGGTTTCAGGTGACCTTTTCTCGTGCCGCTCTATTGTGAGAAGGAAGCATCAACCAGACTGTCTTATTTATCCCCTCTGTAGTGGATGTGCTCTTGTTTGGTGAACTCAACAGCCTTCTTCCCAGAAACCAACATCTTCTAGCTCTCGAGACTTATCGACCGCAGCTCCAGATTTTGCAGAGTGTAGTATACTACAGTTCATATGCTGTGGGCTTGCTTGGCTTTCGGTGTTTCTTTTATTTGTTCAAGCTATATACGGAGGCGAATCTACTTGTATACTTGCTTGTATTACTACGTTTTACCACACATGAACCCTACCAACGCGCATTATCGCGTGCTGAGCCGCTATTATCCACAGCGTACCTTCAGTGAAGATATACTGCTAAAGCCATTGTCGAGATGTGTCGCAAGTCTAATGGTGTGATTAATTAGCGCGTCTATATCTAAGTGTCCGAGGTAAATTTATTTTTGCCTATCTGCAGCATCCAGTGACAGCTGCGTATTAGCCTCTGCAGCGCTACTTAATACACTTTACTGTGCCGCGCCTCCGACCCACACGCCATTTACACTCTTGGCTACTGTATTACGGCACTGAACGGGTTGGTCAGAATGTTAAAATGTAGGAACTGCTTTTCAATTCATAAGTGTGAATTTGAATTGAATTATTCATGCCCTGCAGGATGTTGGATTAAAATTGGGATTGGAATGACAGGAAGAGAAATGTGCTGAATTCTAATTTCAGTGAAATTCAGAACACACAACAGAACAATTCCATTAGTCCAACATGTTTTTCCAACAAGGCAATTTTTGTGACAAAATATAATTATATAAATTCATTTAGCAAATTGATTTCCCTTGCATACTTATGCGTATTCATCCAGTTTATTAAAAATGTTAATTTTCCCATAAAGATGTGAAATTGTTTTATAAATTGTTTTATATTACATGTATACATTAAATGTTCCATTAATTATAATATAATTCCTGTAAATTGATGAACCTTATACAGTATGTATAATTCATAAATTCATTAAATTAATTTCTTAAGAAATGAAGTTCACCACCACTTATACACCCAGATTTATGGTTGATGTTTTGGCAAAATAAGAGAATTCCATAAAGCACAGAACGAACATGACGACCCTAGAAGGCTGGTAGAACAGACTTCAAGGGGTCATATGATGTGTTTTAAATTTTTCCTTTCTCTTTGGAGTGTACAAGCTCTTGGTGCATAAAGACGCCTGCTAAGTGCCAAGGACTAAAGTCTCAAATCAAAGAGAATCTTTATAAAGTTAAGAGTCAGCCAACTCCTACATGGCCTTGTTCTTAACCTGCCCAAACTATCTACGTCACTATGTGGAAAGATTTGCATAACGCCGCCCAAATGTTCACGCAAAGAAAGAAAGCGTAACTTTTATTGTCGCTGTAGTATTGTTGTTGCCGCCGCCATGTCGTGAAGGCACTGTGTGATTCGTTGTGAAAGCGAAAAAAGTTTTAAAAATCGACACGTTTCAGAAAGGCGGGGCATAGAGGAGAAACAATAATGTACATTATGTGGAAAAAAAATTGTTTTTTGAAACTTAAACCGCATAAACACATTTAATTACCCCAAATACACAAAATAATGTTCTTTTAGCAACATCATACGACCCCTTTAAGGTTCCACCGAATTCCTCTGGAGCTTTACCTTTGCTTTTATCAAATCTTTGTTCACAGTCTGACATTATCAGAAGTGATTATCCCCTGCTGCCATCCAGTATGAATAGTCCAAATGATTTGATTTAAGCTGTTGTGGAAGGCTTTTATATAATATGCATAAATAATGTAAGATTTTTTCCCCCTGTAAGCTGCTTTGGTAAGAAAGGAACTTCTAAGAGCATACATGTGATCTTATTAGAATAATAATAATAATATATATATCTATAAAGTGTGTTGGATCGGTTGTATAAGTACTGACAAATAAAATGGTTTATCAAGAATATATACGCATTAAAAAAAAAAAGAAAATAAAAAAGTTGTCCTTTTGTGGTCCTCAAAGATGAAGTTTAGCTAATATTTCATTGGAGTGAGGAAGGCTCTGGCCTTGGCACAAATAAAGAAGGTACCATTATCGCAAAGTCTTTTCTCATATGCAACCTGTTAATGAAATCTGGTCAGCTCACTCAATTTTCCAGTCCTCTGTTCTCACCCCTTCTGAAATGTGTTTCACCCTATAGCTGAAGAATGGGGGAACAATATGTCATGTGTTACTCAAACAGGCAATATTTGAACTGAATTGTTGATGCATGTCAAAACCTAGTGAGCTGCATTCATAGACAGCATTTTAAGGCATTGTGCTGTATGATTGCCAATGCTGTATTGAAATTTTTGTTTTGGAAAAAAAACATTCTCACTGTGTGTGTGATCTCTATGAGAAATCCTGGGGAAGGCGTGGCCAAATGATTAGAGAGTCGGCCTCGTAACCCAAAGTTTGCGAGTTCGAGTCTCAAGTCCGGCAGGAATTGTAGGTGGGGGGTGTGAATGTACAACGCTCTCTTCCACCTTCAATACCACAACTGAGAGTGCCCTGAGAAGGCAACGCACCCCCAATGCTCCCGGAAAAAAATGGCTGCACACTGCTCCGGGTGTGTGTTCACGGGTGTGTTCAATCAGAGCATAATTCTGTGTTGGATCACCATACTTGGCCACGTGTCACATGTCACGTCACTTAAGCCTTGTCCAAATACCCACCCTTGCGGTCTTGGCCACTTGAGAGCACGTGCGCGCGACAGGAAGTAAGTGCGCAAGACTGTCCCAGTTCTTAAAATGCCAAAGTGCAGTGCCCTTAATGGATAAAATCCACACTATCTCGAATACCGCTCTGGAGCGCTATTCGAGGCTTAGTGTATCTCATCATGCATCATGTTGTGGAAATAAATCGTAAGACTTTTTGCCAAGATCTCACCGGAGGTCACGGAAACCTTTCCAATGCAATTTAAATATTAATATAATAATTAGATATGACATATAATTTGGTAGAAAAACAGAGTTTTTTATGTTTTATTGGTGCAAAGATGAGTAGTTTTTTAAAATATTTATTTTGTACAACATTTGCAAATGCATTTTATTACTTAATTAGAAGCACCACAAAATTAAATAGTGTAATCTGTTATAGGGACTACTGAACAGACAATTAGAAGTTGATTTTAAAATGTGAAGTATTTAAAATTAAAATTAAAATAAAGCTATGCAAACACTTGCATTCTATAACACTATAAGTGTGTCCCATACGGTAATGAAAAGTTCTACACACACTTTTGGTCTTCATCCTCACTTGAACACTTGGGCCAAATACAGGAAATACGTCTTGTAAGTAGTCATGTGCAATTGTGCATAGACCGTAAGTGTGGGGACTTTGGCAAGGCTTGTGTCAACAGGTTGACGATTCAAGGCATAAAAACACCATCTTCTTCATAAGTTTTATTATAATTTGCATTAATATTTTGAATTAGTTATATTTTTTTTTTATTGTCTATTTATTATAATTTTTTTTTGTTTCAGTTTTGGTTTTAGTTATTTTAATACATCAAGTTCAACTAACTGAAAATTAATTTGATTTTATTTTATTTCAGTTCATGTTTATTTTATTTCAAGTAATGAAAATGATTTTATTTAAATAGCGGTTTCAGATTTAGTTTCAGTATACTATAAAAACCCTGCTGTGCATATTTTCTGTATGTCTGTTGTACGAAATATCTTTAACAATTTTATATTTATTAGCTTGAAATATTCTTGCTTAAGAATAGACAAGGCTTTTGACTACAGCTGTTTTAATTTTCCTAACAGTTTAAATATCAAATGTTCTATTCCTCCACAAGCTCTTTTCTTGCTCAATAATTGGTCACTTAACTTGACATGGATGTCATGTAGATATTGAAGGCAACCAGCCCATGCTAAATTGTTCAGCTCATGCTTGCACGTTTTATTTAAAGTAACTTATTGAACTCAACGGTTTCCTGTCATGTGATGATTCGTGAGCTGTCAGCTGTTATTGTCTTTGTGTGCCTTGTACGCTTGAGTAAAAGCCAGCTGATTGTATTGTCTGGCACGGAGAATACATCAGCCCATAATTAAAGATGGCATATATTTTCAGCAGCATTTTCACATGCCTGCTGTGGAATTTGTAGATGGTCCCCAAAACTTCAGCCAGTTTGTCAATGATCCCTAGTCTTAGAGCTCCATAGCATTATATGGAGCAATTATATTATGAGCCAAAAATAAAATAATATATTGTTGTATCCACTTTATACACCAATATAATACTTGCTTGCTGTGTTATAAGCTCTAATTGCCTTTTACATTTATGTGAAACATTACAGATTTTAAAGTGAGAAATTTTGGTTTGGGGTAAGATGATTTCATTTTATGGATGTGAAATGTTCCAACTAATATTACGAGTTCTATAAGATATGCTTTATTTTTACCAAGTCTATTGTCAATGAAGTGTATTTCAATTTCTTGTCAATTACATATTCTGCATCAATCCAGAATATTTGAGTATGCAGTGGAAAAATTAATTAAAAATGGTTTCCTGCCAGTTGTGTTTGTGAAATGACAGTGTCTCAGGAGAAGATTTTCGTCCAGTCATTGCAATTTGTCTGATGGCAGTGATAGGATGTCTTATCTGCCTGTCAACCTGTGTTTGTATACCTCTACACAGCCAACAGCAAGCGTTTGGGTTGTGTCTACTAGGGGTGTGCGATAATGATAAAAACTATATTTTGATATTTTCTGAAATTTTGTTGCAAACGGTAATTAGATTATATCTTGCAGAGTGTGATTTTTGCATAATCAGTATTCACATTGAATACTGATATTTGAAATGATTTTGGGAAAAGAAGGGAAAATATTCTTTAAATATAATTTAAAGTTGCCAGTAGGTGGTGGTAAATCACTGCATGAGTGAGTCATTGTGTCATTCTTTCAGCTGATTCATTCAAACAGCTGAATGATTCAGTAACAAAACACCGTCCTGTGTTTCTCAGAGGCACAAAACAGTTCTGCTGTGGATTTGTTTGGAACTATTTTCGTTGATGAAATAGAGCAAAAACAGGAACTGTTGTGTCTAAAATGTAAAGCTCATTCTCACAATCATCAAATTTGCATTGTAATATATTGGGAAGATAAAATATGATTATATCAGATTATTAAACTATAAAAGTAAATAGAAAATAAACAGGGGCATATTTGCCTCCTATCTTAAATTTTTGGAACACGTTCTCACTGCCAAACTGTACATATGACGCTTCAGGACCCTTGGCGCACTTTTGACGCTTCAAGTACACATTAGTGTCACTTTCGAAATGCAGGGTCCTCCATTGTTTTCAGTTGTTTGTTTTAATTTAATGGTTTGCATGCATTTGTAAAAAATAATAATAATTGTATATAAATGTATACTTCCATTGGAGCACCTAACCCCACCCCTACACTAAACCTACCCACTTCTGAACAATATAAAACTCATAACAGGCAAATATAAGTACAGTCACAGGTATTTATTGCAAAAACTGACCATAAAAAAGCAGTATAAAAGCATTACAAACAAGTCGTGTTGCATTCCAAGTGTTCTGAAGCCATGCGGTTTTTAACATAAGAAAATGCTGAAAATGATCCCGCTCCGTTAACACGCTCACATCTCATTCAAAAAGATACTCCCGTAGCATGACGCAAACGGTCACGAGACACACAGGAGCCAATAGGATTTCACAACCAAGGCTGAGTTGGGAGTGATAATGTGTTGATTTTGGGGAGATTCTGAATGCATTTTAATATACTAAATCACGCAGTTAAAGCGTGAACTCTCTAACTGTGTTTTTGTTTGGTTTTTGAGATATACTCCATAATGTCAAATGGCATATAATTTAAACAACAATTATGATATTATAGTAGACTATATATATCACACACCCCTAGCGGCTACTGTAGCAGGCTAAACCACAGGGTATTTAGTCTTTGTGGAAGGAGAAAATCTGATTCCATTATAGCAAGCCAAAATTTGAAGACTTGCTGAAATATGCAGAGACAGACAACAGGGTAAACTAGGGTAAACATTGGCAGTGGTTTTATAGAATTAGTATGGAATGGGTTGAGTTCAATAATTGCAACGTGCAGAAGTTACATCAGGTTTCTTGACAAGCTAAACCTCAAGTTAAAAGTATTCCAAATGTGTTGGACGTCTTATTGAAAGTGCTATTACTGTGAGAATGGCTTCTCCTTTTTATAGAACTGGTGAGAGCCTGGGGTTGTGTGTTTGAGTGGAGGGAGCAAACGGTTTGACCAAAGGTTGTTTGAAAGCTAGCTTTATTTTTGTAGTTCGGCTAGGTGATACTACTAGAGAAACTGCATTCTAAGGCCCAATCCCAATTCTACCCCGAGGACCTTCCCCTTTCCCCTACCTCCCCGTTCGCGTGTTCACGTGAAGGGTGGGGTGTCTCATTCTCTTTGGTTGGAGGGGTAGGGGAAGGCCCAGACAGCCTTAAACGAAGATTTTTCGGGACCAACTTCAAACAAAGGGGTATGAATACCTTAGCGTAAAAGGTTTTCAGGGGCCACATGCGCTGCCCCGATGCGGGAAAAAAGACAAAAGACACATAAATGTAAGATATTGGCATTAATAAGATTGTACTCCCCCCCCCCGCAAGGATCATTTGTTTATGTTACATTCAATGTGAGTTCATATTACAGTTCATGACTAAAAGAAAGGTTTGCAAAAATCGCTAATATTGCTAACAAACGTATATCATTAGATCTGCACGATAGTGCACAATATTTTTCATGTCTGATCAGGGCGATAACCATCGTAGACATTGAGGGGGGGCTAGTCCCCCCAATAATTAGACATCGCTAAACCCTTTTCTCAAATATGCAATTCGAGATGAGAGCAAGAGAGAGAGAGAGAGAGAGAGAGAGATGAAAGTTGCGTGTATGCGTGTTTGTGCATTTCTCTTTTTAGAGTGCGTTTACTTAAAAAACAGCGATTTTATCCTCTCGTTTCTGGAAAATATAATGTAGCGATTCAGTATTTAGACTGTTATTAATAAAAGTCGTGGGGCAGGATTGATAAGTTTCTTTTCTCCTGGATGTGTGAGCTGTGCGATCTCCGATATATATGTATATATGTGTGTGTGTGTGTGTGTCAGTAAGCAGCACATTAATATAGAGCGGTAATTAAAGGCTCTAATGTACACCAGCAAGCTTAGTATAGGTTTGTGTATGTAAGTAGTAGGACGAGTATGATGGCGTGTGGATGTCATAGTGTGGTGTCCAAATTCTTAGGGGAATATTTTCACCCCTACCCCTTGACACTCTGTATCAAGGGACAAAGGGAAGGGGTAGGCGGAGGGGTAGGGGAAGGGGTATAAAATAGAATTGGGATTGGGCCTAAAAGTTTAACACCAAAGTCGATGTGAAAGTGGTGTAAGGAGTGAAAATGGCAGGTCCTTGAGGAATCACAGGTGACCTCTGACTCAAATCAGCCGGCTGTCAGGTATCTTTATTCTTTATTTAAGTCTTGAGCAATAGCAGCTTTGAAACGTCAGCCCCACGCAAACTTTCCATCTGTGCGGGGGAACCAGGATGATTGACAGTGTCTGCGTGGGGAAATGTGTCTCCTCTCATATTTTGAGCAGGATCCCTTGAAATGCTGGGAAAGGACAGGGCTTATCTTCCCCTAACACCTGTGCGTGGCCTACTTTAGCATTCAGGGTTTCACACCTAAATATGTTACAATGCTATTTGTTGTGCTTTAAGAGCTTGCTAAAGAGGTCAGATACAAACCCCTTTTTGCATTGTGTCTGGCTTTTTATTCATTTAATTTTTTTATTTCATTTTATTTGTAACCATTTTCCTATCCTGAAAGAAGACTGCTTATCTAACCCACTGGCTTTTACACACATTATGCATCACCTCCTCTTCTGGCATGCCGCTTTTTAAATGCTGTGTAGGTTGGGTTGAGGGTCACAGTGCCTGGTGTAATACATCTGAATATGTCCTTAAATTAAGGGCAGCATGTCAAACACAAGGTCTATTTCAAGCTGTCTGGTGCATAATTTTTCATGAAAAACTTTAGAGGAATTTAGCTCCCTGCATGAGAACCTTTAGAGAAACAAAAATGACCTTTTCCTTTGTATTTCAATTGCAGCATGCAAGTGACATCAATTGATTGTTCATTGGTTAGCATTGGTATAATCACTAAAGTTGGGCTTCCTAAAGTTCTAAGCAAAACCTTTGTACTTAATCTCTACAGCATGTTTCCCAAAAACATGTACAACTTAATGGATGTTTCCTCTTGCTTACATAGTTAAAAAAGGATAACATTATTAAAATGATTATTGGAAAACCAGTATATTTTATATCGTAGAATGAAAAAAAAAACAAATTTGGTAACAAATTATAATCCACATTCTGTGAATGCCACAACATAAGCCTGAATTTGCATGACAATAACTTTACTGTATGTAGACCTACTAATAAATATATTAATTTACCAGTAATATGAGATCATATTTACATCCTCATAAATAGCTAAATATATACATATCTTCACATGTGTTTTAGTACAGTTTTAATTTTTATTAAAATTAAATTAAATATTTTATTCAGTATAGAATAAGATTGCATTAAATTGTTGGCATGAGAAATGAGAAACATTTCTTGAGCAAAGAAAATTCTGCTTTGCCTTTATAGGAAAATATTTTAAAATAAAAAACTAAATAGTTATTCTAACATTGTGCTAGTTAGTTTCCCCTTCAGGAACTCGAGCTGTGTCCGAAAACGCTATGGGAACGCCTTCAGCATGACCACGCTCTGAATCACATGAGTAATCAGTCCAATGGATGGGCAAGACATCACAGGTGGGGTGACGTAGAGACCAGAGAGCTTAAAAGCACGTGCGGTGGATACACCGGCAGCTTTCTGTCATTCAGCAAGCACTCTGTGTGTGTCAGTCTTATTTAAAATTTTTTTTACTGTGTTTGTCGCTGTTGCTAGTGGCATGAAGTCAGTGCCGCAAGTCATCTCCATCAAAAAGTCAACCTAATGGCGATAGCAAGGCACTGACAGGGATAAACAAACAAAAATCATTTTTTATCGTGGTTTGCTTGGGAGCGAAGCATGCTGAGTCAGCTCTCGAGGGTGCTGAATGTCCGCACTGCGAGTGCCTCTTGTTGCAGATGCTTTGCTCCTGGAAGGCTCTCTTTGAGGAGGGAGCCTTCGCCAGCGTTCTCCGCGGCTTTGGTCCCGCGTCTGCCAAGGCAGCTCGTCGATTGTGGTCGTGGGGTTCACAGATGGATCTGGAGGAGGGAATGGAGACAGGCGAGTCCCTATCTTCTTCCTCACCCACCAGATCCCTCAAATCGACAGGTTTCCAGGTGGCCCGTAAATCAAGCGGCGGCATTCCTCAAGCGGTATCCTCCCCGCTGCTTGTCAGCTTCTTGGGCTGGACTGGGCGGGAGCAGCCCCACTCGCGTGGACTGGCTCCTGCATACTGGGAACACCCAAACAGAGCATCGCCTCTCGTGTTCCTCCCCAGCGTGACCGATAGCAGAGGTGCTCTAGGTCATGGACTTCGCATCATCGAGAGCCCGGAGCTGCGGACTGTCAGATGCTCACAACTCAACAGTCCCATGTCCAGATCAGTTCCGGAGGACTGGTTTATGTCACGATCTATCTAAAAGACGCATACTTCCATATCTCCTTCCTTCCCCCAGCACACAGGAAGTTCCTGAGTTTTGCTTTCGGGTGCGTAACTTACCAGTATTGAGTTCTGCTCCTTCGGCCCCTGCACTCTCACCCTGCACTTTCATCACCGAGTGTGGGTTCTGCTCTGGCTCCACTGCGACTCCCAGGGCATCGCAATATTGACATTATTAAGACGGCATCCCTCACCGTTTGGTTGGCGGTCATGAGTGGCCACCCTGTGCCCACAAAACTCCACAAATGCTGAGCCACTTGGAGGAAATCGGACCAGTTGCTAGTGTGCTATGGTCACCCTAAGAAGGGTCTTCCTGCCTGTAAACAGACCCTCAGTCGGTGGATTGTGGATGCCATCTCCCTCACCCACAAGTCATCTGGCCTCCCCTCGCCCCTGGGGGTCAAGGCTCACTCCACCCGAAGAGTGGTGGCCTCCAAGGCCTTCCTGTCGGGTGCCTCTATGCAGGACATTTGTAACGCTGCAGGCCGACCCCACCCTCTGTATTCTCTCCGCCTTATTTTGGCTCTCCACACAGCCAGGTATTTGAAATTGGCGGTGTGGTCATCTCGTTCCCATTGAGTTTTGCTGCTATTCAAGCTCGATCCTGAAGGGTGATCTCCAGGTTACAAGCTCTTAATTCATTTCCCAGATGCTGCCAAGTTGTTCCCCGCAACGTGCTCTTTTAAGCTTCCTGGTCACTACGTCAGCCTGGCCATGATGTCTCGCCACTCCGTTGGAGTATTGATTACACACGTGATTCAGAGCGTGGTCACGCTGAAGGCATTCCCATAGTGTTTCGATGCAGCGTCTCGTTCCCTTCGGGGAACCGTGGTTACATGCGTAACCTGGAGACGTTTTTAATATATTTTTTATTAAACAAATGCAACCTGGGTGAACATATGAGACTATTTTCAAACTCTTGAATAGTATAGATAATAAATATAGAAACTGATAGAAAGACTTAATAGTTCAACAAGATAGCAAGCTATTTGTATGTGTCCATATTTTTGCACTGATGTTTAAGCATTTTAGAATTTGAGAAATTGTTTGAGGTTTTGATGAAATACATTGTTGTTGGGCCTTAAAGCTCCTGTAAATATGCATTTAAATGGATAGTTGACCCAAAAAGTAAAATTCTGTCATTAATTACTCACCCTCATGTCATTCCACAACCGTAAGACCTTCGTTCCTCAGAACACAAATTAAGATATTTTTGATTAAATCCTAGAGCTTTCTGACTCTTCATAGACAGCAATACAGCTACCACATTCAAGGCCCAGAACGGTAGAAAGGACATTGTTAAAATGTCATAACGCAATCTCTTGCGTCAGCAGTGCAACAACACACGCCATGGTCCTCTACTCTACTCTCGTCCTTTATAATAAGCCATCAACATGCCACTTTTGTAACATGTTCCTGTGTTGTAAATTAATATGCAATGTAATTAAGCTCTTCTGTTAAAGAGTGATCTGAAGCATTATCAGAAAGCCCAGCCTAAAGCAATATCTGAAACGTGGCATTGTTTTTTTTCTTTTAATCTCTACTCCAGATCAGTTTGAGGAGTTATTTGTGCGGTTATCAACACCATTAGTGAAGTGTAACATGCTCCGGTAACAATTCTTAATATGTGAGCTGGAATATCACGCGATTACTGAGTGAAAAGAAAAAAAAAAAAAAAAATGAAAGCCCATTGGGACACACAATTTATGCAAACAAAACGAACTGAATTCACTCTCTAAGGCCTTAGCATCTTGGCCATGATTTCGGCGTATGTCTTACACCCTGGCTTGATGCAAAGCCCTGGCAGGAGGTCTGTCTCTGGGGTGATTGTGTTGGGACAGGTCTCTTTCTCTTTCTGAAAACCCTTTTTTCTCTCCACATCAGCCCTCTCACTCTGTCCATCTCTCTCTCCCTTGTCGGGTTACCACAGTCTCTTTTTATGGCTTGAAAGTGACTAGGTCAAGCATGAGGTCTAATCTAATTTTAATTCACTCCATCACAGTTGGAGATTAATGCATGCGAGGAGGGGGGAAGAATACAGGCCTCTCATCCTTGGCCGCTCTCTCGCTCAGCTTTTCTTTCAGTCATTGCCCTTGTAGGCCTCGTATCAAACCCTGGCTCTGCCAAAAATGGCATGTTCAGTCACTTGTGCCGCATTTGCACGAACTGTTTATCGCTGTTCCGCGATCTCTTGCTCTTTCTGGTGTGTTACTCTTTGGCAAACGAAAGGGGTTAAAGCTCTCCGCTCAGGCTTGGCAGCTCCTTGTGGAAAGCTGTTACATGGGCCTTTAACTTTTAAAACGTCATGTTAGAACATGGTTTTATGAGTTTGACTTGGATATCTGACATTAAATGCTATCTGGGGATAATTCAAGCGTTGATGTGTACAAAATGTCAGTAAAAAGTAATAAGTTTTTCTCCTTTTAATGGAAAAAGGGCCCGCTAAATGGAGCAGGCCGTTCTCTAATTAACTTACGGGGGTCGAAGATATTTTCTGTGGGTTTTGGGTGGGGGGGGGGGGGGGGGGGGGGGGGGTGGGGGGGGGGGGGGGGGGGTGGGGGTCGGAAGCAATGATATCAGAGGAAGCGGTAAGTGTAGAATGTTGGCAAGAAAAAGCGGGAGAGAGAAATTAGGTAGACGAAGCAACTATTGTGAAAGAATTCCGAGGAATAACAAATTAAGGGGCATTTATTTTAAGCACAGGAGATTTAGGGTGTATTCACACCAGGAAAGTCCGCTAGTTCACTTGCTTTGGTCCGGACCAAATAGAATGTTGATTTTTTTTGTTTGGTGCTGTTCGCTTTCACACTGCCCTTTTTGCAAGTAAACCAGATGCTGTAAACAAAACCACATGTGTGCTTAAGGTCATCCATTCATTGGTTCATCCATTCAGCCGTACCAGAGTTCGTTTGGAAGCGGACCGAGACCACCTCTTCAGCTGGGTCTCGGTACGGTTGTTTGGTCCGCAGCAAAGTGCGATTGCTGTATTCACACCTGCCCAAAAGATCCGCACCAAAGAGGTGAACGAACCAAACAAGGGTGAACAATTCAATCAAACCAAACAAGACTGGTGTGAAATCACCCTTAAATTTAAAACAAACATATTTGGACACTTGCAGGTTGTCAAAATTAGTGTAACATTTATGTCTATTAAAAGGAATAAGAAAAGTAAAGTTGGTTCCGAGAAAAGGTCTAGCATTGTTTAATTGATATTTTGTTATGTAACACAAAAATGTGGCTTTGGTGTTAAAATGCTTCTGGAATAACTATACACAACTGTTTAAATGTTTGGGGTTGGTGAGATGTTTTTTATGTTTTAGTAAGATGTCTCTTATGCTCACCAAGGCTGTTTTTATTTGATCAAAAATACAGTACAAACAATAATATTGTGAAATATTATTTGTGCAATTAAAATCCTACTTTGTGTTTAATATATAGTAAAATATAATGTATTCTTGTGATCAAAGCTGAATTTTCAGCATCATTACTCCATTCTTCAGTGTCACATGATCCTTCAGAAATGATTCTAATATGCTGATTTGGTGCTCAATAAACACTTAAATTTAAGAATTTTATTACTATCAAATTTTTGGAAAACAGTTTGTCGTGGTTACTATTTTTTTGTGTTTATTTTCCCATCAGGATTCTTTTCTAATAGAAATCGCATTTATTGAATCTGAAATCTTAAAATGTAATGGTCATTGGCGTCTACCATCAATGTGTTCTTGCCTGAACAAAAATTTTAACAGAATTATTGTAAATACTTTGAACTACCGGGTCAAGAAGATTTTTGAAAATCCTGTAATTTAATCACTTAATGTGCAGAATGCTTCAGAGGTGTATTCATAGAACCATGTAATTCATTATAACATACCCTAGTCAAACAGTTTATCCCTTTTTATAATTTTGTGGGCTGGTAGAAGGCAATTGCATCACCTAGCAGGATACTGTTTTGATACTGAAATAAGAAGATGAGAATTTAATTAGAGTATGTCACTCTAATGCAGACTCGATAACGCTACCTACAGTAAATCGTTTTCTGCTGCGCTAATAAATTTTCCACTAGGAGAAAAGGCTCGTGGAAATGGCTTTATTGTGGCTGTGAATGGAGAGATGAAAATGGTTGGATGTATTCAGCTAACTCGTTAAAGGGGTGCATATGGACGTTGCTAAAAATAACAGTTATTTTGTGTTTTGGTGTAAATGCCATGTGTTTGAAGCGTTTAAGGTTTAAAAAACACATCAATCGAATATTTAAAATTTCATTATTTTCCACATAGTGTACATTTTTGTTTCTCCTCTATGCTCCGCCTTTTCTGAAACGTGTCAATTTTTACAAATCTCATCATTCCGAAAAGTGTGGTGTGCTCTGATTGGCCATCTATCCAGAGCGTTGTGATTGGCCGAAAACCTCAAACGTGTGACGGAAATGTTAAGCCCCTTAACATACTGTGACGCCGTGTCCCGGAGTGACGAGACAAAAAAAATGTAAACCCATTATAAACGAGGCATTCCTTGCATCCAGTGGGGACATAATAATGACTTATTTTCAAATAATGGACTATACTGTCTTTTAGGCTTGCATTGCTTGCGCCGCCGTTAAAGCATAAAACCATGTCTGCTTTGTGATCGGAGACACACTACAAAAAACAGAGCGCTACTCACATTACATAACCCCATTTTTAAAACATTTTTTTGCACAGCCAGCATTGCATCTCGCAGTTCGGAACGCAGTCCTCGTAAATCACTGCACACACTCGAATATTTTGGTTTGAACTGTTCTGACACAGTGTTGTAAATACAACTTAACAATTGATTTCTAGTTGTGCCATATCATACCGTCCACGATAAAACCTGATAAAAAGTGTACAGAGTCGCGATAATCCATGATAGATCGATGCAATACGTAGGCGAATTACGTTCCCTAGCGCGCACACAAACCCAATGGTGTGTTCGACCTGAGCAGATGAGCGCTGGCGCCGACTATGTATGGACATCAAAGTAACACATGCCGGTTCTAGAACATATTCGGCTCACACTCTTACCTCAAAATAGAGAGGTGCATAACTTTATCTAAGGCGGCAGACAGAACCGACTTTCTGGGAAACGTTCCGAGGCTACCGCTGGTTAAACACACGATTGACACTGAGTGGCTGCGTCGGAGCCAGTAACGCGCCGCGCACAAGACACTTGCAGTGAAAATAAAGGGGGGTAAGGGTTCACTCTCGCTGTATTTGACGTCATAACACCGATCGATCTGCTTAAGAATTCGAACCACAACTTCTGCGGTCACCTTCGACAATAGATTTACACTCAAACTTCAAATTAGGTAACTGTCATTGATGACGTAGCTCATTGAAAACGCATGGGAAATGCCCTTCATTTTGTTTTGCACATAATAAATGCCTGGTCACGCCTGCCAGCTGCAATCACATAAAACATTCCATGTTTTTTTTTCAACGTAGTGTTGCATTCGCAACACAACAGTGTCTCCACGACATGGTCAGCGGTTGCAACATACTAACGCGAGAATAAAATTAATGCCTTCCTTCTTTGCTTAAACATTTGGGCAGTGTTATGCAAATCGTCCCACACAGTTACATTGACATGTGGAGGGTCATCTTAAAGTGAGGGCGTTTTTAGTAACGGACGTGGACGCTCTTAGCTCCTCGCCTGGGTTTGATACTTTAGACTTTGCAACTTTACTCTTTTTAACTATGCACAAACAAGTTGTAACACTCCAAAGACAAAGGAAATCTTGAAATCGCATCATATGACCCCTTTAAGAGAAACATCATGGACATAGGCTCATTAAGACCTTTGTAATCCTTTGTGGTCATTCAGAAATTAAAACTTTGTGTTGGAGTAATTGTATACTCTTCCAATACTAGCCTAATATCCTTTATAGCTGGTAAATAGACATGGTATTGACCCTTGCTCAAGGGTTAGCACCTACTGGCTTCCCACAGCACTCAGCCATGTAATTGGTTTATAACCCCGGCGCTCAGAAACTTGCAAATTATCAGCAGTAACCTTAAACAAGGGCAGTGGGAGGTAACAGAGGCAGAGGCACACTCAGGAAATAATTCTGCCCTCTGTTAATCGCTGCTCAATGTTATCGAGCCTGTGCGCGTCATCTGTGAAATGATTCCTCCTAATAATAAACTACTGTTCTCATTGTTATCAACCAAACTGTCAACACAGTTACTCAGAACTGATGGTTTTTCAAAGTAGTGTCTTGGTTTTTCTACTTTGATTAAATTAAAGCTGCAGTCTGTAAGTTTAGCCTCTTTGTCGCCATCTCAGTTTGAAAACCTGCAATTGCAGCTTTGCGGAATTATCTTCCTTGCGTGGGTTGTGTGGCACGGCTCCAGCGAGGAAGAATTGAATGTTTTGAGGAGTATGTGTGACAGTCAGTCACCGCACCAGTGTGGATATTTACTGTACTTTGCAATCACAGATTCTAGCCTACGTCTTGGAATATATGACCCAAATAAGAATTTTCACCGTATATTGTCATCTGAACGTCTAGGTTACTTGTGTAACCCTCGTTCCCTGAAGGAGGGAACGGAGATGTTACGTCAGTGACTGACGAATTGGGATTGCATTGCCCGAGAGCCCAATCACCTTCGAGTTTTAACTAAACAAGCCAATGACAGTTGGTGTGCTTGGTTTCGCTCTACAGCGACGCCGGAGGACCGCACCCGCCCCGTCAGCACGGGTATAAAAGGGGACTCGCGTGCAAACCACATCAGTTTTTCCGCTGAGGAGCACGAGACTAGTGCCCCGGCCGTACAGCGGATGGTACAGCAACTGTGGGGCGACGGAATGTACTTCCCGTTCCCTTCCGTCAGGAATCGAGGGTTACACATAACAGACGTTACCATTCAGGTCATTCACCACGTTCACGTTACGTCAGTGACTGATGATTGGGATCCCGTATGGAAAACGCCAACTGTTGCTGACCCCCCCCTCCAGTGCCCTGCGAAGCCGCAAGAGTCCCCCACACCACTGGGGCGGAAATACAGTGAAACAGCGCTGAGGCAGAGGTGTCCGCTCACTGCTGTTCCCTACATGGTAAGCTATTGGATACACTTGGGAAAGCGTACCCAGTTTGGGATGCTACACGGAAGTCCACATCAGGCCGCATAATAGATGTTATCATGTGGAATTACACATATGGATTGGCCCAGGGCAGTACTACATATGGAATTCTCTGCGGTAGACTCAACCCACCTGAGGTGAGATAACTACGCAGCAGAGATGCAGTGAACGACTGCCAGGGAAAGACACGGGCTTACTGTGAGGGAAACCTTACCGTGGAAGAATACACATGTGGGATCGCCCGAAGGGGGAATCACTACACATGGGCACTTAGCCCAGCACAAGGGCTGACATTGGGCATGCACACGAGTGCTGAGCCTGGCGTCTGGCGTTCCGCCACGCCTGACTGCCGAGGGTGCGGGAGGAACTCCACCAAGGTTTGCCAAGGGGAACTGATTGAGGAGCACAAAGCGCACGTATCCAGTCCGGTGAGGGGAATGGCGCAGCAAGCGTGATTGACACAGAGCAGGTCCTGTTTTACTGCCTACCTGAGGCGAGTACACAAGAGAATACGGGCTCTACACGGAGATTATAGAAACTCGCAAACGTGTTAGGCGTCGCCCAGCAGGCAGCTCTACAGATGTCTGCTATCGATGCGCCCCGCGCCAGTGCCCAAGAAGATGCCACTCCTCTTGTTGAGTGAGCTCTCACTCTGAGGGGGCATGGTAGATGTTGGGCCTGGTATGCCAAGACTATATCCTCCACTAACCAGTGGGCAAGTTTTTGTTTGGAGACAGCCTTTCCCTTCCGCTGCTGACTCCAAAGCAGACAAAGAGCCTGTCTGAGTTCTCTGAACTCCGCGGATACGGTCCACGTAAATGCTCAGAAGCGCTAATTGGGACAGAGCAAAGCTAGTGCTGGGTCTGCCTCCTCCGGGGGCAGCGTTTGGAGGTTCACCACCTGATCCCTGAATGGCGTGGTGGGAACTTTGGGCACATACCCGGGCCGGGGTCTCAGGACAACGTGAAAGTATTACCCGTGAGCCCGATTCTAGGCACGAATCGCACCGAGAATGCCTGCAGGCGCCCTACCCTCTGAACCGTGTCCAATGCGGTGAGGAGCGTGTCTTTAATGACAGAAACTTAGCATCTACTGACTGCAGAGGTCTCGAGTGCTCCTCCATTCAGGGCCGTCAGGCCCGGGTATCCCAAGAGGGTACATGTGAGGTGTGCCGGAGGATTTAACCTAGCCTTGCCCCGTCTGCAGAACCTAGAATGACCAATTCTGCTTTCCTCCACAGACTTACCGTACTACATGCATCGTGATGCGCGGTCAATGGCGAGCAACAGTACCACTTTCAGGGTGGAGGAGACACCTTGCGCTCCAAACCCTTCCTGCAGGAAGAAGCATGACTGGATCGCATCTACGGGTCTTCCCGGCGGTAAGAGCCCAACACGACGAACGGTTCCACTCCCCGCCTGTAAGCGTGTCTTTATGACCGGGCTCTAGCTGAAGCGATGGTTGGGTTACTACTCCGCTGGATGCCACCTATAACCTCCGCTTCCCGTCCATGGACCATAATTGGCATGAGATTCCACAAGATCCGGACGGCGGGTGCAGCGTGTGCCCCCTCTCTGAGAAAGAGATCCCTGCGCCAGAGGCATTCACGCACAGGTATAGGGGCTGTCGCTAGGAGCCTCTGGCGGCGGAACCAAGTCCGATTGGGCCAGTATAGTGCTACTAAGAGGACTTGCTCCTCGTCCTCCCTAACCTTGCACAGTGTCTGTGCGAGAAGGCTCTCTGGGGGAAACGCATATTTGCGTAGGACCCGAGGTCAGCTGCACGCCAGTGCGTCTGTTGCCGAGGGGTCCCTCGGCCAGGGAGTAAAAACCACTGGCAATGGGACGTGTCCAAGGAGGCAAACAGGTCTACCTGAGCGACCCCAAAGCGTCTCCAAATAAGCTGGACTATCTCGGGGTGGAGTCTCCATTCTCCCGGAAGGGCGGGCTGACAAGAGAGCTCGTCAGCTGCATGATTGAGCTCGCCCGGGACGTGAACGGCGCGAAGCGACCTCAGATACTTCTGACTCCAAAGGAGGAAATGGCGGGCGAGTTGCGACACTGCCCTGGAACGTATGAACCGCCCTGGTGGTTGATGTACGCAGGTCTGCATTAGTGTCCATACGGACCAGTACGTGTCTTGTCAACGTAGCGGTCAACAACTTGAAGCTCGTAGAGCAACCATATCGTGCTTGCAACTCGAGGGCATTGATATGACCACTGCAATCGGTGCCCGTCGGCGCAAGCCCGCATGCATTCCCATTGGCACCTGGCACCCCTCCTGCAGAGGCTCTGTTTTGGAACAACAGACATGCCTGATACTCGCCCAAGGACACCCCTGCCGACTACAAGGACAAGTATCTTGTCCAGGGGCTGAAGGTCTGACGGCAGAACGGGGCGATTGAAACCCGGTATGTGCCGTGTCGCCATGTCCATCTCGGGACCCGGTCGTGAAGCCTACGCTGAAGTGGTCTCATATGAAGCAACCCGAGCGGCGTGACAGCGGCTGCGGATGCCATATGCCCCAGGAGCCTCTGAAATTGTTTCAGTGGAACCGCCGTCTTGCACTGGAAGGACCCCAGGCAGTTCAGCATCGACTGCGCACGCTCTACTGAGAGACATGCTGAGAGGTTGACCGAGTCCAGCTCCATGCTGAGAAAAGATATCCTCTGCACTGGGGAGAGTTTGCTGTTTTCCCAGTTGACCCGAAGGCCCAATCGGTTGAGGTGACTGAGCACCATATCCCTGCGTTCGCAGAACTGCGCTCGGGGCTGGGCCAGTATGAGCCAGTCGTCGAGGTAGTTGAGAACTCGAATGCCCGCTTCCCTCAATGGAACTATGGCTGCCTCCACGACCTTGGTGAAGATACGAGGCGACAGGGATAGTCCGAAGGGTAGGACCTTGTACTGATATGCTCGCCCTTCGGACGCAAAGCGGAGAAAAGGTCTGTGTCGAGGTAGAATCGAGACATGAAAGTACGCGTCCTTGGGGTCGACCGCTGCAAACCAATCGAAAGGACGGACGCATTGAAAGATGCGTCTCTGCGTCAACATCCTGAACAGGAGCTTGTTAAGGGCCCAGTTCAGCACGCGCAGGTCCAGGATTAGTCGTAACCCACCGCCTTTCTTGGGTAAGATGAAGTATGGGCTGTAGAAACCCGACATCATCTCGGCTGGAGGGACCGGCTGTATCGCTTCCTTCGCCAGCAGGACCGCGATTTCTGCACGCAAGACAGGAGCATCCTTTTCCGGCACAGAGGTGAACCGAATGCCGCTGAACTTGGGAGGGCGCCGGGTGAATTTAATTGCTTAGCCGAGTCTGATGGTTCTCATGAGCCAGCGAGACGGCCTGGGGAGCGCTAACCAAGCCCCCAGCGACCGAACTAGCGGGACAAGGGAGACCACCGACGTACCCGCAGTAGGGCAGCGAAGTGGAACACAGGGACCAAACCCGGGAGTCTTCCGGTTGTCCCGGTGTGGTCCTGATGCGGGGAGACTCGCCACTTACTGGACTCGCACGGCATGGGCAGGGTCTCGTTAGGAGCGTAGCGTCCTGTACGGAACCCCTGCTGCCCATTTGGCGAAGGCGGATGGGACTGCCATCGTGGAGACTGGTCTCGCTCCACTGCTCCTGTCTCCCTCCAACATGAACTGCGTCGGAGAAAAAGAACCCCGCTCTAGTTTAGTTTTGGGCACCACTTGGCTGGGTAGCGCAAGGTTTCTGCCGACCGGCCCTCTCCGGTTAAGATCTTGCGGTCACCACCATCTCTCCGTGAGAGCCGGTCCAAGAACCCACGGTCGCCCTTCCCAGGGACGCCGCCCGCCCCTGGTCTTCACGGGCGTTGGCAGGGGCGGAGACGGGCTAGCACCGTGCTTTCCTGCGTCCAGCTCCATGTGACGCTGCGGCGTTGTGAAGGCCTGCTGCTGCGGCCGAGCTGGACGGAGATAGAACCACAGTAGGGCGCTCTCGGCGCGAGCGCAGATTGGCTGCAGCCGGTGGTGGGGGTGCTACTGCAAGCGACGCCGTGGCCGGATGTTATTGATATGGGCCTCCATCTGCTTCTGTGCGGCGGAGAACTGTTGGGCAGAGCCCTTCCCCGAGTCGCCGAATAGGCCGGCCTGGGAGACCGGGGAGTCCAGGAAGCAATGCTTGTCAGCCTCCCTCATATCCGCCAAAGTCAGCCATAAATGGCGCTCCTGGACCACCAATGTGGACATAGTCTGACCCAGGGCCCGCGCCGTGACTTTCGCCGCCCTAAGCGCGAGGTCCGTCGCCGAGCGCAGTTCCTGCAGCACACCTGGGTCACCACCACCCTCGTGCAACTGCTTCAACTCCTTGGCCTGGTGGACTTGCAGGAGGGTCATGGCGTGCAGGGCGGAAGCGGCCTTTCTAGCAGCACTGTAAGCCTTAGCCGTCATAGCGGACGAGAACTTACAGGCCCTGGACGGAAGGCGTGGACTACCTCTCCAGGCGGCGCTTTGCGGGCAGAGCTGCATGGCAATAGCACGCTCAACTGGAAGGATGTCCACATACCCTTGGGCCGCCCCACCGTCGAGTGTGGTGAGGACGGAGGAGGCACCAAGTCTTTTTCGGGCAGAAAAAGGTGCCTTCCAAGACTTAGTGACCTCCTCATGCACTTCCAGGAAGAAAGGAACCGGAGGTCTGCTGCCGACTCCGGCCTGCCCCCCCGTAACCAAATCATCCCGCCTTGAGCGTTCTGGAGAAGGCGGAGGCCTCCAGTGCAGCCCAACACTTTCAGCAGCCCGCGAAAGCATAGCGGTCAGCTCTGGATCTGTCTCGGGCAACGCCACTCTACCTGACGTTGGCAGCGCAGTCGAATCCTCATCTCCAGAGCTTAGCTCGCCATCCGATGAAGCGATCGACATCCTGTCCTCTGCCTGTTTACCACACAAGATGCCGGACCCCGCCCTGTCCGAGGACCCAGCACACTCGTCCAGAAGCACCAGGTGGTGCGATGTGCTTGAGGAATGAGAGGCCCGCGGAGACGTACTCGACGGGGAAGCTCTCACCGTAACCCTCAGGTCTCCCTGACCATGATCCGAAGTAGCCCTCCGAGAACCAGAGGAGCTAGAGCTGGGCATGGCAAGGGGGATACCCCCCCTTTTAATGAGGAGGTATCTAGACCGCAACCTCGCGATGGTCATGTTCCCGCACTGAAAACATGACTCATCCATGAGCACTGCTTCAGCATGCTGTAAGCCCAAGCACGCGAGGCAGCGATCATGACCATCAGATGGAGGCAGGAAACGACCACATCCAGAAATGCACGGTGGGAAGCCATCTTTAAAAAGATGCCCGTCGCTCGTGGGGCTCTTTTATACATTTGCTCTTTTAGGAAAAAAAGGAAACACGCTTTTAGAGAGACTGCTGAAGCGCCCAGGGGAGGTCGCGGAGAGACCGCAGAATGGAAGCTGCAGCACCCCGAGGTTTCTAGCAGCACTGGATGGCAAACCCCGCTGACACGCCGTGACAATAACACCACTCCAACTGTTTCTTCTTTCTTCTGTTCTTATTTCAAACACTCCGCTGGAGATCGTCCTGAAATGCTCGGCTCCGAGCGAAAAGCTGATGTGTATACCGCCAAAGCTGCGGGCGGTGTGCGCGTAGGCGAAACCCTCACGCCGCAACTCTCATTGGCTTGTTAGTTTACCTCAACTGGTGATTAGGCTGCTCCGGGCGAAGATCCCAATACGTCAGTCCAGACGTAGCGTAGACGTGAACTGACTGAATGGTACAAGTAAGTAACGAGGTCTGCCCACGTTTGTTCTGACCACTTAGGAAAAAAGCATTACATAAATTACGCTAGGCCAATGGTTATTTACTGCTTACAGATCGATTAGCTCATCCACAAACCAGGCAAAAGTATTAATTATTATTATACTTATTTTCAATGATTTTGACTGTTAAAATTACGCGGTTTCGAGCTATACTAGGTATCACATGGCGCCTACCCAGGCTATCTGTTATCAGAAGCACATTTATAACTGGAATTATTATTTTTTTTTCATTCACATGTGTTTCATAAACACGTAGTCCTTTCTGGATTACAATCCGCCATCAAAACGATACATTTAATTATTCTAGCTGCAATTCATTCGTGCTAGATAGTAAACAGACGGCGCTGATAGCAACACGGTCCGCCACGCCTGCAGTATCCCACAGTTGCCTACTAGCCGAGACAATTTCTTTATGTTTACAGACGTGACGTAATGACACAGAGGCATGCTTGAATTTCCCGCGAAAACCTACCCGTAACACTCAAGTTAGAAAACATTATTATAAGATAACCGATGTGAATCAGGCTAAAGTACGGCATAGTTTTGAACACTGCTTGGTTATGTACTTGCTCAAATATTGATTTCGAATCATTTTTAACCAAAAAAGTTTACGGACTGCAGCTTTAAGAACTTTAATTATTTTTTTCCCCCGAGATTTTCTCTTTTGTATGAAAATTATGACATTAAATTGTTATCCACTAGGGCTAACTTTAAAACCATCTGCCCTCAGATCAAATTTCATAAAGAAAAACAGAAATATAACAGTTTATCTTTCAAAGAAAAATTACTGTAATGCCTTCAAAGAAGGAAGAGGTCAGTTTAAAAATACTTCAATGCCAGTATCTCTTCCATAGCTACATTTTGTCAACAGTGGTCGATATATATATATGTAAACCCAAAAAGTATCTGTGTAAGTGATAAAGAAGATAATAATAATGTTACAAAAATATAATATTTCAAATATTTTTTCTGAAGGATCAAGTGACACTTCTTCAGCAAGCACATTAATTTGATCAAAAAGTGACAGTATAGACAATTATAATTGACAATATTTCTTGAGGATCCATTCACCTGAGACACTGAAAATTCAGCTTTACCATCACAGGAATAAATTACATTTGAAAATACCTTAAAATAGAAAGCAGTTATTTTAAATCGTAATAACATAACAGTTTTTTTATTATGTTTTAATAAATGGTGAGCATAAGAGACGGTTTTAAAAAGTCTTACTTATTCCAAACGTATAAACGGTTGTGTATTTGTCAACTGTTTGACAAATTTGAAAGAAATTGTTTAGAAGTTTTAGTTAACTTGTCATTTTATGCCCTATTAGTAACTGGCAACACAACAAAACCAAATAGCATATATTTAATACACGTAATATGCAAAATATGTTTAACATTGTGTCAGTTTGGTGGCGATTCAATCGATGAACCAAAAATCAGTTAAAACTATCCTACAGTCTTCAATTGTTTATTAAAGTCAATCTTAGATTTGTTAATATTTATGATTGAAAGGAAGTTGCACCCAAACAATGATTCGTCAATTACGTGAGCAGTTTTTTTAGTCCCAGCACTCAAGAATCAGTGTAAAGTCTTTCGTTTGCTACCCGTAAATCATTGTAATTTCTATGTAAATTAGTTATTACTTTTATAAACAAAGAACAAAGAGTGTAATTACTTAATTACTAGGAAGAGGATCTAAAATACATGTGTCTGAAAACCTTCACGGTTTCATCACTCGCATAATTTCGGGCATTATGTACACATTGCACTACTTCAATTACAGAAGAGTGAATCACGATGAGGTGGAGCGATAGAACTTCTCTTCCTCTCTGCTTTCATCCTCCTTTCATCAGACTCGCAAACATTAATGCACCAAGGAACCGTGCTGCTAAGTACCCTGCGGGGAGCGCTGCAAATATGACATTGGTGGCAGTCGTGTTGGTAAGCAGCTTCGCACACTCTCTGCATCAACAATAAGCTGTTGATAGTGATTAGACTAGCTGGTGCAGGGCTGTAATATGCCCTGGGAAAGTATTAATCTTGTGGGTTCCTGCCCTTTCCCTAAAGAGCTCTGATCAAAGCGTGACGCCGGGGCTCAAGGACAGTGGAGGACTTTGAGGGAGGGTGGGGACAGGAGGCAGGTAGCACCAGATGGAAAGTTCAGACCCTGCTTGTTTCACCGAAATGTCAGAACTGTAAAAAAGGTTTTATAAACCCATCAATCACGCGTGGCCGCCACTCCAGAAATAGTCAAGAGGCAATGGATATTAGACCCCTGTGGTGAACTGTGGAGGTAATTACTGAAGCTTGGCTTAGGTGACTTCCTGTTTTGGGTGTCGAGTTGGGCCAGATGATTGGGAAAGCCACACTTGAAAACAGTTGAAATGGTCAAGCTTGCAGGATAATCATAATTTGGCGTTAAATGTTTGATTGGAAGATTTGACGTGATATAAATTTTAATGTGAATTAATGGCACACAAACATTTGTGTGCATCGATGCAACAGCTATTTTATTTTCTATCACACTGCCAAGAAAACTGGCCAACTTACGTGCTTTGAGCATTTGGTCACACGCCCAGGTCCACTGCAGTTACATGAAACCATGACTTGGTGGTGAGTATTTTGCTAAGCGATAGTGAAAGGCAGAAGAGAACGTCAGAACCAGCTCTGTGCTCTTTTATTTAGTGTTATTTGATAAACACCATTGTAGAGCTGTGCAATTAATCGAAATTAATCGAGATTTCGGCCTCCAGTGATTATGAAAATACAATAATCGAGATAAAATGATTATTGTGCCCCATTCCAAAAAGCCCAATTTCACGTGCAAATCAGTAAAATCATGTAGCGTGACTTTTGCTAAATGGAACGTGCTTGATTTATTAAAGTTGATTAGATTTATTTCTTTTTAAAAGTGTGAAAGAGAAATTGCGCTGTTCCTCAAGAGGATTTCTGTGCATGCGCTCAGAGAGGGAACAGAATATGGACAAGTAAAGCCAAGTTCACACTACAGGATTTTAAGGTTTTTGCAAGTCAACGAGCTCGCCGACAGGTTGGGCTGTGATTGGGGTAAAATCAGCGGGTGATCAGCACTCGGCGATCTTTATGTGATTGATGCAACTCATGTGACTCAACGACGCATCAAAGAGGCTAGCTGACATGTCGCCAACGCCAAACAAATATCTAGCATGCCAAATATCTGGACCAGTCACGACTAGTGCCAGCGACTCACCTGTGTCAAGACATAGTACTTGGCATCGGAGCTACAGCCAATGAGAGAGCAAGGCATGGGTTGAGGTCAGCAGAAGAAAAACAGCAGCTTTAAGAACACAGCTTTAAGAAAAGTTTGGACGCAAGAAATGGAGCTAAATTTTTCAGAACAGATCGTCATGCAAGGCATTTGGGGAGTTGTTGGGTGACAGAGTTGTTGTCAGCTCGTGTAGTGTGTGACCCCCCTGTTGCAGATAATTTACCTAGTGTCACATAGTGTGAACACCACAACGACTTCAAGACAGAGAGCAAGTCATGTAATCTGAACAGCACAGCGATCTGCCAACGTTTAAAGTCGTGTAGTGTGAACTTAGGCTGTAAAGTGAACTTTTAGTTTAAGGTACCTGCCTATGTGGTCAAATGCATGCAAAAATGTGTCAAAATGCATTGCTTGGTGATTATTCACGTAAACCCTAGTCAGTTATGTAACAAGTGAACGTAAACAGTTGAGAATTAAAATATGTGCATAACAGTAAATTAAGGATCCGTGTGACTTTAAAGTGACAGCAGGCTATGTTCCTGATGCCGACTGTGTGCTGTATTAATCAAACAAAAGACAAAGACAAAATCACTCACTGCTCTTGACTGAAGGACTTTTGCAAGCTTTAGTAAGAAACAACGGCAGTGTTAATTCGACAGGAAGTACTATGCTGTTTTATTTTACATTTTGATTCTTCAATTTCCGTGTAGGGGCCTGTTAACTGAATCTTAGACTTAAATAATACTAAGGCACTGTTTGTTTCATTTGTATTTTTTTTTGAAACTAATATTGGTTACCCTAGCATTCTGCTGTGGTATAGAGAAGTGTAAGAGTTGCTATAATTTGAAATCTATAATATAAATCGATATAAATATAGAAAATATGTATTTGATATTCATCGCTATCTTTTAATAAATCACTCATATTAAGTTTTGGTCATGTGGCCCACTCATAATCGTGTTAAATAGTAATCCTGACTACAGTATTGAGCAAAATAATCATGATGATGATTTTTGCCATAATAGAACAGCCCTTCACTATTGTGAATAAGAAATTCTGAACGGGGATATGACAATTTGTCCATACAAAGTGCAAAGACCCTAAATAAGCTTTTCTTATAATAAGAGGACATGGCAACCCATAAACAGACTAGCGTGTTCTGCGAACCAGCTTTTCAAACATAAACAAAACATGATGAAACCTGTTTAGTTAAAATCGCAGAACATAATGAGTCGTTGGTATCTGTAATGTTACTTTGGTTAAAATAATGCATACCAAACGCATGAGATATCAAAACGGAGCTATGGTTACCATGGTATCAATCACCACAGGTTCGAGAACTGTGTATGGAACTGTTCTGTTCCATACACACATTTTACAGTGTGTACATGCCCTTTTTCTACTGTTTTTATGAATACTGTGAATTCAGACATAAATTCTATTTAGAGACATAGAAAGGACCTTATATTAAAAAGGACCATTTAGGATAAATCGATTCACTTGAAAGATTTGGAGAGTGCTATACTGTATAAGAGACTGGACAGTGATGGACTGTTTGTTAAAAATTAGCTTGTTACTGGTAAAGCTACACTGTTTTGAAAATAGCTGAGCTACTGCTGTAAAATGTATGCTTCTCCCTAACACTGCTTAAAGGAACAGTAGGGTAGAAGAGAGAGGGAGCAGAAAAAAGATTTACCTCACAATGACTTGTGTGTGTCTGCCATAACTCTGTGCACAAGTGCGCGTGTGTCAATATTTAGCTTTTATGTTCCTTATCTTGCAGGTGATGCTCATTTTGCGCATATGCCAAGCAAGGAAATTGGCTCTTTTCCTGTAGGCACAATATGTTCCAATCTTTTCTGCTGCTTCTTCTGCCATATATACCGCATCAGGGCAATTTACTATTGCATCGGTGAAGGAAATGATGGAGAACACCGTGTACCTTTGTGACTGAGTGAATGGCTTTATTGTTTGTGCAATATTTATTTCAGCACGGTACAAATTTTTATATGACATGCAAAATGTCCTGCCCACTTGCTTCAGAGGCAAAATATTTTACCTTGACTTTGCAAAACTGTGGCACTATCATCTTTTATTGGAAGCTTGTGCTTAGGTTGATTAAGAAGGAGATCATAGTGTGTGATTTATGATTCTGAATTAGACGCCGAGGTTGTGGGTTTGATTTAACATTCAGAGGAGGTGGTGGCTGCTTGTAAAAGATAAAATATTCTCACTCTCCTCAGCTGTTTATTGGGATGGTCCACGGTTTATTGAAATTATGGAACCCACTTTTATGCACCGTCCGTCCCCTTTATTTCTCCAATGTATCAGTCTGGTAATGGTATCCTAGTGGTTGTCTAATTTCTAGTATGCAGACTATTGTGTTTGTACATAGAGGGGTTTCAGAAAGTATTTAGACACACAAAAAAATGCATGCATGAAAATTTGCATTATATAACAAACTATATCATACCAAGTGCCATAAAAAAGAACAGAAGTGTCCAAACCTTTTGCTTTGTATGGCCTTTGTATGTGCAGACTTTACATCTAGCAGTGGATAAGCAAGCACACCATATTAGGTATTCACATGTAGCTCACGCATAGCATTTACATATTAAGTTTAGTCAAGCTCATTAATTACTTTCAGTGACTTTGGTTCTGCCACAAGCATGTTTCATGCACAGCAGGTGCACTGCCCTTGTGCACTTTAGAGGAAGTCAACCTGCATAATGACCTTCATGAATCAGACAGAGGTGGCATCATTAAAACTGCAGGCACATGGCTGCAAGAATTACCAGGCAACTCGCTCTGAGACGATTCAAGGGGTCCAAATGCTAGGCAACACTTGAGAACTGTTGCTATGTTTCTTACAACACAGCTACAGTGAAATGTTGCTGCACCTCCACATTATTACTCCAATAATGAGTCACTTCCTGACCACTCAGGCCATTTTGTTTTTATAGAGCTGTCATATCAGTATATCAAATCAAACTACATAATAACCGTTAAAATGATAACCTACATAACACAATAACTCGCAACTTATTCATTTCCATCATTTCAAATGTGCAGTTCCAGTATTGACATTATGGGAATTCGATTTACAGCTTGACGGATAATAAACTTCAGGAAAGCTTTGAAATAAAGTGATGCCGATATCCTGTCTCTTCAAAAGAAAACTAGTTGACTAAAATCTTATTGATTTTTTTTTGTTTGTTTTTTGTTTTTTGTTTAATGGTAGTGTCAGAAAGTATATACATTTCCTCAGGATTTATGTAAAAACCAAAAAAAAAACATCTTAGAAATGGATTTGAAATGTCTGTATTAAGATAAACTGGGTCATCATTTACACATCCTCCACTTGTTTCAAAATGCATACTATAATATTAATTACTGTATATAAGAAATGTATACTTTTATTCAGCAAAGATAAATAAAAAATGTATCAAAAGTGATGTTAAAGACTTCTATTTAAAACTTTGAATTTTTTAAATATTTTTCCACAAACATTTTAAGCAGTACAACTGTTTTTAACCATAAGACATGTTACAGTACTTGAGCAGCAAATTTACATATTAAAAAGATTTTTGAAGAATCATTTGACACTGAAGATGGAAATTCAGGTTGATAGCAAGACATACGATTCGCATTTTAAGTTTATTTTAAATTATAATAATATTTCAAAATATTACTGTTTTTACTGTATTTTTGATCAAATAAATGCAGCCTTGGTGAGCATAAGAGACTTTCAAAAACATTTAAAAATCTTATTGCCCCAAACTTTTGTACAGTTCTGTATATATAATTGTTACTTTTTGGATTTGAACACAATGGTGAAGGAGATTTTCTAACTTTGGTATAAACCGTGGACAGTATTAATACTGTAAACACTATACTGTGAACACTATAAACAGTCATTGTGTGAAAAAGAGCAGTGTAAATATTCTCCTTTGTGTGAAGTTTCTCCTTTTGTGTTTGAAGCAACATGAGGATGAATAAATAATAGCGCACAGTTTTCATTTCTGGTTTGTTTTGGTTTGTCAAAACAAGATTTTTAATTTCTATGTCAAAAGTAATGACACCAAGGACCTATGTGGACCTACTTTGGAGATCTTGTGGAAATTGTACTGAGACCTCCATGAACGTACCGTAATGAGTATCAGAGCAGACTTCAATAGCTAATGATTCTCCAATTTCAAAGATCATTTGTCACCATTGCAAAGATAACTACTTTATTTTTAGATACGGTGCATGTACCTCTGGTTCTCATTCTCTCACACCTCTCACGAGTAGAAACTGTGCCGTATTGTGAAAAGTGGTTGGAAGGGGGGCATACCCAGCGTAAGAGACAGCCTCACAATACTCTACATCAATATTTAATAGCTCTCCATTTTGTGTCTGAGAGGTATGGACACACTCCTAGATGGATACGTGTCGGAGAGTGGTTGTGAGTGTGTACAAGAGAGACCAAGAGACCATCAGACAAGAAACAAAGAGAAAGGAAGAGCAAGAGTGTTGTTGTCTGTGGTTTTGCAGATACGTGACCTTCTTGGTTTCAAAGGAAGGATTAGGGTTCACTTTCAAACAATCACGTGCCCGATGAACCTTAGAAACCTGACCTTGCAGGAGCTTCACACTACAAATGGCACAAACTGAAGAATGACTGTAGTCATCATTCACCCTTCACCCTTGTTTGACTGAATGTGTATGTTGTCTTTTGACCATTATATCTTTGAAGGGACAGTTTACTCTTTTCAGTCTAATCGAATTTTTTGGTATTTCTATTTTTTCATTGAGTGAAGATATGTCAACATTCTTGATAGATGTGACTTACAAAACCACCCTCATGAAACAAAAATATGTAAGTGTATATTGTTATTTACATTGAAATAAAATATAAATATAATGAAAAACTTTAAGAAAAAAAGGGACTAAAATTACTACAAGTACTACTAGTAGTAAAAGCTAATATAGTTTTGATATATAAGAAAAAGAGAGATCCTGCATGACAAAAAAAACCCTACTTGAAATATAATATGAACATTCAAAAATCTGATTTTAATCAGATTTTAAATATCAGATTTCAGATCAAATGTGTTTTATCATTTAGACTGAAAAGAAAATGGATTTGAGTCAGATGTGATAAATGACATTAGCCTTCAAATTCTCTATATCATTCACACTATAGTTCAAAAATTAAATGTTACATCCTGTCTATTCTCTTGTCCTAAATGATCTGTCCCCCTTGTCTGTAGTGTGTGTGTGTGTGTGTGTAGACAGTACACATGCAGGCCTGCACTCTACCACATTTTTTCCCTACTTGTCCAAATGCTACTTTCAAAAATGTTTAGGCCAGTAAATGTAGCCTTTTCAGTGAATTTTCACCTGAGTATTTTAGAAGAGTTGTTTGGTTGCTGAAGGGCTCGGTGAGTCAGACATTAGGACGACGGATGCTTTAGAACAAATAACACCATATCAAACACGTCCTGCAGCAGTGGTGAAGAGTTATTATCAGTAATGGGCAAGACCATGGTTAAGACTTCTGAGACGTTCCCCGGGGATATAAAGTGAGAACAGTATGCCCGACTTTCTGCTTTCAACTTGATTGTACGTGATGGAATTAGCTTGATCGTTTTAGTGAATCACTCTGTTCTAATAAACTGTAACATATATCATATTTGACTTGTCATGCTATTAGTCTCAGACCCAGACGGCACACCCACGGACCGCCCACAGTCTGATCACTGACTGACCCCAATCCAGACGCTGCTTTCCCCATCTGGCAAGTTCTAATCTGATTGGCTGACCTTATTCAACTTCTGGACACAAGCAGAGTTGTGTTGTATCGGTGAAGTATCTAGTTGAATAGCCAAATCTTTTAAAGATACTCAGATATACAATAGGCACAAGTGAAGTAGATATCAACAAGAAGAACTGTATTTGTTTTTGTCTGTGAAATAATTTGTATTTAACTAATAAACTTTGTGTTTATTGTATCTATTTAAAATAATTTCATAGATGGATCTTTACCAAGAAAAACTGCAGTGTGGACCAGAATTTATGCCAAAGGTCTACATGAGATAATGGCTTGACTCATTCAAGTGTTTCCCATTTCATAATTTTGACTATTCCACTTTACAAAGTTTTCTTCAGGCATCATGCACAGGATGTTCATGTTCCGACAATCTGCTGCAATTCATTTTGATGCTTTTAGCTGCTTTAACAAACCAGGGAGATGGCTGAGATGTTCGGACAGTCTCTTGGGACACATTGCAGAGACTACAGTGGGCGACCTGCTTGAGGTTTGTTTGTAATGCATAGACGTGTCAATGGCTTCCAGTAAAATGACTCCATTTCTCTCCCTCCACCCCACCTCACCTCCAGTGATTGACAGGGAGGTGGAATTAGAGTGCTTTGGAGAGATTGGTGAGTTGCACGAGAGCATCTGCATATGTGTGTGTGTTTGTGTGTGTGTGTGTGTGTGTGTGTGTGTGTGTGTGTGTGTGTGAATTCATGATGGTTACTTTAGCATCTGATCTGAGCACGCGCCACTGCGTCTGTGGCCTGAAAGCAGTTTGTGAAGGCTCACATCGCCTGAGTTACCAGGCCGTACACTACGTGTCTCCACCATGATTTATGGACCCCAATACAGTCAATAACGGCCTGGCCAGAGATGCAAAGCTCCCTGAGATTAGATTGCTCTGCTGTGGCCTGCACATAGGGCTCTGTATTAAGAGGTGTCAGCACATTGCACATGGTTACGTGTAGTCGACAGCTTCAGTGCATCAGGTGCAAGAGTCAGTCCGCTGTAGTCTGTAGGGGCCACGCATACTTACTAAACAGATTTACTAAAAGGGATGAATCTTACATTTAAGATGCACGTTTGCAGAAAGCATTTTTTTGGTCCCACTTTATATTGTGGCCCTAATACATGTGTAATTACATAGCAACTAGTCAAGTCAAGTCAAGTCACCTTTATTTATATAGCGCTTTTAAATAGATATGTGCGTAGTATGTAACCACAGTGTAAGTACACATTGGTACATAGTATCTATAGCGGTAATATTTCTGTAACTACACACATGTGACAACCCTCCGAATGGTTTGTGTAAGTACAAATGTGTCAAGTCAAGTCAAGTCACCTGTATTTATATAGCGCTTTTAACAATACAGATTTGTGTCAAAGCAATTTATTGTCCGAACCAGCATATATGGTATATTAATTAGGAAAATAGTGTTGTCAATAAGCAAAAAATGACAATAGATAAACAAAGATAATTTTTTCAGTTAAGACAGTTCATATTAATCAGTGATGTCATCACCAGCTCCATTCAGTTTAAATAGTACTTTCGCCCGAATCATTTGACAATCAAGTCAACGATATCGCATGGAAATGATAGTGTCTAGCCACTAAGCAAGCCCGAGGGCGGCAGCGGAAAGGAACTCTAAAACGTCCAGCGCGGTTGACAGAATTGTCAGAGAAAGAGAAAAAACCTTGGGAGTAACCAGGCTCAGTCGGGGGGCCAGTTTCTCCTCTGACCAGACGAAACCAGCCGTTCAATTCCAGGCTGCAGCAAAGTCAAATTGTGCAAATCTGGTTCCTGTGGTCTTGTCCCGGTGGGGGTGGGATAGTCGGAGACGAAGCGTCTTTACAGGGGCTGATGGTATATGAGGGATTCATTATTTTGTAATGGCTCTCGCGTGATCTTTAGGGCTGTGAGGTCCTTCGAGGATGCTGACACCATCTGGTCTGAATACGTACAGGGATATGGTTGACAGCAGAGTGACCATTGATTGGTACAGACTGGATCTGGTGCTACGGTGACCTCGGAATAAGAGAGAAAAAGACTAATATTAGCATAGATGCCATTATTCTAACGATGTAGCAAGTACATCGGGTTTTATGAGAAGTGTTCCCGGTTCCGGTTATTAATGCAGCCTAAAAATCCTTTAAGGGATTTTAATATTAGAAGAGTATTAGTGTGTTATGTGTAAGCCAGATTAAAGAGATGGGTCTTTAATCTAAATTTAAACTGACAAGAGTCTGTCTGCCTCCCGAACAATGTTAGGTAAATTATTCCAGAGTTTGGGCGCTAAATGGTCAAATCAAGTTTATTTGTACAGCGCTTTTCACCATGCAAATCATTGCAAAGCAACTTTACAAAATTAAGCAAATTAAGTTTCTACAATATTTAGTGGTTTAGTTGATCATGGTGACTGCCAGTTATGCTACCTATGGCAGCAGTACGGAAAAATCAATTTTAAGACGTAATAAAACAGACGATGCACACTATTAACAGCAATTATTATATGATGTAATAAAACTTATAGCAAAATGTGGTAGTTCTGTATGTTGTTTCCGGTTGGCATCATCTGCAGGGTCTCAGGGTTGGAATCATCTGAGGTCCTCTGAGGGAAGGTACCTATAGTACGGCCATAGTTTGTGCCACCAAGGCTCTAATTACTTCGGGCACGCTGTGCACTATTCTCGATCTCTGCTAGTCAGCATGCTCTGAGCTATCAATAAATCATGGCTGCTGCTTTCTCAATCAAATTCGTTGGCATCATCTGAGGTACCTTCTGAGGGGTTTGTCGTTGGCATCGATCTCTCTCAGGTGTTCTGGATTCCAGACTGAACAGGCTTGTGTAAAAGTCTAGTTCCACGTGGCAAAAACACAGAGAAAACATAGAAACAAATAGAGACATATTTAGCGTAGCTGCTGTTCCGACCAAGCAAAATTGATTTGTTTAACCAAACTAAAGAATAATAATGTGCATATGTAGCCATTGTGTGATCCACGCCCCATTGTATAACTGCCGTCGTGGGCCCGAGTACAGATTATGAGATGCATTATTTAGAAGTTGGCCAAAGAGATGTGTCCTAATCTAGATTTAAACAGAGAAGTGTATGATTCTGAAACCGCCTGAACGTTATCCGGACGGCCTATTCCAGAGTTCGGGAGCCCAAAATGGAAAAAAAAAAGCTCTACCTCCTTTAGTGGACTATGCTATCCTAGGTACTACCAAAAGTCCAGAGTTTGTGACCTTAGGGAGTGTGATGGATTGTAGTGTGGTAGAAGACTAGTTAGGTACGCAGGAGATAACCCATTAAGGGCCTTATAGGCAAATAATAATATCGGGGAGCAGAACATCTACACAGGCGCGACGCGAACGGAGGAGACGCCAGGGCGCCAGGCGGAGGGGTCAGCAGCAGGTAAGTGGATGAGGGGAGGAAGGCGCCAGTGCAACGAGAGCGCTAAGACCTGCTAAAATTGGGAGATAATTTGCAGATCATTATTTTCTTGACCTGGTAAGGACTATAGCCGCTTCATTTTGGACTACCTGTAGCTTGTTTATTGAAGATGCAGGACAACCACCTAGCAGTGCATTACAGTAGTCCAGTCTAGAGGTCATGAATGCGTGAACTAGCTTTTCTGCATCAGAAACAGGTATCATGTTTCGTAACTTGGCAATGTTTCTAAGATGGAAGAATGCTGTTTTTGTAAAATGGGAAATATGATTTTCAAAAGACAAGTTGCTATCTAATATAACACCCAGATTTTTGACTGTAGAGGAAGTAACCGTACATCCGTCTAGTTGCAAATTGTGATCCACGAGATTCTGTGTACTGTCTTTTGGTCCAATAAGTAATATATCTGTTTTATCGAGTGTAATAGGAGAAAATATTGGTCATCCAATCTTTTACATTTTTAACACACTCTGTTAGCGTAGATAATTTAGAAGTTTCATCGGGTCTTGTTGAGATATATAGTTGAGTAACATCAGCATAACAATGGAAACTAATGCCGTATTTTCTAATAATATTACCAAGAGGCAACATGTATATAGAAAATAGCAGAGGACCTAGGACAGATCTTGTGGCACTCCATATTTTACTGGTGATATTTGAGATGACTCCCCATTTAAATGAACATTGTGGTAGCGATCGGACAGGTAGGATTTTAACCATCTTAAAGCCTGCCCTTGGATCCCTGTATAGTTTTGTAATCGATCTATGAGTATGTCATGATCTATAGTATCGAACGCAGCACTAAGATCAAGTAAAACTAGCAATGAGACACAGCCTTGGTCTGACGCAAGAAGCAAGTCATTTGTAATTTTAACAAGTGCAGTTTCTGTGCTATGGTGGAGCCTGAAACCCAACTGAAATTATTCATAGAGATCAAGTTTTTTTGCATGAAGGAGCACAATTGAGCAGACACAACTTTTTCTAAATTTTAGACATAAAAGGAAGATTTAAAATGGGTCTGTAATTTGCCAATTCACTAGGAACTAGTTGTGGTTTCTTAATAAGAGGCATAATAACCGCCAGCTTGAATGGTTTTATGACGTGACCTAAAGACAACGACGAGTAAATAATATTGAGAAGCGGTTCTTCTGCTAAAGGTAACAACTCTTTCAGTAATTTAGAGGGTACAGGATCTAACAGGCATGTTGTTGCCGTTTCGAATGCAGTGATAATTTAATTAGTCTCCTGTACTATAGTGTAAAGCATGCAGTTATTTTGGTCGCGATGAATGAAGCTTGTAGTATTATTATACACTGTAGAAGCTACATTTGTTATTGGTTTTTTCTTTTTTTTTTTTCGATTTATTTGATGTTATCTATTATCATGAGAATTTCATAAAGCATTCTATTAAACTGGTAGCGGAATATTAGATCGGGTGGCATTGGTTATTTGTAATACTCGCCGGCAAGAGGATAAATTTCAAAACAATTGGAGTGTTGTGGTCTATTTTCTATGAGTTTGTGGATAATGCTCGGCCCTGGCACTGTTAGAGCTGTCTATAGCGGGAATACTGTTTTTCCAAAGCAATTCTATAAAAACTTCCAGTTATGTTATTTTTCTCCATTTGCGCTCAAGGACGTAGAGTTGTTTTTTTCTTGAGAGAATGGGTATTACTGTTGTACAGTACCATGGCGCAGTACGTTTTTCTCTAACCTTTTTCAATTTGATGGGGGCAACAGCTTCTAATGTATTAGAGAAGATAGTGCCCATGTTGCTAGTCATTTCGTATAGTTCATGTGTATTTATGGGTACACAGAGCAGTTGAAGTTGAGATAAATCAGGCAGGTTATTTGTGAATCTGTCTTTGGTGGGTGGAACAATAGTTCTGCCTGGACGATATCGCGGAGCCATATAGTTAATATTAGTTATACGCAGCATGCACGATACAAGGAAATGGTCAGTAAAAAACTTCATCACTTTGAGGTACGATATCTATAACAGTAAGATCAATTCCATGCGATATAAATAAATCTAGCGTACGATTAAAATGATAAGTGGGCCCGGTGACGTTTTGCTTGACTCCAAAAGAGTTTATTAGGTCAGTAAACGCAAGTCCTAATGCATCATTTGTATTATCAACGTGAATGTTAAAATCTCCGACAATTAGCGCTTTATCAACAGTAACCAATAGGTCTGAGAGGAAATCTGCAAATTCTTTTAGGAAATCTGTATACGGCCCTGGTGGTATACGATAGATTTATTTTGCATATCTGACAGTGTAACATTAAGCATTAGTATTTCGAATGAGTTAAACCTGTATCCTGTCTTCTGAGTAACATTGAGAATAGCACTATATATTGTTGCAACACCGCCACCACGACCAGTCTGACGGGGCTCATGCTTATAATAGTAGCTTGGTGGAGTAGACTCATTTAGACCAATATAATCATTATGTTTTAGCCAGGTTTCAGTCAAGCAGAGTACATCAAAACGATTATCTGTGATCATTTAATTTACAATAACTACTTTGGGTGAGAGTGATCTAATGTTTAAGAGCCCAAACTTAAAAAAAATGTTTGTTCATTTATTTAAAATTTTTCTGGTTTAATCACGATCAGATTTTTTCTAGATCCTGTATTAAATTTATATTTTGACCTCACTATTCGGGGAACAGACAAAGTCTTTATAGATTGGACAGCGCAAGTTCTTCTATCATTTAAGTGGGTAGAACACAAGTCATCAGGGCAGATATTTGAGATTTGACTTACTAGTCACATGGCACGTAGCGTCCTGGAGATGTTGTCCGACCTGAGCTCCGCTCCGACTCCTAACCGGACATACGTAATTACATTTTTTTTTTTTTTTGTTTTTTATAAAAAATATGTATAAGGAGCTAATTGGAACAGTGGTTGATCCAGGGGGGGCGGCATGGGTAGGTTCGGATATGTAAAGTGCGGAGGAGTTGGATCTCAACGGGTTGGGGGAGTGGTGCCCCACATGTAATACCAGTGTACTCTACATGGCTAAATCATAAAAAATTGCTTACCTAATATAAAGGTAACACTTTCTTTACACAAAAAGTGCCCTGTTAGTCCTGTACACATACTCGTCTTACACGTTTCATTACCAAAAAGGTTACTTACCAATGTCCGTTACCACAATTTTTGTGGTATAGATACATACTATTCAGTGGGTTGTTACATATGTGTATTTACACAAACATTACAGCTGTAGATAATATGTACCAACGTGTACTTACACTGTGGTTACATACTACGTACACATCTATTACTATGTAAGTACACAGGTATTAGGGCCACTTAATACAAAGTGGAACTTTTTTGGGGGGGGGGGGGGGGAGGGGGGGGGGCGGGGCACAATTTGATATGAAGTTTTTGGGTCAGAACAGATTATTTGATGCATTTGTTTTGTTTGTTATTGACGAGAATTGATAAGTTCTTCACTGAGGATGCATTAAATCTGATTTAAAAAAATAGGCCCAAATAAATATTTATATTCAAGTAAATATGTTCTTTGAAAATTTCATTCTCAAATTATTTTTCACACTAGGACTACATAAATAAGAATGAGTATAATGTCTCATACTCACCATGAGTGCCCCATTCATTTTGATCAATGAATGCCAGCATGCCTGTGAGTATAAGAGAGTCTTTCAAACTTTTTATTGGTAGGTGGCTTTGTGGACAGTTGCTGTAAGAGTGATGTCAATCAAGATATCAAATTCGGGACTCTGAATCATCAACAACTGCCATGACTTTAATGTCACAACAGTCGATTTTCGTACAATGTTTCTTACTACTTTATAGAAAAAAAGACTAGAAAGATTTGGGTTACCATACATCGTTTTCAAAAAGCTTAAAATAGTACATTTTTAAATTATAAAATATATTAAAAACGGTGTTACAGAAAGGTGTGAAAATGTTTATTCATTGTATTATTGTAGATTTGTACTATCTATATAGTGTGACAGTAGCTCATATGTAAGTTTCAAGGGCATGTCTGCAAGGGCACTTCAGACATAGACAATTTATGAAATCATAATAATAATACTAACTATAATATAATTATAAACTATAAATATAAACTTAATATTGGCTCACAGTCGCACATCCCCATGTTATCAGTATTTTTGCAAATCACTTTATTCTTGTGCTCAATAACTCTCATACTTCTACACAGGGCGAAAATGCCACAAAGACCATTGACCTGCACAAATGCAATGTTCAGCCTCCATGTCCGCAGAATAATTGAATCAAAAGCAAACTGTCATCCACAAATAAGCCAAAGGCGTTTTACAGCGAGATCGCCCTCATTGATGTGATTGAGGCGCTTGTTTAATACTGATATGCAATAGGACCTCATTGGCGATAATAATGCGTTCTCTAATTAACGCCTTATAATCTTATTTGAAGCAACATCCAGTATTGTAAACTTCGTCGGTTGTTGCTCTTTTTTTTTTTTTTCCCCCCTCCCGCTGTTGGCATATGGTATCCCCCCCCGAACGCCTGTGATAGGAGCCCGCATTAATCAGCTGTGGTCCCTAGCCTGGTATAGCAGCTGATACCTAGTATAATTAAATGGCTTGGGACATTTTGAGCGTGCATTAGCACCCTGTCCCCCTCTCTAGCCTTATGATGATTAAAATATTTACTGAGCAGGATATGTGCTGAAGATCACTTTTCCCGGCTGAACCTCCAGAAAGACTGCTGCAGTGCATTGTCATGACAGAGCAACAACATTCTTATTTAATCCACTCTCCTGTGACTGTATGCTACCGTTAGAGGCAATAATTTACAGTGGTTAGTGGTGATGGAACTATTGTTCGAATTTCAATAGCCAGTGTTTGCGGCTGATGAATCTCAACTCTGAAGGGATTCTGTAGCTTGTTTCTCTCAAAATAGAATTGACATTTGAGTTGCCGTTTAAACTAGTTCACGTGTTTTACGGCCTTAATCAGCCCGAAAGTTGTTTATGTGGTAAAATTGCTGACTTCTTAAAGTATTTGTATGAAATGTTTGTACAGTGCGTGTGTGATCAAGTACGTGATGTGTGTGTGTATATATGGTATATCATGTGTGTATATAATAATAGTATACATGTAACTATATAGTATAGTAAACACCCCAGTGGTGTGAAAAAGTATTGCGCTCCCTTTAGCTGATTCTTTTATTGCCCATGTTTGTCACACTTAATGTTCAGACATCAACAACACATTAAATAATCTACACAAAGATTAATTAGGTATCTATATTGCAAGTAAATACAAAATGCATTTTTTTAAATGATGATTTCATTTATTAAGAGAAATAAGCTGTCCAAACCTCCCTGGCCCTACGTGAAAAATTAATTGACCCCTCCTGTTAAATCATGAAAGAACAGCAATTAACCACATTATTTTAGAAAGCTAAGTTAAATTTCACTAGCCACACCCAGGCCTGATTGCTGACAGACCTGTTGAATCAAGAAATCACTTGAATAGAACCTGTCTGACAAAGTGAAGCCTGCTTAAAGAGCAACACATCATGCCTGTGATACTAAAGATATTCAAGAAACAGTATGAAGAATCCAAAACGAGTTGACAGGTATCGTCGCTAAAGACGTCGTTATAAAGCCGATTATTCTAAGGCCTATGCCGGACTTCCAGCGAACCAGATGGTCAGAGCTATTATTCCCACAAATTGCACGAATAATTGGCTAACAATGGTGAACCTATCCATAGAGTTGAACGGCCAACCAAAATAACTCCAATTCGAGCACACGCAACGATTACGACTCATCACAATGAGGTCCTATATAAAGAACCCAGAACACAACATATAAGAAAGAGACTGCGCAAAAAACGCGCACCATGGTATGAGAGCTCCAAGGCAAAAAGCCACTGCACCTTGACAAAAACGAGCATCAAAGGCTAGGTCATCATCATTCGCCATAAAAATATCTGATTCTCCCAGCACTTTGCCGGCAAAGATTCTGAGCGGACTGAGATTGAGACAAAAGTATTTAACCTTATTGGATGGTGCCTGTGTCCGCGTTACACGTTAAAACCAAGCACAGCAGTTTCAAAAAAGAACAGTAAGACCCAATCATACAGATCAAACATGGACTTTTTGCGTCGAACCGGTTGCCCTGAGTACACGTAGTGTTGATGATTGAGGACTCGCTTTTTTTTTTTTTTTTTACTTTGCCCAGCCGTTCTAGTGACCTGGCCCATCAATCGACCATAAATCGTGACGGTGCGACACATATGAAGCGCACGTTCAGTAAATCCTGAAGGAGAATGTCCGGCCATCAGTTTGTGTCCTCAAGCTCAATCGCACTTGGGTTATGCAGCAGGACAATGATCCCAAAAACACCAACAAGTTCACCTCTGAATGGCTCAAGAAAAACAAAAAGAAGGTTTTGGAGTGGCTAAGTCAAAGTATGGACTTAAATCCGATTGAGATGCTTAACCAGTCCATTCATGCTCGAAAACCCTCCAATGTGGCTGAATAAAAAAAAATTCTGCACTCTGAAGATAAGTAAAGAGCTGGACGCCAATTACATCCACAGCGATGTAATGTGTGATGAAAGACTCGCCAAGAGCCGTTGCTGCCCCAAAAGCCTGTTGGGGTGTGGCCAATCAACCAGTAGGTATTAGCATAGTAGAGGAGCGCAATTACTTTTTCACGTAGGCGCACCACAGCCAGCCGTGCCATTGAAACATTCCCTTTTATCCCTTAATAATTTATAAATAACATTAAAAACGCATTTTGTCATGGTTACACTTGCCATTATCTTTGTGTAATATTACAATTGTTTGATGAATCTGAATCTTTTAAGATGCTGACAAATATGCAAAAATTAAAAGAACAGAAGGCAGGGGCCAACACTTTTAACACACACATGTATATTACACACACACACACACTACGCACACACTGAACAGCTTGTTAAGTATGACAGCAGATTGCTAAAATAGTAGTATTACAAAACCATAGCATCCTTAAGAACGTTGACAAACAATATTGCTATGAAATACTTATTATAAATAAACTATTGTGCGGGTGATTTGTGTGTTTACTTTTATTTGAAATGGCCATCCATAATTTTTAATAAAAAAAATAGGTATCTAATCACTTACTAATTGCCTAAAATAATTACATCTTCATTTAACATTAACCCCAGTACCACAATTTTTTTTATTTTTATTTATTTATCTATTATTATTCTTTTCGTTAGAAAATACTGCTGCCCGTCCAAGTCTGTTATAGTTGCGCTGCGAATATGTTTCATATTATTTTATCTGGGTATCACTTAAGGTATTTTTATAAAATCTGTTATTATAATTCATTTGCTAATTACAGTATTACTTGAGAAGTACATTCTCTGTACCCATAGGATACATTTGAACGCTCATAATTTATGAAAACACACATTTGGCTTCTACAGTACATAAACAACTTTGCTGGCTAGTTTATGCATGCATATTCATATTTTAGCGTTTATATTAGTCAGACCTAGACAGTATTGAAAGCATTGTGTAGACGCGCCATTACTGTGATGTTTTCAGTCAATTGTTAGCCCCCCAATTCTGTGACATTTTGTCGTGTACATAAATTAAATTTTTTTATGACAGATTGTAGCCTATTCTGCTTTTACACTATAATGGAAAGATGATAGGCGCCTAATGGGGTCAGCACTAAAATATACGATTTTTATTTCTTATGCAATAAAAAATCCTCATACAATGTCAGTTCTTTGAAAATATTAAGCAGCATGTTTTTCAACGATTGATCACACCGAAATTTGAGCAAAATCAGTCCTTATTATAAGTAATTTTGAAAGATCATAAATTACATTTTTGTTCTATATTACACTGAACAAAATTATTAAGAAAGCCCCACACCTTTTTGTTTTTGTCCCATTTCCTATGAGCTGGAAGTTCAAATGATGCTAAGACTTTTTCTATGCTAGCGACTAAAAGGCGCCTATTTCTCTCAAATATTTCACAAATCTGCTGCTAAACTCTGTGTCCTGTTAGCGTAGCCACTTAACATCCTTTTGCCGACGATAATCCATCCACCCACAGGTTGCACATGTCAAGATGTGATTAGGACAGCATGATTTATTGCCCACAGGTGGTGCCTTAGGCCTCGGGCACACAATAAAATGACGACACTCTGGAAAGTTAGTAGAGGTTCCCAACATTTTCCTCGTTATGCACAATTACATTTTACTTGTGGTTATAGAGAGAACTTCACATCCGAAATGCAGTCAGTGCTACTGTATAATCACTAGCACTGGCTCATTATCGTTGTGTGAACCCAACCCATGAAACACGCTCACACACATCTATACCTGTATATCCCACTGTTATGTTGGAAGTGTCATTACACTGATCTGCAAAGTATAATTTCGAGGGAGAAAGAAACGGCGGAGTTTAATGCACATATTGTGTCGACTTCGGAATGTGAATGCAGAAGCTTAATGTGCTATTCACAGTTCATGCCACATACGTAACGAATTACGAAGCCTACCAGCCCTCTTGGCCTCCCATTGCTGAGGTTTTGTTCAAGCTCTCATATATGGAGAGGTAGAAGAGTATATTCCAGCGAGACCCCTGTTAAATAGTATATATATACTAGTCTCTCTATATACATAATCTTAATATATACTATAGTATTAGATAGTTTATACTATATGTAGTATAAAAGCAAAGCTTGTTAAGTAACATATTTCACAAGTCGACGTGTTCAATAAACGCATTTTTTTAAATAGCTATCTTGTGCCATTGCAACACACAAACACACACACACATTATTATTATTTTAAATTGACTAAGCGAGCTTAATGCCACTTGAATTTTTTGTAGGCATTTGAATTAAATTATAAGAATAATATATTGCAAATGTCCAAGGCTTGCATGTCTGAAAAATTGCCCAAAGATCCTTGACATTGATAGCATTATTCATTTAATTATTTAAAGCAGAGGTCTATTAAATGCTTTACCCCTCCTTTTACAAAGTCCTTTGATTTGTTTTCGGCTGGGTGACTTGCATATAGAACAGAGCACTACTCATACTAGGCGTTGTGTCGAAAAACACTTTATTTTTCACGACCGATTGTATATATTACAACGCCTTATCTCTCCTCAGTCTGCATCATGAACGGGCTCGAATAGCCTCTTACCCTGTATACAATATGTCAGACGAGGGCCCGCGACTATCGAAAGACGGAAGCAATGCGGCTGATCGGTCGAGCCGCTATGTCATAGCCCCCTTACCATTAGCCCGCCTCTATATGAAAAAGAGACACTTCGGTTTAAATATTGACCATCAAAATCAAATCAATTCTAGGAGTGCAGCGCATTTAAACCCCGATGATTGGTTAACACTCTTAGTGGATTTCGCCTTACGGATGACGGAATCTAGCAAACATCTCCCGAGTGATGATAACACTCTGTAGCCTTCTCGTGCGCTCAACCGAGGTCTAGCTGTTTTTCTTTTTGTGTGCATTTTCAATCCCATTTGGCGATATATGGGGTATCACGCAAATCCCGGAAAACTAATGCGTTGGATAGAATTCCAAACTTTGAGCTCCAGCTATTCGTACTGTATTTTGAAAGTCGTTTCTCGGCGTAATAAAGTCTAAGCTACCTTTTGGAACACACGACTTTTGAGCTTTGCCTAGTACTTTGCTAGCATCTTTTATGCTCAAAAAGCCCCCCCAACATCAGGACCTACATTCTAAACGGTGGAAACAGTGAAAAAGATAATAGGACCACTTTAACCTATTTATATTAAAATCCCGTGTGTTGCCACTTATTACACTTCACGATGACACAAGTTCAGTTTCTGCATTGTCCCCCCCCCCCCCCCCACCACCCCCTCCCCCCCCCCCCCCCCCCACCCCCCCCCCACCCTAGCTGGTTCAGTGATGTTCGCTTTATAACTCTAAAATGCACCAGATTTAATGCTGATTGACAAAAATCTGCCTTAGTTGCTATAGTATGTCTGAAGTATAAAGCAGAATTTCAGGTTATAATAGCTGAAAATTGCCAGTCATGCAAATATAGTAATAAATATTAACACAAGGGAATAAGGTAAGACAAAACCAAACAAACAAACAAAAAAGATTCAGACCTTTGCTAAAAGCATTCAAATCCCACTCCTAGCATCGCCCATGGTTATATGCAAAACAAGGAAACACTTGACTGGAGTGAAACATAACATGAGATTTGCTTTTGAGTGTCTTCCACATGGATGGCAGTAATTGTAGCCCTTTTATTTATGGGTCACGCTGACCTTTAGCCAAGACGAAATCCGCGCCGCCGTGTAATTCAGACATACTTTCAACTCAGTCAAGTATTATGGTCAGATTGTGTCTGTAGAGTCGTGTTTGTTTCTGAGGTTGCCCATCCACCCTGCTTACTTATTCATACTGTCTATCACACATAAACTCACAAGTGTGTGTAATTTTTAGCTTGACGATGCATTGAGCATAGAGCATGCAGCCAGTAAAGCATGAAGAGTACGCTTAGTCCATCTGAAAAACGGAAATTATTCAAGATGCCCTTCAGTGGTAGGCAAATTTAACACTGAGCGCTGCGAGGGATCTGTAAAAGATCTACTTGGTTTCCCTCAAAAGCAAAAACTGCTGTTTTTATTTGGGAGGATGCACTCTAGCATGTTTCCTTGTCAGGTCGAGTGTTGATCTGGAATTATGCACTCACTCGGGATGACAGATCATGTTTTTCCGCTGGGAAGGGAGTTTGCTCGCTTGTGTTTGTGGTGTGTCTTCTCTGCTCTGGTGACTAAAACAATGGTACATTGATTTCATTTTCTTGCCCCCTTCGGTTAAGCCTCGACTCTGCTGCGTCCACTTGTCAGCAGGACGACACTGTTTGACAGCCCCACACAAACCTACATCAGTCTTACTCCTTCTGTGGGCATTATCCCTAAGCCTGCCATATTACCAAAGAGCCTCCTGGGCTGTTGACAGCAAGTAAGTGTTGAACGCATGAAGCTGGAATGAATCAGACCTTTCAATGATACCTATGAGAGAGAGGAGAAAACATAAAATAGGAAATTATATCATAGAGAGGACCCCTGCAGACTCTAATGACTGTGTGTCAAGGTTAGTATGACTCTAAAATATAAGATCATTTGACCTTTTTATGAAAAGGCAAGCAAGGCTTAAGAGGCTGTTAAAAATTCTGTGTGGTGCGACTCGACAAAATAATATGAATTAATCATTAATAATGTTTGTAAAAATACTTTGTATCTTATGTACTGAAAAACTTTCTTGATATTATCAGTATTGTTATTGTTAACTAAAACAAAAAAAATATTTTAAGAACATTTTAGTTAAAATAAAGCTGAAATAATAATACATTTTTAGGTGAAAAAGGTTTAAGAACTAAAATATTTTAAGCTGAATTACTAAATCTAAAATTATATATATATATAGAGAGAAGGAGAGAGAGAGAGAGAGACCCAAAATTGTAACTTTTTGTAGCTAGTTGCCAAGAGAACATTTCTATTTTTATTTATTGAACTTAAAATTACTAAAATAGCTAAAAAACTAGTACTTAATAAAAACATGTAGACATATATATATATATATTAGGGGTGCAGGCTAATAGGCAAAAAACAAATAACACACATTTTATTTATTTTTTTGTAAATATCACGATTACGAATTTTATCAACAAACTGCCTGTTATTGTTGTTTTACTCTTTAGCAAGTTTTGCAAGCAAATTTCACTCATATCCTTTCAAGGTAACAAAATATAAAAAGATTGGCGGATATTTAGGCCAAAGTGGGCGAAGATAAAAATCTTTGTCATTATTTTATTTTTGTTATTAAAAAATAAGAACAAAGAAGAAGATTTTACAAATACACATAATATACAAATAAGACAAACAGTGCTTTATTTTCAGGTACAATGTATTTAGCAGGAGCATTCAAGAAACTGAATGAACAAATATAAAAATAAAACACAATATAGATCGATTCCTATTAAAGCAACTGTATTAAAGTTTTTCAGTCACGAATAGTGAGTGATTTTTCTGTGCATTTTTGTTGTTTTATTAACATAAAAGGAATAAGTTCACCCAAAAAATTCTGTCATCTGTCTGTTAATTTTGTCATAGTGTTTTATTTTTATACCACATTTAATCACTACAAAAGTTGTTTCTAACCTGGAATGAGTTTCTTTTTCTGCTGAACATAAATGCTATTTTGAAAACGTGGAAAACCAAACAGTTGCTGGTCCACAGTGACTTCCATTATATTTCCCCCACTATCAAAGTCAGTGTGGACCAGCAACTGTTTGGTTACCCACATTCTTTAAAATATCTTATTTTGTGTTCAGCACAAGAAAGAAATTAATACAGATTTGGGACAACATGAGTGAGTAAATAATGACAGAAAATAAATTTTTGGGTGAACTATCCCTTTATGACATACAGCGCATCGTTAGTACGTCTTTAAGAGCTGCATGATCTAATATCTACAGGCACATATCCATTTCTCTCTCAACTGTTTACATTCATTTTAGACATAACCAACTGTGTTTATATGTAAACCTTGTTTTTTTGACAGTATTAGTGCAATCAGATGCAAAAGATAATTTAGTTCAGCAATCAGGCGCTGTTTGACAGGACTTTTAGTGCGTGCACTTCGGGTGTAGGCGCTCAGAAAAAGCGCACGTCAGAACAGTGCACGAATGAAATGTTTAACTAGTAAGGCTTTAAAGCACATGCAAATAATATACTTTTGTAATTTGTGAAGTGCAGTTTCCCATGAGTGTAACTCTACCACTGAGTTAAAATTAGATGTGAATGTATGTCGCATTGTACAGTAAATACTGAGATAGAGGCACCAGAACTGCAGCTGATAGAATTTGCACTATAGCACGATAATACGATATTTCTGCAAATGCAGATCGTGGAGATATTTTTATCGTCCACGATCAAACAATAAAATAAATATATATATAATTTAAATGATAAAAATGACAAAAACACAACAAAATGACAAACTTTTACTAAAAAGTAAAAACAATATGAAATCTAATCTAAAATCTAATTAAAAATGTTAACAAAAACTACAATTGTAGGACTATTATAGTATATCAATGATACAAAAATAACTCTAATAATTATCAAGATGTCCACACTCATGTATTTGAGGTGTCACTGATAAAACATCTATACTATGACAATATATTGGTGTTCATATAATAAGTTGCATAAAATGCATTTGTTCGGCTAATGGTCGTCAATGGAAAACGTTGCTTTTAGAACCTAATGCTAACAGAGCAATGCTTGCCATCTAATCCTGCATGAGACGGTGAAGTAACTCTAGTGCAGGATGTCTTTTACTGATGTCACATTACTAAGAAAGTGCTGTTAGGTGTGTGACAGACTAATCTGAGGCCATAAATCGTCTCAGGTTACTTATGTAACCATAGTTCCCCGAGTAGAGAATGAGACACTGCGTCCTCTAGTGGTCGCTATGGGGAACGCCTCGTCGTGACCCGTGTCTAAAGCATACATTGAAAAAAACACCAACAACACGTTGGCCGGCGACAGCCCATGACATCACTACCGGTGCGACTATTAGTATAAATAGGCGCCGGGAGAACATGTCATTCACTTCGTCTGAAGCTTGCATTCGAAGCATGGCAGGAAGCCTAAGGGAATCAAGTGATCATTCCGACATCAGGGAAACCATGGTTACAAAGTAACTGAGGACGTTTCCCTTTGCAGGGAACTTCCTTTGTAATACTCCATCCTCTAGGGGCGCGCTATGGGGAACGTATACCACACGCCATGCTGAGGGGAGTGCATTCCAGAATCATGGCGAGCACTAAGTACCAACTTTACCATTTTCATGGTGAGTTGCCCCTGGGACGTCAGACGGCTGTCCGTGACTTTATACCCTATGGCCAAAGGCCTAGGCTACATACCCAAACTTACCTGTTAGGGCCAGACTCCTAGGCCCGGGGTAGAGCTCAAGGCTTGGAATCATGATGGATTCCTTTAAGGGAATATGACCAAGAGCCTAGAATTATACTAGTTTTGGCCTGTCACACAGGGGCTACCGCTGGCTCTGCATTTGCTGAAGGAACTGTCTCAACAAGCCCTAGTAGCAAACACCCGGTTTAAAGATAGGTACCTCCGGATAACAAGGTGGAGTGGGCTCAGGTGAACGGTGGCTCTAAACAAAAAAAACCCCAAAAGCTCAAGACAAGGGCAAGAAGTAAAAACAGCGCAAAGCCATCTCATATAGGATTTTAGAAAATTGGACTACAGCATGTTCCCAATGTAGAAATGCCCCTAGCAAGCAGGAAGTTACCTAGCGGGAGGGAGCAGCATAGACCCAGCTGTCAACGAGAGGGGGGTCGCACAGCATGATCGTAGAATAGAGGGTAAACGTACTGTAAAGTGTTTCAACGTGCACGCTCACTATGTGGATTTCCGAAGTGCACTGAGCTTAGCATGTGCACTTACCATGGCATGGATTAACATTTCCAGGCATCTGATCACAGATACCCGGAAGTACTGGGCCAAAGGGGAGAGGCAAGCTCAAATACGGCCCTCTAAGGCGAGAGGGGAGCACTGCCTGAGACCACATACGCAAGAAGGTTCTCGCCAATGCCACCTATACTTCCCGCTCGATTCCTCAGCAAGAGGGGATATCCTGGAGCACGGACATCCAGGAATTTTTTGCAGTGTCGTGCCGGGGGCCTGATGATCAAGAAGGCTCCCGAAGAAGCCTCTGACCTGGGGACCCGAATGATCCAGAAGCATTAAGGGAACCAGGGCTATCATACCGGCTGGACATAATGTCGACAAGTGAGGTAACACTGCAAGTCGAGCACCTGGTTTCTGAATCCAGCAAAGGTGTGCTCACAGAGGACCTACCTTAGAGAGGACAGAACACACAGGTCCCGGAAAAACACGGCAAAGAAATCTCACAGAAGGATTATACACACATAACCACCAGCACATTAAATACATATATATACACAAACAAAATTTATATAGGATAGATCTATATATATATATATATTCATATATATATATATATAAGAAGGATTCATAATCACCTACCATGGTTCCGTGCCGGAAAACCCTGTTCCAGAGGCGATTCCAGAGAAAGAAGGCTCTGGTCCGGACCATCAGTAAGGTGGTCACTGTGAAGCCATAGAACCAACCAAACATCATTGGTCCAGCATAGGAGACTGTAATGCAGAAATTCCCACCTAACCTCGGTCAGGCGGCGAGATGGTGGTTACAGGGGAATTAGGAAGGGGAAGAAAAGGGCAGATGTAAAACCCCTGAAGGAAATGAGTAGATACTCAAGTATCACTCTGATCTGGACGAAAGCGCTAACGCCCTGTCTGGATCACATCCCTTAGGTCCTGCCTACCTCCCTTTGACCCGCGATTCCTCCTACCCCTACCAGCAGGCGGCAGGGCAGGAAATATACCGCGAGTCGCGACACTAGACTTCTGTGCTCGTCTCTGATCCTCAAGTCGAGACGGGCCAGGACCCCTGGGTTGGTCGGGCTCAGACCTGGACCTTCGTGGAATGAAGGATCTGAAGGCCGCTGAGAGCGCCTTCGCCTCCCTAAACTTCTCAACCACCATCTCAGTGGAGGTACCAAAATGTTCGGAAGGTGAAACCGGAGCATCGAGAAGAAAGCCCCTCTCTTTCTTCCCGATATCTGCCAGGTTTACCCACAGATGTCTCTCCGTTACTACCATTGCCGCCATAGACCTGCCCATAGCGGAGGCGGCCTGCTTAGTAGCACGGAAAGCAAGATCCGTGGTGCGGCGCAGCTCAGCTACCTCATCAGGGGAAAGGCCCTCCCCTTTATCCAAGTCTTTCAGCAGATCAGCCTGGTACGCCTGAAACACCGCCATCATGTGTAACGAATCGACAGCCTGACCTGCTGCTGCGTATGCCCAGCCATTTAAGCGAGATGTATCCTGAAGGGGCTTAGATGGCGAGGAGGGAGTCTTAAAGGAGAACGTCTCACCCATAGAGAGATAGCTAACCAGCATCTCTCTATAGGGGCAGCTTCTCATAACCGCTTTTGCGCATCGATGTTGGCATAACTCGTATGCTAGAACCGATAGATGCGTGTGGAAAACGGCCTCTTCCATTCCTTCTCGTACATAGGACTCAGGAAGAAAAGGAAAGGCTCACTGAGTGGAGGGTCTGGCAGAAAGAAGGGAAGCATATGGCTGCCCCTCTTTCCTCGAAAAGGGAGACAAACGAGAGCGGAGCTTTTTCATCGAAAAACGCTCACAATGCACGCAAATTGCCCACTCAAGAACATCACGTGCGTGCTCCTCGCCCAAACAAAAAACACAGAGATCGTGTGTGTCATCAGGTGTCAAATAGCGACGACACGGATGCACACATCCTCTAAACGTTCTGCTAGTGCTCGCCATAATAATAGGATAGAGATCGCTCTTACCACATTCAAATGCATGCTTCAAACAAAACAGTCAGTGAAGACGAAGAAGAGAATGACATGTTCTCCCGGCGCCTATTTATACTAGTAGTCGCACTGGTAGTGACGTCATGGGCTGTCGCTGGCCAACATGTTGTTGGTGATTTTTTCAATGTATGCTTCAGACACGGGTCACGACGAGGCGTTCCCCATAGCGACCCCTAGAGGACGCAGTTCGAAGTTCCCTTGAAAAGGAACTGTGTAATGATAGTCTGATTGTCCCCACTGTCATGTTTATCATTAGCATAATTCTGCAGGGACCATGAATTTCGCATGGTGCTCCATCCTGCAGGACACAATCATGTACGTTAAGTGCAATAATTAGCACCCTGAATGTATCTTTTGTTGAGGGTGCACTGAATCACGCTGATTTCACCCACAATATTTATAATTCACAAGCTCACATTCACGGTTATGTGGCAAAGCCGAGCCATATGGAGACGCATTATAATCCACCTTGTGGAGCCATCAAAATGACAATATGGGGGTGATTTGCACATGGCAAGGATTAATATCTACAAGAGCACAGAGCCATCAATACAGAATACAGTTTACCCATTTAATCGCAGACCCCTGGCTGAGAGGTAACATATTGGGATCTTGAGGACAGCAATACAAATTTTAATTTCTTCTTCTAACTGGTTTGTCTTCATTAGTGAGGCTTGGGGTGATGGTGACTATAAACCTAAAACATGTTGGCCAGTGGCACCGGAAAAAGTTTTTGCATGGAGGGGGCAGAAGATGTGCAGGTTGTGATGTCACTACATGGAGGAGACTGAACTCATGAAGAATAATTAGTTTGTTATGATGTTGCAGATGTTTCACACTCATTTGGCATTAAGATACAATATCAAGCCAGTTTTATACTAGCACAGTTATTGTTACACTACTTTTAATTTTTAATTAATGCTTAATCTGGAGATGAAGTCTTCAGAGCAACAGTTGAACATCACAATATTAAGCTCAAGATATTATAAATAAAATTTATTGATTAATTAGGGCCCTATGAAATCCATTTTATTTTTTTCCAATTTCTGTTTTATTTTCCAAATAGTTTTTTTTATTATATTTTCTACACTCCATTTTAATGGTTAAATTAAATTTTAGAAATCAAAAAGCATGTCTATTAAATTGAAATCATGTCACTGACACAATTTAACAATGGTATATATTAAAAGTTTTACAAAAATTGAATTTTAGGGCCACATGAAATACATTAAATAATTTTAGTTTTAATCAAATTTTCTTTTTATTACCAAATTCCATTTTTATATCTCGATTCTATGATTCTGCCTGTGTTTTCTGCATTGCCAGAAATCATAGGGCCCTAAATAATGAAAACTGTGGCAATAGTGTGGATTACCTCTTCTCTATGGAAGCCCGTTTTCACCTCGGAATAAAAAAATTAATAAATAAATAAAATGCGCAATACAAAGTCGCATTTCTGCCTTTTTACTAAGAAATGTGAGACATAAACTCACAAGTGTGTGTTATAAAGTCCGAATAGTGGATATAACCTCGCAAAAAAAAAAAAAAAAAGGTCCGAGTTGTGAGACCTTTTTATTTTTTTTAATTCAGTACTGTCCGGTAACAGGCTTCCATAATTTATCTACATAAATGTTCTGTGCGTAAATGTTTTGTTCTCTTGTAATCACGACCAACACCACAACACACACACACACACACACACACACACAACACACCACACCACACACACACAAAAAACATACACAAAATAATGATGTAATTTTAAAACCCTGGATAAAATTTATACTATTCATCTATGTGTAGCCTGTATCAGAAATGTGCTTAGAATGCAAGTGAGCAGAGGAACATATTTTAATATAAGTTGACTAAGTTTGGTTGAGTGGGCTAAAAGTGGAGGCAGCTAAAAGCAGTTCCTGTGTCCCTGATGTTGACCTCTGCACTGCTTGCTGAACTTTTTCAGGGAAACTTTTGGGTCAGTTATCTTTGAATTTAGTTATTAAATTCAACATTTCTCTCCCCCACAACACAAACTTGAGGTATGCCTGTCTTTCACTGATATTTTGTATCTGGGGAGGGTGGAGCAAAAGATTATCCGTGAACGTTTTATCCTGTCATGATGAAACATGTAGAATATCACAAAAAATGACTAGGAATCGAATTGCTCTGCATCTCACTTACAATCATTGTCAGTTCCACTTTAGATAGATTCGCTATCCAGAATCAATTCCCCTCCCCACTGGCATGCGGAATGAGTTGAGAAATGCAATCAAATTACAAGTAAGTGCCCAAGAAATGTGCCACAGACCTTTCAAAACTACAGCTATAATAAATAAGGTACGACATTCAATGAAATGTTTAGATTTTGCGCAAAAGTATAATTTTCTCATCTATTTAAAGTTGATTCTAAGATTTCAATCTAAGGGGGGCTTCTGTCTGGTATGTCAATGTGGCTTGGATGATTGTTTTTTTTTAATCTTCTTAATTTTCTTTCTTGCTTAAAGGTATCTTATGCATTTATTTTTTTATTTTAAAATTTGTTTAATTTGGAGATGTATTGTTTTTTTGGAAATACTACACCTATGGCAGTGGTTATTAGCACCTTAATTTCTAATAAATATAACAAGTATTTTATATTTCCCACTAATGTTTGCACATCTGTCAATTATATTCTAAAATCATAATGGCAGTTTTCCGCAAGGCTGCAGAGCCCAGTTTGTTTCTTGGAGTGATATGCACAGTGAGTGTTCAGGGCAAATAATCAGACTCAGCAAGTCATTAGGGCACGAGTTGTGAACAATATTGTCACCACAATATGTGAACTTGCATGCATTTGCTTATAATACTATTGGTAAAAGACAGACTATAGTGCCACTGAAATACATATGAATCAGGTCCATTAAATTCTGTCACAATCTCTGGCATTATAGCATAAATTTGCGGACAGTCCCAAAGTGGGGAGGGATGGCGGGGTTTCGCGAAATAAACAGTTTTTGTTGATTTTTTTCTCTTGCAAAACCTGGTAATGACTCTGCATGATTAATGTTTGTAATTTGCTACTTGTCACAAAGAGTCTGCTTCAGCACCCTACCACTGAAAACATCTAAGATTGGAAATCCCTAACAAGTAGAATAGCTGTAAGGCCAAATGCTCAAAGCAATTAAAAGATACTGCCAATTGTGGACTTGACGGTCTGCAGATGATGCAACTTCACCAGTCGGGCAATTTAAATTAATTTACAGTCTTAGTTTCCCCTCTGCTCTTCTGATATCTGGCCATACTAGTGCATTATATGTAAGAGCATTTTTTGGAAGACGCTGTAAGAGATTTTAAAGACCAATGTCGTCCATTTGACACATATTACCATGGCACTGCGGCAAGTTTTGAGTGGGGAACCCGGGATGAGTTAGGCCCCGATCAGACAGAACACGCGTTTTGCAGTGAGATGCGCCTTTTTTTTTATTGTTTTTCTGTTGGCAGTGAGCATTTTGCACGCTGTTTATAGTGGCCTCGTGTTTTTGGAGGAGCACTCTGTGCACCTGGAGTTGGAAAAAAAAAAGCAACTCTGAGTGGAAAAGCGCCCAATGTCATTCGCATTTTTTTTCCCATTGTCCAATCGAATGAATGGAAAGGCGGGCCTTCCGTTGTGGTGACGAAAGTTTACCGCTGCTTAGAAAGTCCGGAGACTGCAATGATGGAGGAGAGACTTTTGGTGTCTGTCACGAGTTACCCGGAGCTGTATTTTTTAAGGTTTCTGCTAATATGACTTTCACGGTGTGCCTACTGTGAAGGAGCGAGAAGACGAAGGAGAATCCAGAAGAAACATAGACTTTATTTTCTTCAACAGAGAAATCACAGGTACAATTCCAGACAAGGGAAACTCAGGGTTTATATTATGGGACTAATCAAGGAAATCAATGAGACACAGCTGGGATCAAATAAACACAATCAGGGCAGGAACAGGAAGACCAAATAAGGGCAAGGAAGGCACATAGGGAGCAAAACACACACAAAACAAGGTACAGAGTCTGACAATGACAGTTTACTTAACAGCAAAAACCAAAGATTTTAGAGCGCTCGCGCTATACTAGTTTGATTAGACTGACAGGACAGCTGATTTGGTGGTTGCCGAGCTACATAAAAAACGCAGCACACTGCTCTTTTTTAAAAGTCACTAAAAAAAAAAAGGCAGTGTGGTGCACCTCGTGTTTTCAGACCTAAAAAACGCGTTCGGTGTGATCGGGGCCTTAAACACTCAAGTGTGAGAGGCAGTTGCATTTGTTGCAGGGTCCCAGGGGTTTTCCACCTGGCTGTGCTCAGGCTATAGACATAGGACTGATAAAAAATTCACAAGACGGCAAATATAGGAAATGGATGGGAGTGATTGGCCAGCGACCTGGTAAGAGAGAGTTTGTAATAGTTTTTATGGCATTTCTCCAACATTTGGTTCAGCTGTTCCGGATGGAAAACAACAACAACATATGTTATATCTGAATGCATTTGTGTCATCATCTTTAATGTATTGCTCGAATCATTTAATTCAGACATATGGGTCGTGACATACATGCTATATGAAATAAAAACGTTGCCTTGGGAGCTTTGTGTTCTCGTTTTCCTCTTAGCATCCTTTGTTTATGCGCTGTATGCCATTAATCTTGTTCTTGATTTTCATCTTGAACCATTCCCTCCTTTTTCCACCCGTAACACCGGTGTAGTAGTTGTTCATACGTGTTCTTATATAAAGTGTTGTTCTAACACATACATTTTATTTTCAAAGCTTGAATAGATACTGATATATGCAATATATATATAAATTAATTTGAATGAATGTACTGTAGGTTTGAAAGCTTAAATCTGTGCTTCTGAAACAAAATCTTTCATGTACACACAAATATAGATACATTCAAATGTTTATGAATTTGTCAGAATAGAATATTGATTTCATGGAGTTTGTTTGGACTTTATTCAGTCAATGCCATAGTCAATGCCTGGTTCTTAGAAATGAGTTTGCACTCATGTTTGAATTCATATGGTCTCAAAACATGTATACCATTTTCAAAATGTTATACATTTTACAGTTTTACATTTTAACAGTTTAAAGCGTCAATAAATATAATTTTTTTAAGAGTTTGGGTGAGCACTACATTGCAATTGAAAGTCTGAACTACTTTTACCTTGTCAGAAAATATTTTAAAATTTCATATTTTAAGAGCCTGATTGACCATGACACACATTCGCTATGATATCAGGGTTCCTCTCTATAATATTGTGAACATTTATTTTAATATGCAATGATGCAGTATTGTTATTGTATAAGTATTTTATTTTTTAAGACATAATAATAAAATATTATGCAAGGATGCATAAAATGTTCTGTTCAAGGATGTCATTCTTTTAATGACATGTTTGACTGTATGAATCACAAGCAAATAAATAAACAAATAAATATTAATAATAAATCATTTTAATTGATAAATTAAAACATACACATCATAGAAGAGGTGTATGAAAATGTGAATTGAATTTTAAATCGTTTTGCATGAATTGATAGATTTGGTCAAAAAATAAGCATTGTGTAATTTACATGATAAAATGTATAATAAATGATGTATAATAAATTTATATTTAATGGCATTATATATAAACGTTTACTTAATTTTGATTTAACCACGAAAATGTCTAAAGATTTGTATTTATACATTTATTTATGTGTATGTTGTATATGTTTTAGATACTGTCATTATGCTGATATTGTGTGGTTCAGTGTGGGCTCTTTGCAGTGTGATTCTGAAGGGCTTCATCAAGATCATGAAAGTTGCCTTCTATTGGAGATGCTGATGCTAAGAACAGTCTTCAGTCGCACCCAGTGGGGTTTTGGCTGCCACGCCGCAGATGAGGGGATGATTCATGATTGACTAGCACGAGAGGAAAATAGTTATTTATCAAGAGCTAGACGCTGCCAGAATGCAAATGGACTGTTAATTGAGTTTTGGATGGATTTGAGTAATGGGTGGAGATTTTCAGTCATCAGTGCACATCACCACTAGCGTAGCATGCAACACAGACATACTGAAACACAAAATAGAAAAGAAAGGTTTGTCTGAGTGTTTAAGAATCCATAACAAAAGGTGACAATAAGTTTGCATGGCTTTTGTTGCTTAAATTCAAGTAATTATTTGAAATACCATAAATGTCTTAACTAAACTTTAAATGTCAGGTTTCTGTGAGTAAAACAGTGATGCATTGTGTTCTCGTAAGTTTTAGGTAGTGTAAACTGAAAATATAAAGCAAAAATGTTTAAGACAACACTGATGTCTTAATGCGCTACAAATACAATATTGCCATGTTCCAGTTGGTTTTTCATTGCTGCATTATAGTTTGTCTTTCATCTTTTGTTTAATTTCATGTTCTTCTCTATAGAGTTGGGGCCAGGTGTATTGTAATACCTTGCCCAGTGGCATCTGAATATAACTACAGTACTTCTTTTTGTCCACGGTCTTAGCCATTCTCCTCCGCACAGAAATGTCAGTTCTCCATTTTCATCTACATGATGAGAACACAAAGCTCTTCTTTCTAAAAGCAGCTGGTCTAGAGGGATTTAAATGCATATGACTTTGTTTAACATGCTGAGCATTTGTATTCAGAGAGAAAGAGGGTGCGGTGGCTTTGAACTGAACATGAACTGTAGAATAAAAAACTTTTTTGTCACTTTTTAAAACAAGGATGAAGATTGAAAATATATTTAAGGAGTATTTAAACAAATTCTTCTATATTTCTATAATGTAGTAGAACTACTACTACTACTACTACTACTAAAAATAATAATAATAGCCACCCCTCTAAAAACTTTAATAAATGTAATTTTATTTTTAATTTGATCTTCTTATCTTCTTTGTCTTCACTTTGTCGATTATATCGTAATAAAAAAAAAAAAAAAAAAAAAAAACTATAATAATAATAGGAACCACTGAAACCCCTTTGCAGTAAATTTATATATATTGAAATAGTATAATCTTCATAATAATTGCACACTAGCCTTGCCATTAAAAGTAATACATTTATTCCTTTTTTTTTTTTTGATAATAATAATAATAATAATAAGAAATATTTATTATTATTTTGTTAGTATTAAATAATAGAAAAAGGTGAAGGATTTGTGGTTTAAATTGTTTGATGTTGTTGTTGTTTTGTTATGTGATAATAATATAAATAACCACAAAAAAAATATAATAAATAATATTAGTATTATTATATTATTATTATATATATCCTATATGCCTTTAACATTTATTTGAGAAAAAAGGTTTTTAAATAAATGTTAAATGTGGCTAATATTAATCCAGTGTTGTCTATAAATCTGTCAACAGGAGTTTATCTCTCTCTCTCGCTCTCTCTCACTGGTATGAATGGGGTTTATTATAATACAGTCCAATTCTAGCCAAAAGATCAGAAAGCTTTAAGGCAGAGCAGATGCTGTTTATTCATGTCAAGGAACATCTGGCAAACCCTTCCGTGCCCCTCAGAGGAGACTAATGGACTCATTAGGTCTGCATCATTAAAGGATGGACTGGGAAATATTAGAAAAGTCATGCAAACTTGACGATTTCTCTTAATTATGCAGCTTCATTCCAGTAAACGAGCTCCTTCATTGGCCACTGGAGTAGCAAACGAGTTGAGATCCTCCAGTGTTGCCGTATACTCTGCCATGTCACAAAGTGTTCGCAAGAATGCTTTGAAACACAAACACATCCACACATCATTAACATGTCAAACTTTCTTTCTAACTGGCTATAATGATAGTGAGTAATGAAACCGCTAAAGTAGGTTGTAAAAACACAGACGAGTGGAATAAGATGATGGACACAAAGCATACATGTTAATGAGCATGCTAGTCGTAGTTTTTGGAATGCATCAAGATCACAAGCACTGCTTAGTATTCATCGTGCATGGGAATCCTATATGGTAACTGTTGATCTTCTGGCATATCATTTAAACAAATTGGAATCAATGCAAAAATATGCATTAGCAAGGCAGCAATGTGCTAAACACAGGCGTCGACAGCCTGTCAATTCAGATTAGCAGCGGTAATCTAGCCAACTCAGATTGCTGAAGGGTAACTGCTGTTTCGTCTTTTGTGAAGTACTTTAGTCGATTTGTCTCTAGAGGCAATAATGCACTAATATTATGATTAGCTGGTTTAGAGTAAACACAATCGGAACTATTGAGATTCACTTCATGTGGCAATGCATCACTGCAGGTCTGCATTCTTTTTGGTTAAGTGGTAGAATAATGTGATTTACACAAGAAGAACTTGTTCCTGGATCAGCGTTATGTACAGTATCATTCCTGGAATATTGTTGTCATCCAGTCATAGCAGAAGTGGTTGATGCAGGAACATGTCCTATTTGTGTAAATTATGTTGAGTTTAAGGCCTATAGATGAAAAGAATTGGACTGGTATTGAACACAATGTTTTACAGCAGTGGTTCTCGTATAGTACTGCTTTAGGGACTAGATTTACCCAACATGCTCAACAAAATGTTGTGTTTTGAGGTTGAATTTTTTGTCATTAAATAGTTTATTTACTGTATATTTATTTAGGAGTTGAGTATTATGTGTTTTTATATTTATAGTGAGAGTACATAAATAAAAGTAGACCCTTTACAGTTTCTAATGATGTATTACTCTTATTTGTATGAGCAAAAATAGCATATATTGTTACCAATGTTGATTTTACATTTGATTGCATTGTTTGCTTTAACACAAGGTTTTTGTCATCAAAACACAACACAACCACCCATCCAATATCTAAATAACGAAGACTCCCGCCACCCACCATAACCATGCATGATTATGTGATTCATATAAATAACGCGTTAACGTAAACTAATTGTAATGGCACTAATTTTATTAAGTCCATAGTTAGTCCATAGTTAGAGAAATGGAGATGCACAGTTGCACAGTGTTGCCAACTTAGCGACTTTGTCGCTAGTGTCAGGGAAAAAAAAATTAGGATTCAGTAGCGAACACACCATGTGCAACAACATGTGCACCCCACTTCCAACCCAACCAGAAAGATGACTATAGTCAGACAGGTGAGAGACGGAGATAACTCCGGGTAGCGCAGGGACACAACGATCAGCCAATGATCGAGGATCCGTGCAGCGAAGCCCACAGCAGAGGTGAGAAGGAAACTCCAGGAACTGGTCAGAAGCAGAGAGACATGAACTGAACACGGTAACGACATAGGACGATCTGACAACACAGGACAGAAAACAGACATTAAATAGGATCGCTGATCAGCCACAGATGGCGCTAACCAGCTGATGGCACTGATCAGCGGCATCACAAACCACACCCACACGGAGAGAGCTAGAATGAGTCAGTGAGCCCATAAACCGTGACAGTACCCCTCCCCCTAGGAGCGCCGCCTGGCACTCCCAGGAAAACTTACCCGTTGATTGTAATCATCAATAAGAGAGTGGTCCAGAATGTCCCTAGCGGGAACCCAACTTCTCTCCTCCGGACCGTAACCTTCCCAGTCCACCAAGTACTGAAATCCGCGTCCCCTCCGTCTTGAGTCCAGAATCTGGGGCAGGCGGATTAATGGGTGAACGAAAAACGGGTTTAAATTTGGAGACATGGTACACGGGATGAATTCTCCCGTACGCTGGAGGAAGTTTGAGGCAGACTGCCACCGGATTAAGAACTTGTGACAGAAAACGGGCCAATAAATTTGGGCGCTAGCTTATTACAAACGGATCGGAGAGGAATATTCTTGGAGGAAAGCCACACCTTTTGACCAACGACGTAAACGGGAGGCTTCGACCGGTGGCGATCGGCCTGAGCCTTGGTGCGCGTCCTCACTTGGAGAAGAGTCTCTCGGGCTCTTTTCCAAGTGCGACGGCACCTCTGGACGAACGCGTGAACGGAGGGGACCGCGACTTCGGATTCCAGACTGGGAAAAACAGGTGTCTGGTACCCTAAGCTACATTCAAATGGAGATAGGCCTGTGGATGACACTGGTAACGAGTTGTGTGCGTACTCCACCCATGAGAGTTGTTGGCTCCAGGAGGACGGATTCTGAGTAACCAAACATCACAACGTTCTCTCAAGATCCTGGTTGGCCCGCTCCATTTGGCCGTTTTTCTGTGGATGGAAACCAGAGGACAGACGGACACTCGCCCCCAGTAATCTGCAAAACTCCTTCCAAAATTTGGAAACAAACTGGGGTACCCTGTCGGAAACCACGTCCATCGGGAGGCCATGAATGTGAAAGACGTGATCAACAACAGTAACTGCTGTCTCCTTGGCTGAGGGTAATTTGAGGGAATAAAATGGGCCGCCTTCGAGAACCGGTCCACTACGGTCAATACCACCGTATTGCCCTGGGAGGGCAGTGACGAAATCGAGCGAGATGTGGGACCAGGGTCTCGAAGGGACCGACAGCGGTTGAAGTAACCCGTCAGGGGGTCGATCGGAAGTCTTACCACGAGCGCAATCTGAGCAGGCCAAAACAAAATCTCGGACGTCACGAGCCGTAGAAGGCCACCAGAATCGCTGTTTTACGAGGAAACTAGTCCGATTCACCCCTGGATGACAAGCCAAGCTGGAACAATGACCCCACCGAACGACGTCGGACTGTAACCTCTCCAGCACAAATAATCGACTTGGTGGGCAACTGGGCGGAGGCGTTACCCCTTCTAAGGCCATGCGGACCTTCAACTCGACCTCCCATACGAGAGTGGAGACGACGAGTCTCTCGGGTAAAATACTCTCGGGAGTGGATGGGCGCTCGGAAAGTTCAAAAATGCGAGACAATGCATCGGGTTTAATGTTTTTAGAACCCGGACGATAGGAGAGTGTAAAGTTGAAGCGACCGAAAAAGAGTGCCCACCGAGCCTGCCTGGAGTTCAGTCATTTGGCGGACCTGATGTACTCGAGGTTCTTATGATCGGTGCAGACAATAAAGGGAACCCCCGAACCCTCTAACCAATGACGCCACTCTTCCAGCGCTAACTTGACCGCCAACAACTCTCGGTTACCAATGTCATAGTTACGTTCGGCAGAGGACAAACGGTGAGAAAAATACGCGCAAGGATGCATCTTGTGGTGTCGATGAAGAGCGCTGGGATAGCACCGCACCTACCCCCACCTCTGACGCATCGACCTCCACCACGAATTGACGTGTGGAGTCAGGGGTTACGAGAATAGGAGCCGAAACAAAGAGGCTCTTGAGGTTGGTAAATGCAGCTTCGGCTGCACTAGACCACCTGAACGTAGTCTTGGTGGAGGTCAAGGCAGTCAGAGGAGCGGCTAGTTGGCTAAAATTGCGAATGAAACGCCGGTAGAAATTGGCGAACCCCAGGAACCTCTGCAGGGCCTTACGGGAACCTGGGGTTGGCCAATCCACCACAGCCTTAACCTTGTCGGGATCCATGCGCATTCCCTCGGACGAGATGATGTACCCCAAAAAAAGGAACTGACTGTGCATGAAACGCGCACTTCTCCGCCTTGACAAAAAGCCCATTCTCGAGCAGCCTCTGGAGCACTCGTCTGACGTGCTGAACGTGTTCCTGGAGAGAAGAGGAAAATATCAATATGTCATCCAGGTAAACAAATGAACTGATCTAGCATATCTCTCAACACGTCATTGACGAGTGCCTGGAAGACCGCCGGTGAGTTAGAAAGCCCGAAGGGCATAACAAGATATTCAAAGTGCCCTCTGGGGGTATTAAACGCGGTTTTCCACTCATCCCCCTCCCTTATGCGGACCAAATGATAAGCATTATGCAAATCTAGCTTGGAAAAGATGGACGCCCCCTGCAACCGCTTGAAAGCTGACGACATCAACGGCAAAGGGTAAGTATTCTTTACCGTGATGTTGTTTAAGCCCCGATAATCAATACAGGAACGAAGGGAGCCGTCCTTCTTTTTCACGAAAAAGAAACCTGCACCTGCTGGAGAAGAAGAGGGGCGGATGATCTTGGTTGTTAGAGAATCAGAAATATATTTCTTCATGACCTCCCTTTCTGGAACAGAAAGCGAATATAACTTGCCCTTAGGCGGAGACATACCTGGCACTAGATCTATGGCACAGTCATAGGGACGATGTGGAGGAAGAGAAGCAGCCCGGGACTTACTGAACACTTCCTTCAGGTCAAGGTACTCCTCTGGCACATTAGACAGATTCACCGGCTCATTCTGCAACAAAGAAGAAGACACAGAAGAACAAGCAGACATCAGACAAGAAGCATAACAAGGTTCACTCCACGCCGATATGGAGTTACGACTCCAATCCACCCTGGGACCATGCTTAACCAGCCAAGGATGACCAAGGACAATAGGCACCAGTGGGGACTCCGAGAGCAGAAAGGTAATCTTCTCAGAATGATTCCCTGACGTTATGAGGGTGATAGATCCCGTAGTGTGTGTGATACTGGGAAGGTTATGTCCATTGAGTGCGTTAACGGAGATCTTGTGGCAGAGAGGAACTATGGGAATTTGAAGGTGGGATGCCAGATTGTGGTCCATGAAATTACCCTCTTCTCCGGAGTCCAGCAGGGCTTGGCAGTTGTGGAATCGGGCTGCCCATTGTAGTATTACCGGGAGGAGAGTAAAGGACGAGGATTTCTCCAAGGACAACCCACCCGACAGTAACCTCGGTTCTACTGTCGGGCTGGGCCTTTTACTGGACAGTGAACCAGGATGTGCCCCTCAGAGCCACAGTATAGGCAGAGTCCCATAGCTCTCCGGCGGTTACTCTCCGCCCGGGAAAGCCGAGCTCTACCCACCTGTATGGATTCGCCCTTGGATGGGGGACTGACCGTCATACTGAAGTTGGCATCGGAGAAAACAGGGAGTCCCAACCTAAAGGTGGAACGGCCTCGTTGCTCACCCCGCTGAAGCCGCGTGTCAACGCAAATGGCTGGATCGATCAGTCCATCGAGACAAGAGCCACCCATGACTGTTCCGTGGTGAATGTCACTGGTTGGAGAGAGAAAAACATAGAACACTTAGTCAGAAAGGCTCTACAGTGGTTGGGCTCACCAGCATATGTCTCTGGTGTGGGTAGACGTGGCTCATGCTGACGTCCGATGCCTGTAGATGTAGAGGGAACCGGAGGTGGGAGTGGCACAGTGGGTAAGCTCAGCTGTTGTAGTTGGGTGGTGAGCTCGGACACCTGCGCTACCAAGGCTTGCATAGCCCGACCCGTAGCCAGCATCTGCTCTTCCTGATGATCCATGCGTGTATTGTTGTGGGATAAAAAGTTCTGCAGATCCATTGCATTCGCGGAATCCATAATGGTCAGATCGTTCTGTCAGGGGGAAAAAATTAGGATTCAGAAGTGAATGTGCAAACAACGTTTATTGGGAATTCCCAACCAGAAAGATGACGAGAGTCAGACAGGTGAGAGATGGAGATAACTCCGGATAGCGCATGGACACAACGAGCAGCCGATGATCGAGGATCCGTGCAGCGAAGCCCACAGCAGAGGTGAGAAGGAAACTCCAGGAACTGGTCAGAAGCAGAAAGACAAGAACTGAACCCGGTAACGACATAGGACGATCTGACAACACAGGACAGAAAACACAGACATTAAATAGGATTGCTGATCAGCCACAGCTGGCGCTAACCAGCTGATGGCACTGATCAGCGGCAACACAAACCACACCCACACGGAGAGAGCTAGAATGAGTCAGTGAGCCCATAAACCGTGACAGCTAGATTCAGAGACTTTTTTGCAAAAAAGCGCCTAGCAACAATGCATAACACATAATTGGACAAACCTTATTTCGTTTCTGAGACTCGCCGGTACTGCTGCGCGAGGTTTTGCATCTGCTTTGTTCAGCGAGCGGCTGAGAGGGGCTCTGAGCAGCGCATTTAGTTAAACCAGATATTATGTTGCTTCTCTAAAAGCAAGTATAGCCGAAATCACAGCACACCTATTGTCTTTATCTTATGTATATTTGATCTCATCTCATCACGGCTCGATTATAAATCAGGATTCTTATTCAGATTAACATCTTGGAAGGGAAAGCTGTTATGTAGTCTTAATGGGTTGCATTTCAGTCACTATTTCATATTAATTTGGTTGTCTGACAACAGAAACAGTAAAATATAACAATGAAAACAGTTTCATCGAGAATTTGGCTGCATCAAATTACAGTATGTGGGCACAGAGAGGCAAACAAATGTAATAATAAATAATAAATGTACATTTTGCAAGTTCAGAAGAAGTGATCTGCTCTGTAATGTAATAATGTAAACAGGCTTGTGCAAGTAAATTGCTCAGTGCAAAGAAAGAGAAGTAATGGGAACCTGGTATTTGTATGTTCTTTGTTTATGTGTCTAATAGACATGAACAAGTTATTTGAAAAACATATATGAACTTTGAAACATGTCTAGACTTCATGCTCTATGGTTTCACTAGTAATAAACATACATTTGCATAAAGTGCAATCCATATTTGTCCATGCCCATGTTGATTAGAGTTTAAAAAACTTGAAAAGTACTAATTTAAGGTACATTTAGAACAGATAAAAAAGTGTGATTAATCACGAGTTAACTCATGGCAATCATGCAATTAATCGCGATTAAATATTTTAATTGATTGACAGCCCTAATTATTTGCGTTTAGCATTGTTTTTATGTTGTTAACTTATCAAAACAAATCTGCATTCCTATTGTGGGCTGTGGCCCACCATTTGAGACCACAGTGCTTTATAGGACCCAATGGTAGGAGCGAGAAATCCCTTTTTGCTAATGTATGAATGTTACTAGGAGTTGTTCTTCTGTGTTCAGAAGGAAAGATGTTCTACATAATGAATGAAGTGATTCCCCTTTCCTCAGATCTGTCCACTCCTTTTTGCTATCCTTGACTTCACACTTGACTCAGAGTTAAGAGCTTTCTTTATCTGCACGGTGAAGTTTGGTGGCTTAGTGCAGCGAAGAGAATCAATTCCTTGCGAGATTTGGCAATAATTACATTGCTTACAAAATCAGTGAATCGGTTCCAGCAGGTGTGAGAAAAAATAACGGCACGTGATTAAAGCATCCGACTCCAGGTCAAGTCTATCGTGCGGCCAGCCGGAGGCATGGTAATAATGATTTAAGTGCTAAAGATTTCCCATATGAAAAAGTACAGTATCGAATGTGTTACCACTGACCCTGTATGCAGGACAAAATATGCCTTCAGTGAAGTTTCATTTTGGGCCAGCTGGTTATCCTGACACTTACAGTATATTTCAGGTTCAATACAAGTTAAATGAATAGTTGAAAATTTGCTGAAAATGTACTCACCCTCAGGCCATCCAAGATGTAGATGAGTTTGCTTCTTCATTGGAACTGATTTGGAGAAATGTAGCATTACATCACTTGCTCACCAATTGATCCTCTGCAGTGAATGGGTGCTGTCAGAAAGAGAGTCCAAACAGCTGATAAAAACATCACAATAATCCACAAGTAATGCACATGACTCCAGTCCATCAGTTAAAATCTTGTGAAACAAAAAGTTGTGTGTTTGTAAGAAACAAATCCATCATTAAGACTCAAACCTTTACTACCATTTATAAGTGAAAACAGACCAAAGCAGTTCTAAACAAATATGTTGGTGGATTTTGATGTGAGGGGACAACAGGTAATTTTTTTCTGTAACTGTAAATTCAATTTAAGTATTTTTTTTACCGTAAATGTAATTTATTTGTTTAATTTTGTTTAATAATTATGTTGACTGAGCTTAATTTGTTTAGAATATTCCTTTAAAAGAACAGCGCGTGATTTGCAGAATAAGACACGAGGTTTTGAAGACTTCTTCTCTCTGGTATTTCTTTAGCTTTTTATATCTTCTAAGTTGGATATTGAACTATTATCTTCTGCTTTATAAAACACAGCCAATAGAGCTAATGTGATTTTTGGAGATTGTGGTTGTGAAATATTTGCATGAAATTAAAATGATGGATTATGAATTAAAACTTGTTTTTATAGCGAGACAGAACATTTTTCTAGGAAGTAAGTGAGATACTGGAATATGTTATTTGATGTGAGCTTCATCCCAAATATACAATTTCCCCCTCTATATCCATTTTCATCACACATTAATTGGTATCTCATTCCCCCATATTGCACTGATGTCATTGTCTTTGCCAGTCATCATTTGGCTAATACTTCAGAAATACACACATATACGCACACACACATGGCTCAGCCGTCTACCCATTGTCATGGCAACAGCTGCTGAAAGGCAGAAAAGGAGATATGACAGGTTCCTTATCAGCACAGTGAAATATTAAAGCTACCAAAGATCTGATCCCCCCACCCATCCCCTCATCCCCAAAAACACTTTCTTCCTGAGCTATTTCATAAACACTTTCTCCTTTCTCTGCTCCTCACTTCACTGACGTCTTACATTGATTTAAAGCAGGATTGCGTTTGTCCTCTGTCTGTCTCTTTCTCAGTTTGGCCTCTTTTTCCTTCTGCATAATTTTGTTGTCTCAGTCGTGTCCCATTGTGTATTGTCTGCCCATCATGATGGATGAATTCAGTTCCTGATAAGGTATTTGTTTCCAGTCAACATCATTTACCTTCCCTAAACACTTGTGCTTGTTTTTTTTTGTCTTTGTTTGATCAGCAGAAGCTCTGGTTGGATTTCTGAAGCTCTAGGTTGAACATTGAAACTGTGGAGAAAAAAATAAATAAAAAGATGACTGAGTCTGTTTGGTCAAACTAAATGTGAGGCATGCAGATGTTTACAGAACTAAAAGAATACAGGGCCTAAGAGAGACCATATTAAAAATAAGTTTTTTTTTTAATTTATCTGGAAATACAAAAAAAAAAGTTAAAGAAGTTATGCATCTAGCAGAAATAGCCATCTTTCATATTTACTTGACTTCAGTTATTTATTTATGGGTTAATGACGTTTGTGTCCAGGATAAAGAACAAGAACAATCTTTTCAAATGTAGTTTAAAACACATGTTCTAAGTTTTTAGAAATGTACACTTTGTATTAATGTTTCTTTAATATGGATTTTATATTTCTTTCTAGAATAGTTTTCATTTAATGAGTCAAAATATGTGGTGTGCATATCATTGTTTTCAAAATCTATTTTTTAAATGTATTTTACAAGGTAAATTGTGTTTATTAATTTATTTACACATTTTAGCAGATTTAATTGTTTATTTACAAATATTATGAATAATTCAGGTTGGAATGGTGGCTTATTGTGTAGCACTCTTGTAAATTCATAATTCATAAATATCATACAAGCTTTTGGGGAGTCACATCTGAAGTAGTCTTACCTTGCCTTGATACTTTTTTGACTGATGATTATTTAATTTTTAGCTTCTACAAGGGTCCGCTGTATGACATAATTTCCTGGGGGTTTTTTTTGGTGTGTTTTTCATATTTCTGAATGTTGGTCACAACAGATGATTGATTTGGTGGACAATAAGTAATAATCAAATAATAAACTTTTTTTTTTCTAAAAAATATTAATAATGATAAGTCATGTCCAAACACTTAAGGTTTTATCGTCAACTATTCATTTATTTTATTCGTTATGATATTATAATCACTTTTTTTTTATGCCCACCCTCACCAAAAACATATAAAAATGAAGTATATTTTCAAATCATTGCATGTATGAAATGCATTTTTTCATGCGCAGAAATTAATAGATTTGCATGACAAAATCACTGCCATTGATACATACCACATTCAGTTCACTTCTGTATGTTGCTGTATGAATGGGACAACTCACATCTGACTCACATCTGTTAGCAAATACGCTTGTCAGTTCCAAACACTGACAGTGTGAACATAGCCGAAGTGACACTCTCTAACACTTATAATAATCTCCTGACAGACTCCAGTGCCTCATAGGTAACACGTTAACATGAAACAGAACTTAGCGACAGTGTCTTTGTTTAGCTGCAGCAACACTTCCCTTTCACACGCACCATCTATCAACAGCTCCAGCCTCACAACGTTTCTCACAGCCATCAAATGCCACAGACCGCTCTTTATTCCCCCGTATTCACTGAAGAGAGGTCTCAATCTTGCTGTATTGTGTCTTTTGGTGCAGCTAGTCTTCTGTGAATAAAGTCAGTGGAGTTTAACAGTGATTGATGGTTGCCAAGTGAATGGTCTGTCTAAAGGGACGGTAAACACAGACGAGCTCCCATGATGCACTGTGGTACTCTCATTGCTGTGGAATTGAGAATAAAATGTGAGGCAGATGACACAGACCCAGGATGATTTAGAGACTTGCCTAAATATTCTGGACACCGTAGTTCTCTGAAATAGGATAAAATCTCCCCTTGAAGGAAGGAAAGAGAATATATGCAAACTGGTCATTTCACTTGAACTGTTTACTTGTGCTTTTGTTCTGGTGGATATCACTATAAATCAAACATATTTAAGATATTAGAGTGTATATTTTAAATTTTGATTTATTCCTTTGAAAGCAAATGTGAATTTTCAGCATCATTACTCCAGTTTAAAAAAAAGAATGTCGAAAATGTGATACAGATTCTTTGATGAGTAGAAAGTTCAAAAGAACAGCTTTTATTTGAAATGTCAACAATGTAAATATATTTACTGCTCTTTTGCTCAATTCAAGCTATCTTTGTTCAATAAAAGTATTGACTTCTTTAAAAAAAAAAAAAACATAACCTGCACACAAAAGAACACATGCATTACTGACTTCAAACTTTAAAATGGTATCCTGTATATCAATAGTAGGCCTATTTAATGACACTGTAGATGTTACCAGTCCTTGATTGATTTTACGTTTACATTTACATTTAGTCATTTTGCAGATGCTTTTATCCAAAGCGACTTACAATTGGGGAATACATAAAGCGATTCTTCTTAATGAGGCAAACAGACACAGGAAGTGTCAGGGTTCTGTCACTTCGGTCTAGTGTAATTCATAGTTTTGTGACAGAGCCCTGACACTCGCGTCATGTCATTGTTTTCATGTGCTAGTACGGCTCCGTGCAGCTACTGTTGGAACATCTGGTTGAAATGAGAGATAGAGATGTGTCATCAGTATAGCAATGGTAGGAGAAGCAATGTGCCTGTATGTAGTATATGGAGAAGAGGAGGGGTCCAAGAACTGATCCCTGAGGAACCCCAGTGACCAGTTGATGTGCTTTGGATACCTCCCCTCCCCAGGCCACCCTGAAAGACCTACCAGTGAGATAGGATTCAAAACAGTGAAGTGGAATCCCTGTGATGCCCAGTGATGAGAGGGTAGACAGGAGGATCTGATGATTGACAGTGTCAAAAGCAGCAGATAGATCCAACAGACTAAGAACTGATGATTTGGAATCAGCTTTGCAATCCGCACAGCTTCCGAGACTGACAGTGGCGCAGTCTTAGTTGAATGGCCACTCCTGAAACCTGACTGGTTAGCGTCCAGTTTGTTGTTCTGTGAAAGAAACAATGATACCTGGTTGAAAACAACTCGTTATAACAACTTTGCTATAAATGGAAGGAGAGAGACAGGTCTGTAGCTGTCTATAAGAAAATGGAGAGGATAAGTTTGGATACTCCTGCCTCAGTGAGGGGACAGAAGGAGAAGATTGGAGTTTTAGCAGTGGGTGTGGTTGGTTTGAGGTCCTGTGTGTGTGGGGCTGAGAATTGACTACTGATTGTTCTAGTTTTGTCTGTGAAGAATGTGGCGAAATCATCAGCTGTTATAGAAGTGGTGGGATTTGGTGGAGGGGGACAGAGGAGAGAATTTAATGTTTTGACGAGAATACATGTGTCTGGAGCACTGTTGATCTTGTGGAAATATGAAGATTTGGTAGTATGGACTTCAGCAAAGAAAGATGAAAGCAAAGACTGATAAATACTCAGGTCTGACGGATCTTTTGATTTGCGCCATTTTCTCTCTGCTGCCCTGAGTTGCTGCCCTCTGAAGCCAAAATGGGGGAAATATGTTACTGTTAAATATTTCCCTTATTAACTTTATAGACAAAAGTAAGTAACAGGACTAATCAAGTTCTGAAGGTCAAGTTAATTTAATTCAAGGCTAATCAAGTTCTTGACATTCACACGGAACACTTTTGCATTTCACTGTGCTGGTTTTCTTTTGTTTTTCTAAGTAAACACACACTAGACATTTTTAACCACTGTGCGCTCTCGAGTGTCACACGAGATCTTACATCTCGTGTGACACTGAAGTTCAGAAATGCTTCTTAAAAATGCTTTTCATTTTACTGCTGTGTGTCTTCAGTTTTATAAATACAAAATTACGTTCTGTGTATATAGCCTCTTCTGCTCAACATTAAATTACTGTCTGTCCTTGAACATTATTTTTTTTAAATGTGCTGTTTGTATGCTGGACCATGAATTATATTATCTTCATGAACATGCTTGCTTGTATATGACACGCTCATTCATTTTCCTATCAATTTTGTATTTGTTCAATCTTTAGTGTATATTTACACCGTTTTAGAATGTCACTTATTCCTAGTTACAATCTCCAATACACATCCGATATCTTTTATTAATTGAATTTCCTACACATAATTTTAGGTCTTACTCTTCAAAAACAACTCCAGTAACAGGCAGATACACCGAAAGGGAAAAGTATTCTCAGAGTTTCTCAAACAGCCCATCTTTCCCTCCAGTTCTCTTCTCATCCCCTGGACAGTAAATTGATTGTTTGCAGTTAGGAGTTTCCCTGGTGTGAACCAGTGGTCCCTGTCTTCTGCATGAGTCAGCAAAACGCTGTCAAGTGAGCAATTACTTTTGTCTATAAAGTTAATAAGGGGAATATTTAAATCACAACAGTGGAGGTGCCAAGATATTTGTTCGTAATTGGTAATAAATAGTGTGGTGTTGATGCGTGATTAACAACATGTATTTAATGGCGGCTGTATTACAAGACATGAACCACCACGGAAGCCGGTTAGATCCACTTTTTGAGCTCTCGTAAATGCTGCACTTGACTTATCACCACTAAATGTCAAGTACATTCCACTACTAGATCTGAGGAATGAGATATAGGACTTAAAGATGTTTATCTGATCACACAGAGCTGTAGGTATCGTTAGATGCATTTGGTTTTTGTAGATGTTTGACTTATGAGAAAGCATAAAAAATATAATCAAAACCACAAAAGACAAAACTTGTCCAAAAACTAATATGTTAAATTAAAAAGCTTATCCGAAATTAGTTCAAATCTTTTGTAAATAAGATAAGATAAAGATATCGCTAACCCTAAACTGAAAATTCCCATATTTTTTTTACTTTATAAAGTGTCAAATTAAGTAGAAAAGACAAGTCCGAAAATGCTTACTCATTAGTCAGAAGCCTCGTTCACTCTGGCAGCATCTCGCAGCGATCATTTTCATACCACAGACGCTAAACATTCTTGCAAACTGTCTTAACTTAATTATACATGCCACACGTCTCTGGGATTTTTTAAACCGGCAGATTAGTCATTTAGAAAACAAATTTTATTTTTAAACATGAAAAATATACAGGTCCAGACCTCGGTGATCTCATAGCTGGCTACAAACCATGGTTCCAAACCAGTATGACTCAATTTATTCTGTGTAAAACAATAGAAAATCCTGTTTTGGCCCATGGAATGAAAGTCATTTCAAGACATTTCTTTGTCAAACTATCCCTTTAAGTTAGCCAACCATTTTTTTTTTAACTTCTCAACTTCTCTGCATCAGGCCGTGGTTGAATATCAGACGTGAGGTCTCAGCTGTAGGCAGACAACCGAAGTCCTTAGCCCGCTGGCTTCATCATGTAATTAAACTCGGCTCCACTTTCCCATACCTGGGGCGGACACCTCAGATCGCCATCTACCCCAGACTGAGGCACGCGTACAGTATACTGGGCCTTTTGCTGTGACTTGGCTGTACAACCATTTCAAACCTCCTACTGCTGCAACACTGAGCTCTGGACTCTTTCAGTGACCCATTTGAGCATTGCAGCCTGGTGATAGCGAACCAGTTTAAAAGCCCCCCTCCTGCGACCACAGCTCCTCTTTTGAGACATGTAGATTACCTTCAAAGTACATTCTAGAGGGCTTTTTTCCCACGTATATAGATCCACAATTCCTAGCCTGTCCTGTACATAGAACACGTATGCTTCATTTGCAGTATTTGGACTCTAAGCAACAGAGAAGGCGGTAGTGCGCAAGTGTTTGCTTAATATTTAGTTCCAATTTTGTTTAGATTAGATTTTTGCTTGCTGCTAGGAAGGATTATTTAGTTTACTATCTATTTATATTCTTCTTCTTTAGTTTTGATTGTTGTTTTTCTTTGCACACAAAAAGTATTCTCGTAGCTTCATAAAATTAAGGTTGAACCACTGACGTAACATGGACTATTTTAATGATGTCCTTACTACATTTCTGGGCCTTGAATGTGCCAGTTGCGTTGCTGTCTATGCAGGGTCAAAATGCTCTCAGATTTAATCAAAAAAGGTCTTATGGGTTAGGAACAACATGAGGGTGAGTACTTTTGTGTGAACTATCCCTTTGAATTAGCATATTGTAATGAAACTGGCCTCAAAATATTCCTTGGGTCATGCCGACAACATTGATACCAATTATGCCACTGAGGGCCGAACTTCCTTTCCACCATTTTGATCAATATTGAAAACCCACTTTTTCGAACTCCTCCTCGACCGTTGGTCCGATTTTCACCAAAATCGAATCAGATCATCTTCAGACAATGCTGACAACAAGTTATGGATTTCGTGTTGATAGACAAAACCGTTTTTGTACAGTGCAGCAACAAATTTGAGGCATAATGCCAGATTATGTCTGAGGCTGTATCGCTGCAAAGCTTTGACATATTGACACCAAACTTTGTGTGTGCCATTATTACCTCACACAGAGCACACCACATCAATTTGATAACAGCGCCACCTATTGGTAAAAAGTGATAAGCCATTAAATCATATTACGAGAAGTTGTGTTTGATTTTTCAGCCATTTTGCTTCAAATCATCCTAAACTTGCTTTAATTACTCATTGTTGCAGTTGGTCTGATGCTCCATGACATGTTTAGCTCCTCATTTTTGCCTTTGGAGTGCTTGGTCCCTTAATTGCTGCTTGCAGCTATATTTGCTTTTATTATCGTCTGTACCTTGTTTATAGGTTCCTTTTTCTTTCATTTTCTTTAGAGTACGGTCATTCTTTTTCTCCTGCTGAAAAAAGTTCTGCATCTGGGATCTCATTATCACATCTGAAAATGTACAGCTTGCAGTTCCAACTTCGTTCCACTTGTGATGATGATATGATCACAAATAGATTAAGCAATCTGCAGTCATCTTGGTACCAGATTCAGAGAAAATTTGACTAACCTAAACTCTACATGGCACAACTTTAGCAGTAAAGCCCACTGTTCATTGTGTTTGTCCCACCTCATGCATTGCAGCATAGAATACTTTTGTTTTTTTCACTCTTTGGAGGCCTTGGTTTGGGCCCAAGTCATTTTAATTCATTTTTTATTAGTCATTTTCCCCATTGACAGTTTGAGGGATTATATTGTGATGTAAATTTATGCTCTGAGAACCAAATCCCACTATTCTTGTCTGCTGCTAAATGAACTTGTTGTGTCTTGCTGTAGCTTAAATTTCTCATGATTTCTTTTGAAATTCCACACAAAGAGTAGGAATATACATGGCAAGGTGCTGGAAAAATTAACTGTATGAAAGTTAAGGAGCCATGAAATTAAATACTATGGTTTTCTCTCTATGTTCCCAGCTCATTGAGACGGATGCTCTCTATTTTCAAATGCAAAAGCTTTGGGTCTGAAATGATATAAACACTGTTTGGTGATGTCCATTTCATGTTTACAACCATAGGTTTTTACACTTTTTGTAATTATTAGTTAATAATTATCAAGTAATTACGGCTCTTGTTCTTGTGTCTCATTGTGGCTTATGTGATTATCTTTGAACTCTCGTACTGTATTTTACTCAACAGTAATGCCCTGATGTCTGCACCTATTTTATAGGACAGAAATTTTATTTCACGCTATAATATTTTTAGAATTAGTCACAAGTAATCTCTAATTACACCATAACTGTACATTAGAACAATGTAAAAGGTATGTTATTCATCACATCCACATTAATCACAGCATTGAGGTTAATTATAAAACAGCTGCGTTAATACATCAAACAAGTAGCTGTTGGTTGCTGAGATCAAATATTTATTAATCTGTTAATCAACTGCATTAGATTCAAGCTCATTTTCAAATGCACTAATTGTTTTTTATTACTTACAGTTGAGAGAAGTGAGCTTTTCGTAGTGCTAATTCAATTTATTCCCATCCGCGGCTGATGATTAATGGAGCGAGGTGGCTAAAATCTATCACACGTGTGGAGGTGATTATTGCATTATGTACTTCTGAATAAACGCAAGGTCAGTGGAGCCCCATGGCAGCACTTTATTCCCACTGCCGTCTTTCATTTGCACAACATGAGTTCATTGCCACCCCTGTATCGTGTTTAGACCTTGGGGGAATTAAGAAAGAAGATAGAGATTAACTGTTTGTCAGGATTAATTAATAAAGAGGATATGGTGCCTCGCTGATTTTTTGTTGTTATTGTTGTTGAATATTTATAGTGTGAAAGTGAGAATCTCGCCAAGACACAACGTTTTGTAGTTAGTGAAAGTCGAAGTAAAATAAGAAACTGTATTTTACAGACACAGAGCCTGTAGTGGAAGGCCACTTGAGATGACCCCTACCACTGAATTTCAAAGAGAACCTTGGAAGAGATAGGAGAGCATCCCTCTTCTCAGGATTGAAGGCAATAAGAGATTTTCTCCCTAAAGATACTCACAAAAAGCTTTTTATATCTTCAGGATATGTCCTTTTGAGTTTTCTATTTTCTTTCGAAAGGTGCACTCAGTAATTTTGTCCTCACTAAAAAACATTTTACATAACAATAATATCACTTTTGGCAAATATTTTTTTAAATCATATGCACTCCCATGAGATGAACAGTTGAATCAGATCAGCAGCCAAATAAAAGCTGTTTTATTTTACATGGAGTGTAAGGATGGCTATTTAGATTAATTTTGGCTAGTTGCACATATCGGATATCTTCAGTACAAAGCCATTTGAAAGTAATTGGATTTGCATGATGCTACATACACAGCACTATACGTCCAAAAAGCCATATTGACCAGCGCAACTTAACATTTTTAATTTTCACTAGACTAGCAAATATTTTATAGGTGGAAAAGAAATATGTGCTAAAGGTTATGTTGTCAGGTTACATATGACACACATGCAAACATTTCCTTCAGGAGGAGATGAATACTCCAAGGTGGTTCATACGCAGGTAGTGGCTGCAAGGGGTCTATTTGCTGAGAGAGCTCTCTCTTTCTCCCTCTGGGGAAATGCTTTATTCCTGCAGCAAAATGAATGGCCAGAGAATATAGATTTCTCTAAATGATCCAACACTCTTCACCCAGAGAGGAGCTATCAGCTCTCACTGCACCTGACACTGGAGCTTCAAATCATGGCTTTCCAAGCAGAAGGACTCTCCCCGTGATTAAAGACATGTTTAGTGCTCTGAAATATGACCGTCCCCTGTATCATTCTCAATCTCTAAGAGTATGAATAGTGAGAGAGCTGTGACACGAGAGGCTTTAGAGGAGTTATAAAGAAAATCTGTCTGTTCCCTACAGGGCCCTCTCATGCCACAAAGTATTTGTCATTGTTTCGTAATACAGAGTAGTTATGCAAATACCGAACCCTATTGACGATTCTTGGAGTGGAGAGCTGTATGCCTTGTTTTTAAGTGAAGTTTTCAGCAAGTGAGCCTCTTTGCTAGGAAATGGTGTGAGAATAGTGGCCATTTGGTTGCTTTGCAGCAAATAAACCAGTCTTTTGCTAGCTCCAAGTAGTCCAGGGGACTCCAATCCTGTTCCTTGAAGGCCAGTGTCTTGCAGAATAGTCTGAAGACCTTGCTGGTTCCAGTATGTTTACTTAGGACAGGAGCTCATTTCTGCAGGATACATAGTGGCACTCCAGGGGCAGGATTGGACATCCCTTAAATGGTCATGGTAACTGACTTTTCCCCCAAAGTAACTTACAGTTCAATCCCCTGGAGAAACCAACTCCCGCCCTACCCCCCCCCACTGAAGTTTAGAATTTTGATTAGGATTACTAGTTATTCCCTTACTGGGTTACTCAGTGGGTCGGTCCATTGTGAGCTAGGTCAATCAGTCTGCATTCATATTACTGTGCCCCCCCATCTTGTGCACTTCAGAATCAGTATCTGCCTCTGGCGTGAGTGCCTGTTGACTCTGAGCCATCTTTCCACTCTGCAGGGCCGATACTTTGTATTTATGCCCTAACGATGGCATAATCAATTTAAGAGTTTGTCTTGGGTCATTATTACCTGCTGCAGAGCCATCTGTTGGCAAGGTCTGAGGGAGGCGGCTGCCAGGTAGCTGGAGCACTGAAGTGGATTGAAACGCAGGGGTCTGTAACGTGGGGCAAGAGTAGAAGGGGTTAGGGGAGGGTGCCCACTAACCAGATGGCCAGGGATGCCAGCCTCCTCACATTGCCAAATGGCCTTGAATATATTTAAGAGTACATTCTCGAAATATAAATAAACTGTTCAGTCTATTTAAGTAGGAGCTTTTTTAGTGATAGGTTGCAACTCTTGGGGTGAAAATGTAGCTCTCAAAGGGACTTTTCAGAGAAAAATGCTGTGTTGTACTACTGTTGGAACATTTGAAATGGCACACTTCATACCATCACTAAAGTACTAATATCAACCTTGAGAGATAGGCACAAATCAGCACTGCAGTCAATACCTGAGTAGGCTGAGTCAGAGTCAAGACAGAGACAATGAATAGCATCTAAACAATTCACACAGAGTAAGTATGCTTTCCTTTGGGGTTAACGATACAATTTTTTTTGCATCAGTGTTACATGAACCGCTGCAGTCATGGCATGATAGCAGAGAGCAGATCCAGGGTCAAGATTGAGTCTATATCCAATTCTTTGACAAGACCAAGACCATGAAAATATGTTTAGACTTAGGCTTGAGTCTGATCTCATCTAGTCTTGAGTATAACAACACTGGTACAGATACATTTTAGACCATTAAAGTGTATAGCAAGTGTAACTTTAAGTGTACTGCCCCAGTGGCCAGCTGTTTTGCACCAAAAGGTAAAATTTAAAAAACTTTATTTTTAAGGAATACTTACCAGAAAAAAATATTTACTAGAATTTATTTTGCAGAAAAATGTAAATACACAACACAGTATTTCTGGAAAAAAAAATAAATAATAAGAATTTTTGTTTTATAAAATCAATGAATTAGAGATGCTTTTGATTATTAAAATGTAATGAAACCAATAAAATGCAATCCAGAACTTTATGGCAAACACAGAATTTAGTCAAAATAAAACTGAATTTGAGAAAAAGAAAAAAAAAAATATATATTTCTTAACTTTATATAAATTGCTGTTAAATTGTGTAAGTTTCATGATTTAAATTATTTAGACATGGTTTTTTGGTTAATAAAATGTAGTTTAACCATTAAAACCGAGTCTAGACAAATAAAACAAATAAACGGAATCCAGAAAAATTTAAATGTAAAAAAAGGAATTTGAAGGAAAAAAGATACTTTGACCTCAAATCAATATTTCTTGTCCAGATGTTTATTTTGCAAGTAGCTGTGTTTAAGTACATGTATTTACATAATTAAAAGAAAATAATTAAATGAAATGGGCATAAAGTTTCATAAGATGTTTGAAAGACATTGAGTTGGGCCGGGCTGTCTCGCCTCCTCTGGTTAGCCTCAGACAATTCTGGGACACGTACTGTATGCTCTGACTGGAAGACACATGAGCTCGTCCGATCTCTTCATCAGACCCCTGAAACTCCAGTCACCAGTGAGCGCCGTGAGATGACGGCCAATTACACCTGCCCAGCACATCACAGCAGAGTCAACAGCCTGTGTGTCATGTCCGTTGTGTGTGTGCGTACTTCTGTCTTTGTGCATGATTGCCAGAGAGTATGGTATCTTTTTGTTTAAAAAAAATATAAAAACCCTAGAGGTTGGTCTTGCTGAATCAAAAGCTCTTTCATTATTTCTGTATGTGTTTGCCAGTGATGTTTGACAGACTCTGTGTCCATCCATCAGTGTATTATAGATAGGAAGGACCTCATTTGCACCAAAAGGTGACTTCTGTTTGTGACAGTATAGGAAGATAATGACTGATCTGTGTACACAGGAACATCAGCGTGGTTTTTCTATATATAGACACTCTCTCCTGGCTCCGAGTGACTTTAAAGAAAAGGGACCTGGATAAAATGTGAGACCTTGGGGAATGTAGGCTATACATGTGCTGTCCTCTTTGATCACTGGTCTATGATCTTTAAATATTAAGAGATGATATCAGTTTCCGAATTGGACTGGAATGGGCTAAACTATGGAAGCCCCTTCTGTTTGTCTTAATTTTTGCCTTTTGGTTATATGAATCAACATTTGAACCAAATTTGTGTGATAAACCAGGCTGGATGCCAAATTAGACATCCAGCCTTTGTTATTGTGCAGTCTAATTATAGGCTGATATTGACTTAATGAAAGTATTGAAAATACTAAACAGTATATATGGACTAGATTCTCCTTAGAGATGATACAATTCATGTTCATGTTTTGTATTGCCATTTAATGTGCCAGTGTCAATTTGTCACGAATGACAAAGATCAAACACTCTCTAAATCACGGTGAGAGGCGACCGCAGTGTGTTCTTCGGCGGATGACTGAGCCGGGAATACGACCTTCAGATTAAATGGAATTCAAGGTCGCCGTTTCATTGTTTGGTCAAACATGCTTGAATTTGTCATTCCACAAATTGGGGCATATGGCAGTTTGTTCTTTCTGATAGCTAGACATACTGCTTGCATCCAGAGATCACTTTACTTGATTGTAGACCTGTCATAATCTTTCAGGGTTTGGACAAATGCATACTGTATATGTAGTGTATAATATATGTAATATTTGTGAAATGGGTATATAATATATATCTGTGTAATAAATCTATATTTAATCCTACATTAGCCTGTGGTTTCTATGAAATCGGGAAATTAAAAACCAAAACAAAAGCTATAGCATCTTTGCATTAGTCTCAATGATAACTCGCATGCAATATTTAACTCAAAGCCATGTTCACTGACAAGCTGCGCAAAACCATGATCATATTTTGCGCAGCTTGTCAGTGAACAATGGCTCTGTGTAGTAATGCTGCTCCATGTGAAAGCCCGCACGTGATGGAGATTTACCGCTGATTACAGAACCGGCTTTACTGACAAGATGCACGTTAAATATCGCATGCGATTTATCGTGCAGCCCTACTTTGCATCTCTGTTGGACACAAAAACTGGCTTTTGTAGTCATTTCAAAATGAGAGAGCCGAAGGCTTTTGGAGATTTTTTTTTTTATTTACATTGTACATTTCGGTTAGCCATTGAATTAGCCGTTTACAATTGCACCGTACCAGATAAACACAGACTAAATACTTTTATTCTTTTCTTTGAAGTTGTATGCACATGTTGTCATTTCTAAGGGCGAATTCCTGGCCCTAGCCGGATGAGGTGTTTGAAAACCCAGCTCTCGTCATTTTGTGCCCCGTGATACTAATTAGCTAAACAATGGCTTTTTACTGTTTGTTTTTCAAGGAACTCTTGGCGTCGACAATATCCTATAAATCCCTAAGCCCATAAGTGCACCTTCTAAAATTCCCAGTTAAATCTCTGTTTATAATAGGGACCTATGGGAGAAAGTGGAAAAACTTTGAGTCACCGGATCACCTGGTCTTAGATAGAGGTTCTGCTTTATGCTCCAGTTTACCGTGTTATTGATTTACACCTACAAAACAGGATGTTTGTTCTTTTCCACCGCTTTCCATTAGCTGCACAGTGCCTCCTTCTTTTTCTGCATTTCATAGAATTTTAATGAACGATTGTCAGTCTAATTCTGGCTTTAATGATCTGAGTTCTAGCCATAATCCATTTGAAATAGTACAAGCTGGATTGCCTGCCTTTTTAGCAAATGTATCCGATCCAGCGTTTCAGCCAATACGGGCAGATACAATATCTCTGTGTGTAGTTTAGTGTGATAGATGTCCTCAATAACCCCGATTCTGCTTTGGAGCCATTCAAAAGAATGATCCCTGTCTGTTTCCTCTTCTTCGTGGAGAATGTAATGGACATGGGTAATTGATTGGATGCTTGGGGGCTGATGTGTTTTTGCAACAAGTGATTTGTTTTTTTGATTTGGCTTTATCTTCATTGCTTCGGTATCCGTCTTACCTGTGCGCATTGATCTTAATGCACAAATTATGCCGTGTTCACAGACTTACCGCTGGGCAGCATTAGTTTCACTGGTGCTTTCCCTCATTTTAAAGAATGGTGAACAGAGTAATGCAACAGCATCAGTTTTGTCTTTTAGTGCACCTTTTCAGAGTGATCCCATTACTATTTCTGTTTATTCGTGTTACATTTACATGCACATTTTCATAGACAGTGAAACACAATATCAAAAGTTTTGACAGCACCTCTAATGTAAATATACATATATGAGAGGTACACATACTGTATTAGCAAAAAGTTACGAGAGGCTGTGCAGAATTGTAAATAAGTCAGGGCTTGAGGACATTAGGCACAACGAGAATTACTTTTATATAACAGTTACCACACAACACAAATATTAAACCCAAAATTCGATGTATTGATAGCAGCCCTTCTGCTAAAAAATAGATCCTGACTGCAACAGTAAAAAGCAAGACACTGTTCCTTAGGTGTAAAATGCCTTATCTGATGGAGCTCAAATAAACAGAGAGTAGAACTTTTCTCATCTGCTGTGTCATTTATTTATTTTTTACACCATATATGATATTTTCAGCATGAGAAGACATCTGTTTTCCATTGTTTAGTTTAAAACAGACAAGTTTGCAAGCACATTAAAGTGTAAATTGAAAGACATAGAAGCATGCACATCGGTCTCTCCCCTGAGAAGATTTCTTGACGGGGAAGCGTTTCCTGTGAATGGGCCAAATTGCCTCCAGCAGTGCGTTCATATTGAACAGTAATTTATCTAAATCATAATCATGTAATAGTTTACTGCAATATTGATTATGTTGCTAAGAGTGTTGCGTAGTCATACACAGAACTGTTGGGTGAAGCGGTCATAACAATGCTTTATCTTAAATAAAGCACAGCTGTTAACCAATCAGAATCAAGGACTGGAACTAACTGTTATATATAATAACTTCATTACGATGCAGTGTGATATATTTTTTTTGATTTGATTCAACAAAATGTGATTAAATGAAATACGATGCATTGGAACAAATATGAAATGATGCATCGCGATACAAATGCCAACATGTATCCGATGCACACTTTTTAAATCGATGCATCGCCTCGTTAACTTTTATGCCGATGCACCGATGTGAATCAGTGAATCTTACCATCTCTAAAATATATACGTTTATGTTATATGTTTACAATTTCTCCAACTGCTGGTAGGAATATACATAGGAATGTACATTTTTGTAACTATAGGACAAGTTCAGTGAAGCAAGGGTGTTTGAAAGGTGTTTTGTCAGGTAAGCTAAAACAAAATGTTTTGTGTAGAAATGTCTAAATGTTTTATTCAATGAAAAAAAAAAATCATTCTGACTACATTAGTTACACCAAAAATATATTTTACATTTAATTAAATTGTATAAAATTATAAAATGCAGTTGTTTTCTGGGAAACTAATCAAGCAAATAATTATTTTAAAAAGATGGACTTTGTAAGACCTTATTAAAATGCATGTTTATAAATCAAATCCAGTTCTAATAAAATAACAAATAAATGTAAGTAAAGTACTTGGACTTTTTCTATAATTTAATTATCATCATATCTCTGCAATAATTATGGGTTATTGAAGTGAAACACTTTTTTTAGTCAACGGCATGCAACGTTTATAAAATTAAATCAAGTACACATATTAAAGGGGTCATATGATGCTATTTTAAAGATCATTATTTTGTGTGTTTGGTGTAACAGAATATGTTGACAATTTAATGTTCAAAAAACACATTCTTTTTAAATACTGTACATTATTGTAGTTCCCCTATGCCCCACCTCTCTCAAACGCGTCGTTTTCTACAAAGCCCCTCCTTTCGACAAGCACAGTCTGCTCTGATTGGCCAGCTGACCCAGTGCATTGTGATTGGCCGAACACCACAAGCACGTGTTGGAAATGTAACGCCCCTTTCCATAATCGCGAGCTTCAGCTTTCAACATAAATGTAAAGACAGTAAATAATGTCCTTAGTTTTACCATCAGTTCAAGCCCGAAAGGGCAACAGTCGCGTGACAGACACAACGTGTGCTCGTATGTATTTGCAGACAACAGCCCCTATTAAGAAATGCTGACTGACTCCACTGTGATGTGATCCTGTCTCTCTCTCACACACAAAACCCACACACACACACACACACACACACACACACACACACACACAAAGACGCGATACTCTACACCGGGCGCCAAACTCTGCAATAGCAAATATTTAAACTTATAACAAAACATACTTACAGTCGCTGTTTCAGAAGCGCCAGATTGTCATAGCAAGTCGGAATTGACCCATTTTTTTTTAGAAATAGCCTTTGCACAGCCAGCCTTGTAGGCTACTCTACTAGGTTCACAAAACTGTCGTTCATAAAATGCGTTGCACAAATCTGGGTTGTGCTGTTCTGTTGCAAATAAATCTTAACCAATAATTCCTAATTGCATCTACTTTCGGAAGGCCAAATAAAGTGCTTTTGCTTTCGCACAGAAACACACAGCGGTTTCTGAAACCACGCCTTCTTTCTTTGCATGAACATTTGGGCAGCATTACGCAAATATTTCCACATCGTGATGTAGACATGTGGGGGCGTGATTCAACCAGGGGTTTTAGCCCGGTCTGGATCAGCCGTCTCTTTAAATAAATAAATCCTTTGTGGGAGACTTGAGGCTTTTTAACTCTGCAGGATCTTAACTACAGCACAACGCTACATAACACACTAAAGAAAAGGAAAAGAGAAAATCGCATCATATGACCCCTTTAAATGCATTTAATAAATGGATGCAGTTGAGCATATTTAGTTACACTAATTTACTATAAATACCATTAAAAAAAAAAACCTGTTCCAATAATGAATTATTCTCAGAGGATTTGTACATCAATAAAGTGTTTGCATATCTGATGTTCTACAATGTGTACAACAGTTTTCAAACATCTACAATGTTTGTGTTCTGGAACCACACTTTATTTATGAATATTTATGAATACCTGCCAGGGGAGCTGTTTTGGTCAGCTGTTTGTTCTGGTATGTATTAAAAAACTCAGTACTTCAAATAATATCTAATTTCTCTCAATGTTTTTTTTTCTTCTTTCAATTTCCCCTTACGGGACAAACATAAAACATGCATAAGTGTTGTCTTAACAGAAATTGCTGGAGGGAGTCACCAGTAAAGCAATATTTAAACCCTAACATTCACCTTGCGGTTCAGAGAAAACACACATCTGCCCCTGTATCACTATGGACTTGTCTGACCTCCTGGAAATGCCTGTATATTTTAGAATTTAATGTGAATGAGACCTGCGAGACATGTAGCATGTACCCCTGAGGATGCATATTTTATTCATATGTCATATGAAAATAGTGCTTTTCTATGGTGTCTTGGGCCCAGTGATGCTTTCTGCGGCATGGCCTATTTCTGCCTCGGGTTTAGGTCATGTTTCACCTTGTATGAATTCAGAATTGTCTTTGTAGGGTAATGACGACACATCTCTGTAAGTTTTGCTAGTGTCTAGTTTTGCTAGTGTCTAGCTCTGGGAACCTTCAGAATTCAGATCCATCAGCTCTGACATGGTAAAACCTATCGTCCTTATAAAACTGTCATAATTAGAAATCTGGGGATTCTCTGGGCAAATTATGGTGATTTATAAAATATTTCTATGATCAAACTTTTTGTAACTGAAGTGATTTGTGAGGTGCTGTATGAGGATGGAAGATATCTGTTTTTATTAGCTGCAAACTTGTTCTTTTGGACCTATGCTTGTTAAGCTCTGTGCGACATGATTGACAGCTAGTTTTATGCCTTCTAACTAGGGTAACTGACAAGGTCATGTCAGAAGTGTTGACAGGTAAGCAGGGGCAACACTGAGATGTCTCTCTTCTAATTTCCTGTACATTTTTCTGTACATTTTTCTCATCTTCACCCCCTGAAAAGACAAAAGAACAAGAAAATAAGCACTGAGCACAAAGACGTCTGTATTCTTTTCTTCTTCTTTTTTTCCCCGCTGCACCATAGTAATTTTGTTGTGTTTATTTAATACAGATACAATCTATTTCTTTTAAATACCACGCTTACAGACACTCAAAAATAAATAAATAAATAAAAAATCATATTCTTAATGAGTATCTTTGTCTTGTGTACCAGTAAAAAGTCTAAATTTCCATGAAACAAGATGAATTTACTTGAGACGCAAAACTGTTGTAAGATAATAAGGCTTGTTTCCAAAGACCACTTCTTTTAAGAATAAACAAGTGAAAAAGAAATGAAAAATTGACAAAATACACATCTGAAAATATTAATATCTTACAAAGTTTTGGTAATTATGTCAAATACAAGAACCAACTACCAGATGGAAGGTTTTCATTAATAGTATTATTAATGATTTAATATTATTTATAATCATGTTTGATTTATAATCCTTGCTTCTGAGAATATTATCTGCATGTGCACATATAAAGTGGCGTAAAACATTATTTCAGATCTAAAATAATTTTATAGCTTTTATCTGTCATTGATTTTGAATGAATAGTGAATTGATTTGAAATCATATTTGACAGATACTGTATATACGTTTTTGGCTGTTTCTCTCTCCCGCTGCAGCAGATAATTTTAACTCGATGTACAATGTGCTCCTTACAGGCAATTTGCTGTAGGTCTAACAGCTTGTGACATCCATGAGGTGCCCATGGTATATTAGGTGTTGTTATGGAGAGGACACCATCCATGCTGGAGGATACTTGTGGGAGTAAGACCAAGAAACTTCTGGCATCTTCTGATAGGTGCCATTACTCTTGCTTTCCCCTGCATGCTCTCTCGGCTGCCCCAAGCAGTACCTGGGCCTTCCACCACTGGGGGTGACATGATCTACTCAGCCTGTCTATACCTATTCCAGGGAAACATAAATGCTGTTTTGACGGGTTTCATAAATATTGATGGGATAAATCCAGAAACACAAGGTGTTTTCTATCCACTGGTTGTAGTTCACATAGTAACAGTGTCGGTCCTAGCGTAAATCAGACTCTAACAAATAGAATGAGGGTTCGAACAAAATAATGTGGTTATGATTCTTTTGGGAATCCAGCCTGAAAAAGTTTATGATGAACCTTCCCGTCACACTTAAAGCCGGGCTCACACTACAGGAGTTTTAAAATCCTAACCGATTTTGAAATCTGGTTGCAGCACACTTATAAGGAGAATCTTTGCAGATTATCTTCCCTCAAATCTTAAACATGCACACACTACAAGATTTGAAAATTGTGGCGCATCACACACTACAAGATGCTATTAAGATTATAATGCCAGAGGCAGCACCTCACGTGATCTCACGCAGCAGATCGTCGTTGATATTTCAGTGATGTTTACATATGTTAGCTAGCGTGCTAGGAGCTTTCTGCACTCACCCGGTACGTTCAAAACTGAGACGATTTCACCCCAGCGCTTTTCTTTCTTTTTACGGATGTGATACGTCGTGTTATTACAAAACGTCAAGAAGCAGTTTCCTCCATCTCCACTATCCAACGGAGCCATACAGCAGCTGTTTTGCGGTCGCGCATTGGCTATTGTGAAAGTACTGACATAATCATATAGCCGTCATCATCCCGATTGAAATCCTAAATAAAAAAAATGTATATAATAAATAAAAAGAAAACAGGTATATTAGAAAATTAATAAAGCAAGCAAGTTTTAGAGGCCTTTTTTGTTGCTTTTGTTAATTGTATAATAAATAAAAAGAAAACAAATAGATAGAATACAAAAAGAATAGAGAAGCTAGTGTTAGTTATATATTATATATATATTAGTGGTTGGTCAATATATCGGTGTGCAGACTTTTGTTTGTTTTTAATTATTTTCTTTGTCGAGCACCCAATTTTTTTATTCATTTCTTTTTACCATTGATGTGTGTGCTTTGGTTCCATCTTTATAATCAATTTAATCAAATTTGTTAACACTCAGAAAATGAGCATCATGTTATTGACCCATGAGGTGCAGGTTTAGAGTTGAAGCACAGCATGGGAAGAAACATTTTACCCACTTTCACGGTAACATCAATCACTGGGGAAAAGCCAAAATGGTGTATTCCTCTCTACTTTAATTGATGGCTCTGTTGGGTAGTCGAAAGGCATTAAATTACTGATGTTTCTGGTGATTGAACGTCAGCTGTCAGTCTGTGAGCAAAGAGCCGAAGGCACGGGTGTAGGAAGAGCAGAGAGGAGATGAGGGTTGGCGCTGTCCTGAGAGTTTGACAACCCATATCATTGCTGGGGTCAGAGTGTAAATGAAGATGATTGCTCCTCTGGAATGGCGGCCCGCAATAATAATGAAAGTTTTGTGGGGCACTGAAGATTAATGTTGAGAGACAACAGCACATCATTTCCACCTTCTCACATTCTGTGGGGCCTATTTAAAAGTGAAAGCATAAAAAATCAGTCATGTCCCTTCATTCCTATAAAAGAGTGAGAACAGAACAATTCTGTACTCCAAATGATATAAAGAGACAGGAGGAGCGAAAATGCTCAGAATGAATGTGTAAAATGTGATGTAAAATCCTCAGCAGCGCCATTTTCGATGAAACGTGTGTCGAATGGTAATGTTTAATAGTTGCAAAGTTATTTCCCTCTATCAGAGCAGATTTCTCTCCACCTCTAAATGACTATTTTAAGTGTGACTATCAAAGGTTTCTCCAGCTCCCTTCGCTGTGCCTAGTGCCGACAGCAGATATTTCTCTCTGTAATTTTTTTAAGGTGACCTATTTCAGGGACTCGGTTCGACTGGATAATGGCCCTGTGTGCGGTCTGGAATTTCTGGGCGGTTTGGAGTTTTGTCATTATCGATTGGGCTGTTTTGATGGTGGTGTCTGTTAAAGGGATAGTTAAATTTGATGGTACGCTGAGACACTGGCTTCTCTTTTATGAATTTGAACCAACCAAGTCATCACCCTTAATGACCTTTTTTAGCAGCAACAGTCAAACTGTGAGCTTGTACATCTCTCCCTGAGAGTGTTCGGTGTCTGTGTAGAGAGTGATGTGTGTCCAACTGGCACAAAACACTGGCTAATAACAACCGTGGCAGTGGAGAGTTTATTGTGCTTTGAAAGTGTGGGGAATTTGTGGTTTTTTATAAAGCAAATATGTGTATATATAGCGAGATGCCTTAAATCGATGACAGTAAAGACTCTTCTTACATTGTTGCAAAAAAAAACTTTTCAAAATAAATGCTTTCTTTCTTTCATTAAACAATTCTAAAAACAAATGTATTACCACTTTTTTTTGCGCAGTTCGCAGATGTGATTACTTGATAATCATTGCCGATTATTTTCATTATCAATTTTATTGAATAGTTGCTGCAGCTCTAGTAGATTAATTTAAGTTATTAAATTTAAAATATTCACTGAAATAAAGTGAAAAAAAATTTTCTGTGTGTATTTTACAGTAACGGACATGGCGTATAGGAAAGTGCGTGCTGGCCACGGTTCTCTCCGTGTGCGAGATCTGGAGAACGAGGAGCTTCACACGGCTTCTCTTGAACTGGAATGGGACATGGAGAAGGAGCTGGAAGAACCGGGTCTGGACCGCTTCCAGCTGGAGTGTGTGGAGCATCAACCTGTGAGCAGCTCTTCCGGTGGAGGCATGGACCCAGACCTGGAACCAATTCAACCCTCCGTCTCCCCCCACGGACGTTTCGAGCGTCTCCAGGAGGACCCTAATTACGTTTCTCGTTTCAGCCGGTCGGTACCCAAGGGCCAGAGACGGAACGGGACCTGCCTCGCCAAATGCTTGCTAGCGGGAGTGGGAGTGTTTGCTCTGGGGCTGCTCATTGGACGATACGCCTTCAGCAAGGAGCAAGTGAAGGTTGAGCCAAGTGCAGATGCAGACGTGCTGGAGAAGATTGTTCAGGGAATCACAGCAGAGAAGATACAAGCACTGCAGAGGTAAATGCATTATCTTTTCCATCCATTATACACTCACTGCATTTTCCCCAGAATGACAGGGGGGAAATGCAGAGGATCTTTTACAGTAATTAATAAATAATGGAAAGCAGGAAAGGTTTTGCACCATAGTTTGACAAAAAGTCTGCTGTCTGAGTGTTAGAAATGGTTTGTAGCTACCGGATGCTGTTAAGAGATATTGCAATATTACAATAATCCCTATTAACTTTTATGTATGCCACCACTAAGTAGGTAGGACAAATTTGGAGCTAAAATCACAAACACAATTATTATGATTATCACCAACACAATTATTATTATTATGACAATACTCATAATTTGTGCAAGAATATATTTAATAATGTTTCAACAAAATATGACATTTTTAAAAATAATATTGATATATAAGATATGCATATTAATTAATTAATTAATTAATGAATTATTAATTAGTATATGTTGTAGTGTGTTGTGGGTGTGTGTGTTGTTTGTGTGTGTGTAGCCTCCGGGTCGGTTTTTTGTGTTCTATATAAGACTGAACACACATTTGAACATGCGGATCGACCTGGGTATTACCTAGGGTCTTACAAGGAGAAGATGATGTACGAGGACACTTATCCTGCAGTGTCCCATATTTGTCAAAAACGCTTATGAAATCATATAGACCGTCTTGGTATCGCTTTTTTTGAGGAAGGGAAAATTGTCACAAGTTTCCTCTACTGGGTCAGAGTTAGACTTTAGGTCACTACACATACATTTGTACAGTATAAAACCATTACCCGAGGAATGTCCCCAACACAAATTACAAAAATAACCACTCTGTTGCATGGGTGAGAAGAGAGACAAGGTACCTAAACAAAAAAAAAGTTAGTAATAAAATCATAGCTAATAAATGTTGACAGCTCTTTGCGTGATAAAAAGTCCTGCTTGGAAGAAACCTAAGAAAGTGTGAAGTTTTTATAACTCCCTGGCCACCTTTTGCTGGTAAGCATGCAATAGCGTATCACAAGAGACCTTCACCTTGAATGGAAGTGTTTCTGGACTGGTATAATACTATCATCTACAGGGGATCAGTATCGTCTAAAAGACATTCAGAGGTGCGGGTGAGGAACAACAAGTCTCAAAGTACAACTTCACGGGCGATCCAGCACAGTAGATAAGCGTATGAACCAGGACTGGATCAACGCAGATGCACGTTGGACACTTGTTGTTCCGTTGGTGATCTACAGACTCTTTGGGACCTTCATGTGCACAACTTATTCCCACTAGTGACAAAGCTGCCGTGTTCGCTCTGAGCCCAGCTGTGTAGTCTCTGACAGGCAGACTAAAGTCACAAGCAGGTACTGATGTTAAAATTAAATGCAGACAAACCTCAAGCGATAACACATTGTTTTTGGAGCACGGATCATGGCGAGCATGTATATTCGTGTCAAAAAAGATAACTCGGTTTCCTCTGAACCAAAACCGCCTGACTCCTGAAACAGGCTTTGCGGTCGTGTCAATTTATAATTTATTTTGTCACATTTATATTTCAGGCTGCAGTGCCAACAGCTCATCTCAGATCCTTTTTTCGAGCGGGGAAGAGCAGGCGATATTACATATATAAGGCTAGAAGTCAAAACATTTTGATGGCTTGATTTACCCCGCATTCATTCAGCTTCTTAATATTCAAACCGCAGCTTGAGGAAATAAGAATACGTGTGAGCATAATTTAATAATTTCTATATAGATGGAGCAGAAATGGTTACAATTGACTTTGGAAAATAGTTGGCCGGTAGGAGGAAGCTCAGTGGCATGCAAAGATGGTTGAATTAAACTCCAAATCTCACTGTAAATCTCTGACTCTCATGTTAAGCTGAGGTCTTTCTTCAGCATGTCTGAGATGTTTGGATAGAGTCCTGGAAAAAGCCTTTGAAGGCCTTTGCTAACTTTTTCAATAAACACGCTAATAAGCTCTTTAGAAAAAAAAAAAGTAATGTCAACCAGCGTCTGTGTAGATTCTCTCTAACCATTTCTGTAGTGAACATAACAGAAAATGAGAGAAAACAATTTGCGACATAAAAATGTTGGGCACCAGCAAAGTTGTCATTGTTCATATGTGATAATAAGTAGACAAAACTATTAACTAATCTAAACATTACATTATTTCATGTTTTTAAAAATATTTCATCTTTTTTAAATTTGCGTTGATTGATGAATATGATATTAATATTAATATTATGTATTTTAATACATGTTAAAATACATTATTTAATTCATATTATTTAGGTTTATTTATTCATATAAATGAAATGGTAGTAGTTAATGAATTGACGATGTAAACCAAGTATGGTGTCGGATTAATTTGTGTAAATTCCATTTTCAGATCAACACCACCTATAATTGCACGTCAACATGTTTCATTCTCAAGACAAGAACAATGCTTTTATTGTGTGACATAAGCCTCATCTGGATGGCCAAAAAACATTTCCTGGATATGCCACTGGGAGACACACTCATGCTGCATCGTGCTAGTGCTGAAAATCATCTCTTTTAAGTAACATTCAATCATGATAAAGCAGAAATTCTGTACTCATGCCATTTGTTTTTCCAAAAAAAATATCTGCTCTGCCAAAGCCTCCATTTTCTTTTGGCTTGTGACCGTGTTTATTTCTTCGATTCTGGCCTAATTTACACATCAAAGGTGAGTGCGGGGGAAGAACAGTTCCAGTAAAACAAGATTAGCCTAAAATCCCATGAAGAAGAAGTGCGTTTCGCACTGTTCGGGTCTCTCTAATGGTGCTCTTTATCTCCTGTTGACACACTCTTAATTACTGGACGAAATTGATGGAGCTGGGCTCTGGATATGCATTCTTCATCCAGGACTGCTTAGATGTAGGGTCCTGAGGTCAGATTTAGGAGCGTGCTAAAGGAGGAGTCCAGCTAAGTCTCTGTGAAGACAGTGATGGGGCCTTCATCTTGGGCAGTGGTGTAATGTAACGAAGTAATAATACTTCGCTACAGTATCTAAGTATTTTTTGGGAGTATCTGTACTTTACTTGAGTTTTAATATTTCAACCAACTTTTACTTTTACTCCACTATATTTCCTAATTAAAATGTATACTTTTACGCCGATAAATTTCCCCGAAGCATATTCGTTACTTACTACAAAATAGTCAGAAGTACACGGACTGCAGGAAAGCAGGTTTGACAAATCAGTGATCTGGCGTTTGCAAGCCAGACTCCTAAAAACACCTTTGCTCACGTGCAAACAAGTGTGCACACAACCGCGGATTATTAATTTTCCACTCAAGTCGAGTCTGGGGCGTGCAATATACAGCATCGTCTGCGATAATATGGTAAGTGTTGTAATGATGTGCGATCTGACATTATCAAGCAGGCTATATCACCAAATCACACACAGAGTGCATGCATGTTATTTATAAGTCTATTAAAATTCAAAATTCCAGGCATTCTAAATTATAGACGGCAAAAAATGCTTTTGTATGCTTTTTATATTTTTATAATTTAATATAGTTAACTTAATCTATATCACACAAAGAGTACAGTTTTTCTGCAGACATCAGCATAACTAATTTAATAATCATTTTATACAAATTCAGTAAAGCAATAAGTGACTCACATTTTAGACATAATAATGCTTGTTTTTCCTCAATTTTGCTAACGAAAATAGTTCCAAACAAACATCACAGCACTGTTTTGCATCTTCCAGTGGCTCCTGGCAATGGACAGTGGGTTTACTTATGAGATGACTCGAGCTTTTTGAACCTTTAACGGTTGAATAAAGGATTCAGTGATCACCATTTTAAACACAGTCAACTACGGATTCGGTCAAATGCTTTGTTTATGAAAGAGATGAATCGGGGTATTTGCAGCTCAAGACTCATCATTAACAGTCACTGCGGTCACCTAATGGCGGTCTTAAATTTCCATTTGACATTTTTTTCATGTTTTAAATGATTTCAAATATCAGTATTCTATGTTTTATGTTAAAAACAAAACATTAGGCATATTTATGCATCTGTAACTACAGTTTAAATGCATCCATGTCCCCTCTGAGATACATAAACTGTGTAAATACATCTAAATGCCATTTCAGATGCAGATTCCAGAAATGTTTTCTTATGTTGGAATGAAAGACACTAAGTACCGGATGAAGTGCATCTTATTCTTACCCAAAAATATAAAATGGAAGAAAGAGTTAAAACTTAACACAATCTTGCTACTCAAGCTGTGATAATTTTTTATATTTTATTTGCTTCTTTTCCATTTTGCAGTTACTTGTAAGTTTACTTTCAATACTTAAGTACATTTAAGATTTAAAAAAATACTTTTCGTACTTAAGTACAATAAATTTTTAATTTTTTTTTTCAAAAAATTCCTTTAAGACTTTTACTCAAGTAATATTCTAAATGGTGACTTTAACTTCTACCAAAGTCATTTTCTGGTAAGATATCTGTACTTTTACTTGAGTATGGCTTTCAGGTACTTTATACACCACTGATCTTGGGTCAGATTCATCATTTTAATCCCGACCCCAGTCATTAGGGAAAAAGCATACTGATTAGAAAGGCAGAGCATTGTGGGTTGAGACGCCGCTCCTGTCCCAATATCCACACTTGTAGTCTTTGCACTTGACGCAATTCCTGTTAGTCTTAAACAGTTTTGATCATCCAGTGGGATTAGAGAAACTGCATCTACACCAAATTGTTTTTAGTGTAGTCCTTACGTAAAAGACAGGGAAATGTAATTGAGGTGCTTCTATTTAAGCAGTTGCAAATGTTTTACAAATTACACAATCTCTGTACCATTAAAATGTGCAGCAGTTTATTTGTATAATGGCTATAGTAAGACATAATAGAAAAAATACTCAAGCCAATAAAAATAAAAGTGTTTTTTTCTTCACACATTTTAATCACTGGCCCTTGAATTTATATTGAGCTTCCATGTAGAAGCTAATTTTTCTCTTGTTGGAGGACAGTGGCAAACCCAATAGGGAATAGAATCGGTTTTGGGTCTCAGCCAAATTGAATTTATATACGCAATCATCCATTAATCAATGCAACTCAAGTCATATTAGCATTGCTGGTGGGGTGCCAGTCATTGATGATGACTACAGAACAAAAGGGCTGCTTTTAGAAAACATTATATCACTCTAAAATGAGAAATACAGTCACTCATAAAAACAATGGGTGAGGTCATGAGGGCATGTTAAGAGGATGTTTCGCATCTTAATCAAATTTATACAGAAACCTTGAGAAGTTGTTTTTGTGAGCTAAAATAACCATCTGATCACCTTCTGAAATGTGCAGCATTGTATTGTATTTCTTTTTCAAAGAGATTGTAGAAAATTCTGCTGTGTTCTGATTGGTTGACTGAGTCCTGATAAGAATACCTGTGGCCTCTTACTAAGCCTCAATCTCAACAAATAACTTGTACTGACTAGAATTGAAAGCCATTATTTAATTATGACAGACACAGCAATGCATCATGTTCTGTAAGATCATCATGTTTGTAGTGTGTTCCAGGGTATTAAAACGTACAATATTCAAACCTAGTGTAGTAATAACTAATAATTCAGTCAGGACCAACAATATATAAATATTAGCTGCCTGTAATGACCCCCCGGAACCAACAGCATGACATAAATATAAAGAAAGTAGGACTGCTTGGGAAGCTTGTCTTGTTGCAGTGATCTGAAACAAAAGAAAAGAAAAACAATAAACAGCCAAGGTGCAGGACATAATAAATGGAAAAGTATACTGATTAGGAGGGTGGGAGGAAGGGTTGAATGCGAGCTTGACTAAGCTGGAGGTGAGTGATAGCGCCACTTATATATACACGTAATCGAGATTGGAGAGCCGCTGGAATTGGAGGGATCTGAACAGCTGATAGTCAGCTGTTGCGGAGCTCTGCCTACGTGGCCTGCCTGAACTAACGCTTGTGCTAGATTAGTAATAGTAAATGTGTAAAGTTGCATAAGCTCATTCTAACATAGTGTCATATCCATATAAATCATTATATATTACATTACATATTTCTATGGCTAGGACCTGCAGTTCCTAAAAATAATTGTTTACTACTAAACTAAAAACAGTTAAAGTTAGCAGGTGCATAAGATATAGCGCTACATCCCACTTCAAAACACACAATATTTTTACACTTTTCTGAATAATTACCTGTCAGGGTCTTTGAGAAAACGATGAAAAGCAAGATCTTTACTGTCACACTGATAAGTTTTTGCAGTGGATTGCCCAACATTGCGTTATTTTATTTCACTTTGACTTCTCTTTCGTTGTTATTCTGTCTATTTCTGTGTGTCTGTGCTGTTGTTCAGTTGGCATTTTCACTCCAAAATGGCGGTTGCGCTACCAAAGTGCCACCTAGTGGCTGTTACCAAAAAAGCATCAGAGTTTCGCCTCTTGGGCTTCTATACTCTTTAGTCTCAATGTGTTTGTGTGTGAGAAGCCGTGTCTCCATGCAAACATGGCCTGTGTGGAATTGTTGCGTGGTTGATTTATGTAAGTTCACCATTGCTTGTTTCTTTGATTATATATGTGATTGTTCATACTAATTGCTTATATTTGTTTATGGTTTGTCAAAAACCAACAATTACCAGCACGTGTTACCATGGAAATGTCTACTCCTACATGTTGATAAAATAAGACGGAAACATGAGATTGATGACTGAATGAGTTTTAATGGACTCACCAAAACAACCTAATATTCCTTCCAATTTTCTGCATGGTCCTTCGAGCCAGAAAGGCTGCTAGAATGATGACTGAGGATGACTATGTGAGACCTAAACGCTCAACAAGGATTGTAAAGCCTCCAAGATGGCACCAAGATTATGTGATTGCTCAGTCAAATCCTTCAATTCATCCAAGTGGACAACTGTCACAAGAGCCAAAGGATTTGAGCCAGCAGGTTACATCACAAGGAGCTTCCATTACTGCAACCCAAAATGAGGTGAAGTCTTTGTCTGAGGAGATTAAACAGATAAAGGGAATGTTGTTGGATGTGGGACAAATGATGAAGGATATGTCAGGGCTCTGCCCTGGCAGCTTTGTCTGTGTTGTCGCTGTTTAATGTTTCTTTGTTTGTCTTGTGTTTGCACACATTGTTTTGTCTTTGTTTATGCTTGCCATGTGTTCCTGTGGTCCCACCTCCTTGTTTCCCTTGGTCACGCCCACTTGTTTAGGCCTTGTCTTGTCCTCGTTTCTGTAATTGGGCTCACCTGTCCCTCGTGTACTTTCCTCCCTTTATATTGTGCTGTTTTTCCTCTTGTGGTTGCTGGTTCGTCTTGTGCCATAGAGACAGTTACTGACTTGCTGCTCTATATTCCAGTCTTACCCTGCTATTGTGTATCCTTGTTGTAGTTTTTGCTCTTGCTTATGCTATCTCCTGATTTTGGTTTTGTTCTTTAGTATCTTGCTTTAATTTACTTGTAACATCTTATTTAGTTGTTCATTAATCTTGTTCCTACTCCTGAGCTGTTTAGATTTTATACTTTAGTTTTTTTCCCCCTTTTGTACATAATGTTGCTTCTCTGTGTGTTGTGCTGAGTAGTGGTGTTTTGTGTTTGTGCTGTGTTTTCCCTCTAGTCCTGCTCTTCCAGCCTGAGACTCCCTGCCTGTTGGTTCCCCAAGGCGGGCCGCCAACCAAGCCTGGTGCTGAGAACCAAATCTCTGATGCTGCCTGCTTTGAGCCCCTTCACTCTGCTTGCATGCTCTGCTGTTCTCTGCTCTGGGTTTCTCCCCATCCTTCCGCCCCGATTTGACCAACGACTGAGACTGTACCCCAGACTGTCTACCCCTCAGGGCATTGACCTTTCCCTGCTGGTTGGAGCTGTCCCAAGATTGTCAACCCCTGTGCTGTGAACTTGTGTGTCTTCAATAAATCTTGTTTCACTCACTCTGCATTTGGGTCCCTTCCTGTTGAGCCTGACAGGATATGCAAAGAAAAAAAAGGTCTTCATTTTCTACTAGCTCTGAATGCAGTTCTAACGAAGAGTCCTCTGTTCCAACTCAACTGAACCAACAAGATGAGGTAAATACCAGAGATTCCATTGAGGATGAGTTAAGGGAATGTATACGACAACATCACATAAAGCAGGGAAATGTACTTTCTACGCCACCATAGTTTAGTAGACAAATTACTCTGCCTCCATCTCAGGATGTGCCGCCTGTCTCTTCAATGTCTATTATTTTGCATCTACTACTACAGGGCTATTAGAGACACAACATTTGCAGCCTTCTAATCCATGTACCCCTATTAGACCTTCTCTTCGTCTCCCAGATAACCTCAGGTCACAATCTGTTGTGGATCCTAATGTAATAGGTGCAGGCTTGACTCTTTTTATGCCAAGTCTTCCATGGATGCCTCCAAGTTGGCCGTCTTTCTTTCCAAGTGGAGGATTAAGGCCTCCATACCTACCTGATTTTCCTTATCCAGTATTATATCCGTCTCATGGCCAACATGCTCCACTTAATTGTGATCCTTCAAGAGTTGCAACATTGCCTCCTAGAGATCTATCAGCTGGATTTCCCTATGCATCTCTTCGTAATCCTCATTAAATTTCCTTGCAACATCAAACTAGAACAATTATGGAGCAGCAAGCTAATCCTTCCATTATGTCTATCCCGAATCCTTTGACCTTCAGATATATCACTGCTTCAGCACCTCAAGAGCAGCAAAGATATATGAATCAAACATCTGCACTCTCCAACTGGAATACAAATGATAGTACCTGGTCAACATATGTCTATTCCAACAGCATTGACTGTGCCTCACACAATGATGCCTGCTTTACAGCCCTCCAGGTCAGCCCTTATTTCCATATTTAAAGAGTGATGACCCCCATGAGTTTGCCATGTTGAATATGGCTTTGAAGAATTTGATGCCCCCAGAAGAAACTGAGCAATACAAGTAGCATATTCTTCTGGATCATTTGAAGTTTGATGCAGCCCGACATTTAGCCTTGGCTAATGCCCATCATTCCCAGCCTTACACTACTGCATTGAAGGCTCTTCAGAAAAGGTATGGTCAACCACATCAGTTGGTGCTTCAAAAGATTACTGCTATTAAGAATTGGCCAGCTGTATGTTCAGGAGATCCTGTTGGGTTTGGTCAATTTGCTGTACGAGTTCAAGCTCTTGTTGGCATGCTTCAGTCCTGGGATCATGAAGGATCAAAAGAGTTATCATGTGCATCACATGTGCATCAATTGCTTAGTAAGCTACCAGCACAGCAGGTCGCCAGTTTTGCAAGATCTGGCAAAACCACTCGACCAGATGAGCCCTATGACTTAATTTCTCTGTTTGGTTGGAAGAGGAATCAGAATGTCAGAATCTAGCTACCCAAGTCAAGTGTTTGAACAATCCAAAGGTGTGGAGTTCCAGACAAGAGAAGGGAGGCCTTCCAAGTCCCAATTTCAAACAGCTGTTTTCCTACATGGGGTGAGTCCAGAAGTGAATCTACCCACTTAGAGAAAGCAAGCTGAAACTACTAACAGTGAAATGATCAGATCACAGGAAAGGAATGAGGGCCGTAAACCATCTTGTGCATACTGTTGCAGTACTGATCATCATCTTAGTCATTGTCCTGAATTCCAGAGCTTTGATACAGTAGCCAAACGGAAATGGATTGCTAACAATAACCGTTGTTGGAGATGTGGTTGGGCCCATAGATCATTCAACTGTGACCTGCAAAGAAAATGTCCAGTGTGTCAGAATCGTCACTTAGGAATACTGCATGAAGTGAATTCACTCAAACCTGATTCTGGGATATTTTATTTGAGCAGACCAAGTGGTTCTTCTGAAAATTGTAAAGGTAGTTCTGAGCCACCAAGGAAAGAATCTGGGGACATATGCCATACTCTTCACTCTTTAGCCTATTAAACAGCTTATAAACCTACTAAAACTGTAGTTTAAAATGAAGTTGATATGACTCCTTTCCTTTATTTTTCTCCGTTTGAAAACATTAGACCTTCTACATTTATTTTGCTTATTGTTAATATTAGTGTTGCTGCTGATGCTTTAAATAAAATGTTTTTTATTGTAATATAAAGATTCAATTTAACATGAAAGATTTTTTTTAAGATGACTGAAAGGAGGAAAAACCAAAGTGAAGTATGACGTACTTTATAACAGTAAACAAATATTGGTTCTGCATATCGGTTATCGGGCACATAAACATGCAAATAATTGGAATCGATATTGGTTATAAAATATCAATATCGGTCAATCACTAGTTAAAATTGCTGTAGTTTTGGTGAATGAAACATGTCAATTGTATAGTCATTTTTTTTAATGTTATAAAATGAATTGGTATTATGAATTTTCTTGTATGCAAATATGTTAACATATTTGGGGACGGCTGTAGAAAATTCTGCTTATAAGAACACCTGTGGCCTCTTACTAATTAAGCCTCAGTCTCAATGGGGCTGTTTACACCTGGTCACTTCATGTGTTTTGTCTGATCAGATAGCTATCCGATCGTGAAAAGACCAGGTGTAAATGCCCTCCGAAACGTATTCGAGACGGATATAAATCCGATCGCTCAAACCACTTCAGGGGGTGGTCTGGGCCGTTTTCCAGATAAAACTGGACCAGTGTAAATACATCTGGTTGTTGAAACCACATATGTAAATTTTACTCCTCCCAAAATGTTAAAATAATAAACGTGTGAGAGCGTGTTATAGGCTATATGACATTATAGTCAGATACGACTGTGCTAATGCAACACGCATCACCGCGGACGAGTAACTGAGTATCTCTTCAGCAAGCCGAATGAAACAAACTGCTGCGAATTAAACAAAGATGCAGATGGTCAAAACAAAATCATCTTCATTAAAAGTAGTAAGACAAACTTATCTTTTTGCGTTTTCGTTTTGCGACGACACATTTATGTGGCCAAGTGAAAATGGAAACGTTTTAACAAATCCGATAGATATCCGATCAGCGAAAACGTATGAAATGACCAGGTGTAAACAGGCCCAATGTGTTTGTGTGTGAGAATCCATGTCTCCATGCCATCATGGCCTGTGTGGAATTGTTGAGTGGTTGATTTATGTAAGTTCACCTTTGCTTGTTTCTTTGAATATGTATGTGATTGTTTATACTAATTGTTTATATTTGTTTATGGTTTATCAGAAACCAACAATTACCAGCACTTGTTACCATGGAAATGTCCACTCCTACATGTTGAGAAAATAAACTGGAAACATGAGATTGATGACTGAATGAGTGTTAATGGACTCACCATTCCCATAGCAATAGCCAAACCAGCCTAATATTCCTTCCAATTTTCTACAAGATTGTATTGTGTTTCTGATATACACAAGTTTTTAAAGAAATTAATACTTTCTCCAGAAAGCTTGCTGCATTTTTGTAATCTTGTATCAAAGTAATTGCACCTGCTGACAGCACAGCTTATTGGGTTTTAGCACTTTATTCACTAAAGGAATATGTACTTTTTTTTATTGTTATAGTTCCGAGTCAGTTCTAAGGTCAGATGCTGGAAAATTGAAAAATCCTAAATTCTTTACAAGAACCAACTCAAACATCTTTCAATAGCCACGGACAGAGTAAATAAATAAATAAATATTTTTCCACTTGAGTTTTCATAATTTTTGACAATCGCTATGTAATAATGCCCCAGTAAGTAATGATTATATATAATAATATTAAATAATCAATATAGTGTAATATATTACATTGTAATTTATAATCTAATTTTCAAACTTTAAACCATCAAACCATTATTTTGGCAGCTTACCGACCACAAGGAAAACTCAAACTTGAATTCCTTTTTGGCACAATCTTTTTTTTTTGGTAATCAATCATTTTATTATTTTTGAGGCAAGAAGCATGAAAAAAGCACCAGAACTGATCTATGACAATCTATGAGCCTGATAAAAGCAGTATGTGTGCTGAAATAAATGCACAGTGACTTGAATATACGAACTGTAGCTCTATTTTAGCACAGACTGAGCCTAGTTTAACTGGATTGTGCGTGGTGAATAAATAAGAACGTGAAATTTGACTGTGAATTCAGCCCTCAGCATTACTGTTCTGTCAGACTCACAAATGCAAATCAAAAGCAGGCTTTTGGCATTTCTGAGTATGCTAGCCATGTGAGTTTTTTTGCAATTAAGATAAAAATGGAATATAATCTCACTTTATAAATAGAATACATGCTGGTACATAGCTATAAGTGTCAAAAAATACCCCAATCATAACCTCCAGTCTCCCCAGAGCAGTTATCACCTTTCCTCCATATGATAACATTTCTTCCCTCAGAATGGCTTTTATAAAGTGAGATAAACTGGCCTCATCTGTAAGGAAAATTCTCTCATTCTAACACAGACTGGAAACCTCGAGAAATAACACATAAAAACCATGACATTATGATTGAATGATTTTGAATAAATAACACTGCACACCATCCTGGGAATATTGCACCCAACTTTAAGAATTGCTGCCGCCTGCATTACTTCTGTCGGGAAACACCGTGGGAATTGAATAATGATACAATTGGATGTCAACATGTCCCATTCTCGAGACAGAACAATGCTATTATTGTGTGACAGAAGTATCAATAATTGCATGTTTGCGGTTGCAAATGATTGCGTGTGAAGAGGAAAGGCAATAAGGAAACACTCAGATACGGCCGGTGTGAATTTGTCACAACTGGTGTGTATGTATGTGTGTGTGTATCGGGCTAGATGATTGTGCTGCAACATTATCATGTTTATATAAGAGTGCGTCTTTGTTTTCTTGCAGTTTGCTGACTCCGCAACGAGCCTTTCTCTGAAGGCTAAGTCCCATCGTTACGATACGTATGCAGCAGCAGAACAAAATTGATATTCCCTGAGGAGGAAATCAATATTAATAACTGCGTGCTACAACAGCCATCTAACATGTAGCACTGTAACCAGTTCCCGGGAAAATAGGATACTGGTCTCCTCGAGTTAAAGGTGGAGTTAAACTCAAATGGACAGCTGAATAATGCTTCATGGCTGTGGCTTTCGCTCGTTTTCACCTAGCAGGTTTGATCCTTTCCCAAGTGTAGTCAGCTGTGAAATAACAGCGGTCTGCAACGTTCTCTTGTCTTGGTGGTGAACACAACCTTCTGGGTGCTTTCTGACACTTTTAGGGTTCTTGAGAGGGCAAACAAATTTCGTCTTGATGACTGTCCAAGATTTCCTGACCACTACATGGTTTCCATTGGACAAGGATTGATTTGTTGGTTGTGGAACAACATTCCTATCAAATGATTTGATTTTAAAGGTGAAAATCTTTTATGTCAAAATACATGCACTTAGCCCAGCATATTGTTGACTATTACATGTATGCCGTTCATGGTTATGTCTCCTATAAGGAGCAAAGACTGGTGGCAGCGAGTTGTGATAGAGTTTAGTGATTCAGAATGGAGGGAAAACCTGTGCACTTTGGTCAGAGCAAAAATAATGCAACTAAGGTGTTTACATGCATGTTTATTGTGATCGGCATTTTCTAATACAAGACAAAACTTTTGAGTCCATCAATCATTCCAGATCAACCAGTCGTGAGAGTTTGGGGCATGGCTAATGTAGCAGGCTGAGCCATAACATTACATTCAGATTTGGTTACAGAAGTGCAAGCCAAAGTTCAAAGACTTGCCGAAAAAGCCAAAATATGCAGGACAAACAAGTAAAAAAAAGTTAACATTGGCAGTGTTTTTACAAGATGCAGTAATTTAATTAAATGTTTGTGTTTTGATCAATACATCAAACTTGTAAAGTTTTTTTCTCGACAGGTAAGCTAAACTCATGCTAATAGTAATATATTGTGAGGCTAAGAATAATCGCAAGGGTGTGATGAGTATAAGCGCCATTTGCAAAAGGGTTTTTTTTCCCCGCTAGGTGACACTAGTAGCACAGAAACTGCATTCTCCACCTTTAAAGGGATAGTTCACCCAAAAATTAAATTGTCATTAATTACTCATCCTCATGTCATTCCAAACCCCGTAAGACGTAGTAAGGAGATCGCTAAAATAATCCATGTGACATCAGGGGTTTCACCGTAATATTATACAATTATAAAATTATTAAATAATATAAAAAAAGTTTCTCTTTTATTGTCTCCCTTAGGAGAAATTTGTCTTGGGCAACCGGGAGAGCAGATCAAACATACAAAAAAAAATAAAAATAAAAAATAAATATTACACCATTCCAAAACATATAATTCCTATACAATCCTAATAATACACCAACATTACATGTTACCCATGACATTACCCTCACCCACACAACAATTTCAATCACTTATTCAATAATTTGACAGATAATTCGTCTCCTCTGCGTCACCCTAGCGCCATTTTGGAGAGTATCCACTGAACGCAAACAGCGTCTGTTGTTCTGTGTCAGCCACACCACACATTGTGTCTACATTGTTTGTGCTTTTATTAGAATGAAAACAATGTATCCGTGTGTTGAAGCTGACACAGAACAACATACTCTGTTTGGATGTCGATCGTGGTAGTACCCTTACTGTCTATGGAGGGTCAGAGAGCTGTCAGAATGCATCAAAAATATCTTAAATTGTGTTCCGAAGAGAAGCGAAGCGTTCACGGGTTTGGAACGACATGAGGGTGGATAATTAATGACAGAATTTTAATTTTTTGGGTGAACTAACCCTTTAAGGTTGGGTTAACGGTTGAAGTGTTGTTCCAGGACCAAGATTCAACCCTGTTGTCTCATAGGTTCTCATTGCAGTTCATTCTAACCACGAATCGCCCACTTTGACAGGAAGAGACCACCTGACATTAATATTTATGCGTGTGGCAGACACCAACGTAACTCCCAATGCATTCAAGGTGTTCGTTTTTATCAATTCATGCATTCCTTGGGAATCAAACCTAAGATTTTGGTATTGCTAGTGAAGTTATCTGCTGCTTGAGGCAGGAATGAGCCTGATTGTCATTTAAAGTAATAAATAACAATGTGTTTGTTTATGTGCCATTAAGAGGTGTAACTATGTAACTATATGAAATAAATGATACAGTATTAGAAGACAAATGTTTACCAATAAAAGCCATGAGTTTACCTGCACATAGGACCCTTTTTGCATTAAAGTCTTAGACATGGCATTTATGAGAATGGATTGGATAATGTGACCTCTTAATGACAAATTCGTAAAGACACTGTTGCTATGATCGACTAACCATACCACTCTCACACCACACATGTTCTCACTCAGTGAAAAATACTGACAACACGCTGACAGACAAGACAGAGCAGGTTACTTCTGATATGAAACAAAGTCTCAGCTTTCAAATTTTGTATTTTTTTTCAAAGAAATTGATGAGTTGCAATGATTGGTCAGATCCCCTGTCAATCAAACTCCCTTTGAAGGGTCAGTTGTCATATCTCAACTAGGCATATTGCACACCAGTTGCGTTATTCTGTAATCAATCTCTAGTCACCATACAGGCACAAGTTTACTTAAAAAATGAACAAAGTTGTCTCAATGAGTTTGAATTAAGTAATTTGCAATCTTTATTATTATTTCTCTATATAAAGCATAGACTTTATTTAAGCCACAGAAACAATGTTGTTTCTGAAAAATGTACAATACACAATCTCCTAAAATAAGTCGAAACACATTTACTTATCCTAAATAGTTGTATTTTCACTGACATTAAAAAGTGCAATATATAGCCACTAAACTTCTTCTTAACACAAACCATGGGTGTTCACAACTAGTTCAATATTTTAGTATCCTTTGCAATAATTATTTGAAACGTTAAAATACTACTCAAATGTATCTACCTTTTGTTTGACCTCACTCATGGATATGGAGTGAAGTCAATCAGGGGTGTGTTTCCCAAACAATGATATAACTTGCTGCTTAACTTCCCTAGTTTGATGCATTTTTGAAGAAACTAACTAGTAAGTCATGACTGTTTCCCAAAAACATAGGAACTTTGTTGACAGAACTTGTGACCATAGTTGGCTAACTATGCTTTTGGGAAACACACCTCAGAACTGGTCATTTTTTTAAGCAAGCAAGTCAGCACTCTCTCTCTCTCTCTCTCTCTCTCTCTCTCTCTCTCTCTCTCACTCAGATGAACTGTGGGTTGAGACAGTGCTGTTGGTGTGAGTTCAGGGGACTGTTAACCACAGCAACAGAAAGGTTTTTAATTTTTAACACTAATCAAAAAAGTACATTTGATGGACAGTAACAACAAGACTGAAAGTGCTATGCTAATAGGAATTTTTTTTTGTGTGTGTGAGGGATGGAGCATTTGGGCCAATTTGTTAAATTGCTCTGAAAGAATCCAAATATTTTTCAGTGATACACAAATAACCCGAAAAAAACGAAATTATTGGTTAGTGTCTTTCTGCACTTATTAAATTTGATAATAAGCTCACCCTCTCACATTTCCTCATCTCTCTAGCCTAACAGTGCAGTTGATTTCCTTCATATCTTGATGGCTGGCAGCCTGGCAGGGGAACAGCTATTTTAAGTAATGAACTTTTTCAAATCTTTATCTCTGGAGCAGTAGCACGAATGAGCCTCAGCGTGAGCCCTGAACCAAAGCATTTGCAGCCTCCCAAAAAAACGTTTAAAGTTAATTTTCACGACATGTCTGGAGTGTGCGAGGAGGTGTGTAACAGTGCATTGTGGGCCATTAGAAGTCACAGACACTCTCAACCACCCTCCGCTTGTAAGGCATGTGACATTTAACACTGATTTATCAGAGGATTACCAAAGTGACTCTCCAGGTCGTCGGAGTTATTAAGGAGGAAGGTGACATGCAGGCTCCAAATGCATGCCACATGCAGGCAAACATCCCATAATTCATGCTGACCTCCACTAGTTCTGCACCCACCATGACCCTGACAATGTGCAACTGCTTCATTATTATGCTACATAGGTGTATGTGAAGTCTGAGGGGTAAATTCCCTAAATACTTGCGTCCCTTCTGTATCCGTTAATTTATCACATTCATTTACCACCTGAAATCTATCTTAACCAGGCATTATCTACACAGAGCTAACTAGTTGCCATGACTATTTAAATGTAGTTATTGTCACTCTTTTCAGCCCAAACATCTCTTTTTTTTTGTAAATTAGACTCTTTATAGATTGTGCCTTATGCACAATACTCAGTGCTGTTTGCAGCTATTATTAATATTATTATTAATAATAATAATTGTTGTTGGTTGTATTGTTTTGGTTATAATAAACAAAATACATTTCAGGTTACAGTTAAAAAGGCACCAAATTGACATTATTATATGAAACAGCAATAATGTCAGATATTGTGTGTATATACTATATATATGCGGTCCATGAGGAATTAGTATATTTGGGGTCTATGGCATTAAAAATATGGCTTTAAACCATAAGGGCTTTTGGTAATAAACAATTGCAAGCGTCAGAGTTTGAATCTAAGAGGGACTGCATGAAATGTGTTTATGATCCAGTTATGTTGTACTCCTTTCTGTGTATAATAGATATTATATATATATATATTATTTATTTATTTTTTTTTTTACAGCAGCCAGAAACGCGATCAATATGCAGTGTTCTGATAAGAAGGCCTCCCAGATCACCCCGGGGCAATGTCATCAGTATACTTACCTCTTTATTTAGCCGTGGCCACAGATCTCAGATAAAGAGACGTTTACAGGATACAGCACCCAGATAACAGCATAATGTTTTCAACATCATGAAGTTATCTCTTCCCCTTTTACGACCTTCATAGCAAATTAATGTCAGTTTGACGCAACATGTTTCCCTACTATTCCAAATGATTGTGGCAGAAGTGGATGTTTGGAATGTTTCTAATATGAATAATTTCTCAATAAATGTTTAGTTATTTGTGTGAATTAAACCAATTTCAGCTTTCGCCTTGAGCCTCAGGCTCTGTAAAAACCTCAAAGCGCAATGGAAATGAATTCACTGAAATATCTTTTTTTGATCCTACTGTGATTACACACTTTTGTGGTAATTATGGTTTGTTTAGTGAGAGCGATTCAATTGTCCTTGACTAAATGTTGATGTTTGTGAGTGGAAATTTTCTAAAATAACTTTTTGGAATTGCACCAGTTCTCTAGCTGTGAAACATCTGTTTACGCAGGTGTTCATCTGTGTGTGAGTGTGTGGCCTCGTGTTGGGTGGGGTTTGAAATGTGTTTATTTTGTTGTGTCTGGTGTAATGTGATTTTTGTTTTTTTGGTTTCTAGGGTATAAATCTTGGTTGAAGAGTGTAGCATTTTCCAGCGTATGTAATGACAGACCATAGCTGAGCACTAGACAGACATTCTGCCTGGTTCTGCTTTAGAGTTTGTTTGAATCAGACATGCATAAAAAGAGCTGTTTGACTCCCAGATGCCATTTCCCCAGTGGATCAAACATATGATCTATTGACCGTCTATTGATTTGGTTGTGGTCTTGCCTTATTGATCTTTTTTAAGGTTCTAAATGTAAAATTTTTACATGATGGACAATAAAACAGGTAGAAAAAAGCCATATGCATTCTTTCATCGAAAGAGCCATATTTTTTCGAAATGTGGAAATAAATAACAAAAATATAACTATGCCTTGCAAACTCAACCACAACACACACACACACACACACACACACACACACATGCATATATATGTGTTTGACAGTGTGTGTGTCATGACACTGAAGACTAGAAAAAATCCTTATAACAGGAATAAATTACATTTTAAAATACATTAAAATAGAAGATGAGTTGTTTTAAGTTCACAGTATTACTGTATTTTTTATTTTAAAAATGTTAATTATTTAAAAATTATAATCATTTTTAATTAAATATACAAATAATAAAAAAAAACATTTTTACTAAATGTTTTATTAAAATCAAGCTTATAAATTAACTTTTATATAATAAGAGATGTCTCAATGTAATATTTAATTGTTTAAATGTTTTAAATAATCAGGCTGGATTTAACCAATATTTTATTGTCTGCAGTTCAAGCTTGAAGTACATATAGTACTGTATATGCACACAATTATTTGTAAGGATTATTCCCCAATATTATTTGTAAATGTGTTATTTTAAAACATGATGCTAAATAGCTTAGTCCCTCACACAATACATTAACTAATAATCTAACTAAACCCCCGCGGTCACAGCATCCTAGCACCGTGGCGGCAAGCAATACTCGCATTTCTTCAGCGCTCATGAGGAAAGATGGCAGCAGGCAGGTTGCGTAGTTCTGAGGGGTCACACACCAGCTGAGCAACTGCCATTAAGAGGAAAAAGTTAATGAATGAATGAGTTTCTCCAGGTATTCTCATGCTCCTCTGTAAAGTTTGGGACCTGCAGGGAGCCTGCTTGAGTGTTGTTGACCGGTCTGTTTGTGGACCAGTGTGAGCAGTTGGTCTTAGGCTGTTTAAGAGATTCTGTGGGGGAGTTTCTTTCAAAGCCACCTGCGGGAAACATCACTTCCACTCAGCTGTCCGCTGGCCCACGGCTCTGACCTTTTGTCTGATGCCTGTCTGTCTTGTCAAGTCGTAACAGTGTTAGAGAACAGAGGCTAGGTATGGTTTGACCTGACAGAAACGAAGGCTATGTACGATATATATGTTTTTTTTTTTTTTCATTCTTCTCATTCTTTTTAATGGATCCTTTTTACCTCTGCCTGAAAGAACAACACGAAAACAAAAAATAGCTTCTATTTTTGCAGGTCTCTATGTCTATCTGGTGTTTTCTTTGTTTTGTGTGCGAGGACTGTTTATTTGCACTCTTGAGTATCTGTGTGAGTCTAGTTTGGTAGTCTTGATCGGTGCTTTTATGGCGCGTCATTATGGTTTAAGTCGACTTTGGAAAAAGAACATGGTCCTGACTAATGTGCCTGCGTGTTGTTAAGCGAATGGCCTTTCGGGTTTTGCTGCATGGATTGACTCCTTTAAGCACACAACATACTTCATAGACCTGGTGACAGAGGAAAGAGACACTGGACGGTCAAGATCTGCTTCTTAGGCTGTAAGTTTTTGAACAATCGTATTGGAATGTAATAACACACCACAGAGCAAGTTCTATAGAGACTCATAGCAGATGTTATATATAGTAGACATATATATATAATATATATTATCTATATATATATATATATATATATATATATAAGATATAAGATACTATGACTAATGATTGCATTCAATTCCAAAAAACTGTGGCCTTTTTCTTTGATAAAGCCCAATCACATGTAAAAATATTCACAGTTTATATATTATGCAAGCAGCAGCTTGTCTACAAATTTGCCCAAATTGGGTTAAACATTAAAATCGTGAAATGTCAACTAGTAAAAATAACTGATGACCTAACCATGCATTATAAAATTACCACTGACACAATGAGACATCAGTTCATGCACTTCAGTAAACAAATAGGCTAAGAGAAGAAATTAGAAGCATACGAATACAATAATAACAGTGACGATTGTATGGTATCTTTAAGCCATTTTTAGCTCGTGAAAAATGCTGTTTACTTTTTTATACAATTAGCTGGAGGCTGAAAAATGTCGAATCGTATGCTTAGCTTTTGTGTGTGTGTGGTGATGTTGTGTGTGTGGTGTGTACAGTGCAGGTGCAGTGGCGGATCGTGTGGTTTTAAAATAGAGGAGGCACACTAATTGTATTGGTCTGTGATCCCTGCCGATTATTATTATTATTTGTTTAACTACTTTAAAATGGCTTTTTGGTTGCTTTTAGTCCGAAAAATTTAAGAAAACGACATACATACAGCAAGATAGTATAATTCACTTACCTGGCCTATCACTTTAAGCAAACATCCATCCCTTCTTAAAAGTCTGTGTTAAAAGAGAGCTGCCTGTTGTTCCTGTGGTGGATCACCTATCTTCCATGAACGGACCCCTCTTTTAGGGTGTGCCCTGATTGTCCGAAGCCCAGTAGGAATCACCTGCCAATAACCTTGTGATGCGGATGTGGGGCCCCCGAACCAAGCTTCTGCGCGCCATCAGTATATGTGCGACCACGCGCCATCTGCTCCTCAGTGTTCTCTGCCTTCACGAAGCAGCCATTTTAGCCCTTCTGTTGCGGAGTTCTGGCAACGATCTCATTAATGGTTATCATCAGCTTTATGTCATTTGCAACTTCAGCGATAGGCATTCCTAGAGTGAACCCATTCTCCTGTTAAAGCACTGTTTTTGGGTTTTTGGCAAACTTTATTGATAGTGATGGCAGTTCACGGCATTTCTCAATGCAAATTTAGCGAAAGCCTCCATCTCAAAACCATCCGCACTAGGCTCGCGTTTTTTGAGAAGGAATCATCTGTCTTTCCCCATCGCGCTCCGGAGGCCGCAGAGGCCCTCCGTGAATCCGCGACCTGGGGTTTGGATGTGGAACTCGATGGAGAGCGAGCAGACGGGCCTCGCCCATTCTCTCCCTCTCTCGCCTGAGCACGTGCATGCGGATTCACCGGTTGAGTTCGCACATGATTATTTATGCCCTAGCCCAGAGGCGCGCAATGCGATTTCTTTCGGGCGTTTTGTACACCGTGACATCCGACTCTGAGGATTTTGGGCCAGCTTCAGCCGACCTTCGGCCCTCCACTGCCTGCGCGGAGCTTGTAGACTTGCTGACGTTTGCCACAGAGAAGCTCTCTATTGATTGGCCCGACGAGCCCCGCGAATCCCAGTCATCTAAATTTGAGGAGCGGTTTCTGCCGATAAGGCGGCCCCAATTCCCCGAAGGCCACATGGAGAAAGATGCCCTTTTTCAACGATCTGCATCAGGGGAGGGATCTAAAGAGTCTGGATGCCAGGCAACCATTCCTCTACGACCGCTCTTTAGCTATATGGGAAGCCGTGCATGATTCACCAAACCTAGTGGGTTCTGTGGACCAGGCGTATACCGTCATCCGAAGGCGATCGAGGAGAATGCTGAAGGGATTACATTAGCTAGACATATCGCCATCTTCGCATCGTTATGAATCGGATCCCAGTCCTACACCTCCTTCCTACTAACATGAGGACACACTTTTCGACCATTAGCGACGAAGAGTACTCTACAGAGGCTAGCCTGTCACGGAATGGCATGTCCACTTCGACACAGGCTGAGGCTACGCATTCTACAAAGATGCCAAGTGGATGTCGCTTAAAAGAGTATGACGCACTGAGGGGTGGTCTGACCCAGAGGCGGTCAGGGCTCCGCAGAGCACAGGAATGGACCTGAGAGCACCAAGCACACCGGCGGCGCTATGGGCGCTCTTGGCCATGTTCGTGGGCTTAATTTCACAGAGATCCGTGGGGACAAAGAGAAAGTTTTTATCAGTGGACGAACATCTCTCAGTCTGGGCTATTTGGAGGCAGTCAACTCTGTGGTGATTAAATTTTGGGCAGCCAAATACCAGTCAGTGGCCCTCAGGCAGTTTATGACCAGAAGGGCACGGGAGCCCTCTAATCCCTCCTGGCCACAGGCGATGAAGGACGCGAGGACGAAGGAAGGAGACCACCAGTAGGAGCAGCGACCCAGGTCGTCCACCACTGCCCACAGTCTGGGAAGCCCAGAGGCCGCCCATTGCCCCACCGGCGACCTCGTAGGTGGCTTGAGCTGAAGTGGTCTGGAAGACTCCATCAAGTCGCTCCTGACTCTAGTGGCAGGAAGAGGGGAGCTTCCCCCGCCTTACGAGGCTGGGCCAGACCTTGCAAATGTTTCTGCCCACTTCTAAAATGCCCCCCTCATTCAGTTCTGTCACATCCGCCGCCCAATGCGTTTTGGTGTGCAGTAACCGTTCGACCTCTCTCTCTTTCAACATGGGGATGGGAGACGCACCAGGCTTTCTCCCCCTACCATCTGTTCCTTTGTCGTCTGCTGCTCACGTTATAGGAGACACGTGCGGTTCTCTCCCAGTGCCAGCAGACCCTGTACCACCTGCACTGGTTCCTGTAGACTCCCTCTTTCCACGTCAGGATGCCAAGGGCCCTCCTTCGCGGTTGATGTCTCTCCCTCCGGACCATGTTAGCAAAACCCCAACACAAGTATGTCCTCTAACAGGCTGCAACACTCTGTTTCCTCTATCACAATTCTTTCACGAATGGAAGCATCTACCAGGGGCATCACCCGTGGTTCTCCGCACAGTTCAGTACGGTTACACACTTCAATTCGGTCGCAACCCCCCCTTGCTTCGACGGGGTTCACCTGACTGTAGTGGGCAGAGCCTCAGAGGCTTCTGTGCTACAGCAGGAACTGTCTTCTCTTCTCCTCAAGGGGGCGATAGAGGAGGTTCCTCCAGCGGAAGTGGAACGCGGCTTTTTCAGTCGCTATTTTCTCGTCCAAAAGAAGGACGTCCTACGTCCTATTCTAGACCTTCGCCGACTGAAATTCTACCTTTACAAAGGGAAGTTCAAGATGCTTATGCTGAAGGCTATTATGTCTCAGATTTGAGTGGGAGACTAGTTTGTGACCGTCGACCTGAAGGATGCCAATTTCCATATACAGGTCATTCTGTGACACAGGAAGTTCCTCAGGTTCGCCTTTGGGGGAAAGGCTTACCAATACAAGGTTCTTCCCTTTGGCCTAGCCTTGGCATTAAGGACATTCACAAAGTGCATGGATGCTGCTCTGGCCCCATTGAGGCTCCAAGGGGGGCAGAGCGTATACTCAATACTTAGAAAGACATTGGCTGCATTTTGCGGGCCCACTCCAGGGAATGTATTGAGATCCCACAGGGTGGCACCGCACTTCGCCACACAACTGAGCCGATCTTCATGGCTCAGACATGAGACCCGGGGTTCACGTGGATCTGTTAGATGCAGGCCTCTACCTCCCGAAATTGGGTTGGATCCAGGCCCCCGGAGAGAGGGCTGCAACCCCGGCTAAATGCATGCATGGCCCGCTTCAAGCTAGGGCATCATGTTTCTGTAAGCACTTGTCGCAGGGTCTTGGGCCTCATGGCCGCAGCCTCTCCTGTGCTGCCCCTGGGGCTGCTTCATATGAGGCAATTCCTGTGGTGGATGAAACTCGTAGGGATCCGCTCGACAGGACCAGCCTCTCGCCTAGTTGGAGTGTCTCGCAGTTGCTTTCGCGCACTTTCAATGTGGCAGGACCTCCCCTTTCTTAGGGCGGGGTCAGTATGGGCGCTGTTCACCGTCGCCAAATGGTTATGACGGATGCCTCACTGATGGGCTTGGGTGCGGTCTTCGAGCTTGGTGAGTTTGGCTAAAAGAGTTTCTCTCCTGGCACATAAACAGCCTGGAGCTGAGAGCCGTCTTTCTGGCACTGATATACTTTCTCCCCTCTCTCGAGGTGTGTCATGTGATTGTCAGGACAGACAACATGGCGGTAGTATCTCATATAAACCGCCAAGGGGGTTCACGGTCCCGCACCCTGGACAGGCATGCGCGCCGTCTTCTCCTTTGGGCTCGAGGCAGATCCCTCTCCCTGAGAGCGGTTCACATCCCGGGAGTCTTGAACCTCACAGCTGATTTTCTGTCACGACAGAAGCTCAAATCGGGGGAATGGATGCTGAACCTTCAAACGGTAGCCCAGATTTGGGACCTGTTCAGCAGGGCGGAGGTGAACCTCTTTGCGACGCAGGAGTCGTTCCAATGTCCACTTTGGTTCTCCCTGAGTTCCCCAGCACCTCTGGGCATAGATGCGTTCGCTCACCCGTGTCTGAACCTGACACTGTATGCATTTCCGCCTGTCACACTGATTCCGGCTGTACTGTGCAGAGTGAGGGAGAGCGGGGTCCGTCTCCTGCTAGTGGCCCCATTCTGGCCCTCCCAGACGTGGTTCTCGGAGATGATTTCTCTTCTGGATCGCTCTCTGTGGGAGATTCCAATCAGAAGAGATTTGCTGTCTCAGCTTCAAGGCCAGATCTGACACCCTCAACCCGAGATCTGGAAGCTGTGGGTATGGCCCATCAAAGGCCACCAGCTTTGACTTCTAGTCTTCCTGCCGATGTTCAGGAGACTATTGCTAGTGCCAGAGCCCTTTCCACGAGGAGGCTGTATTCCTCCAAGTGGAAGATTTTTGAGTCATGATGCTTAGCTCATGCAGTGGACCCAGTCAGCTGCCCTATAGGTTCAGTTCTGGAGTTCCTACAAGAAAAACTTGTGGCAGGGCGACGGCTACTACCCTGAGAGTTTATGTTGTGGCCATCGCCGCATAGAGATAATTGGATGACATTCCCCTGGGGAGACATCGGTTGGTCTCAGCGTTTATGCGTGGAGTTCGGCATCTGAGACCAGCAAGCCCCCTTGGAGTTCCTTCTTGGGACTTATCAGTCGTCCTGGAGGGCTTAATAGAAGCTCCTTTTGAGCCCTTGGAGTCAGCTCCAGAACGGATTCTGACTCTCAAGGTTGTTTTTTTGTTGGCGCTAACTTCGTTGAAGCGAATTGGGGAATTGCAAGCTCTCTCGATCAGCGAGGTGTGTATGGACTTCTCCCCGGGTCTGGTTAAAGTAACTTTACGACCCAGACCAGGATATGTTCCCAAGGTTTTGTCTGCATCTTTTCGCTCAGGTGGTGACCCTTCACTCTTTCCATCCTCATGATTTTGCTTCAGGGGAGGATGTGAGACTTCACATGCTCTGCCCTGTCAGAGCTTTGAAGCTCTATATGGATAGTTTCTAGCCAGTGGAGGAAATCTCAGCAGCTGTTAGTATGCTTTGATGCTGGCCGCCGTGGGCTTGCCGCATCGAAGCATAGAATTTCGCACTGGGTTAGGGACGCTATTTCGCTGGCATACGAGGTGCGTGGTCTTTCTTCACCTCTTAGCGTTCGGGCGCATTCCACCAGGGCTGTGGCTTCCTCTCAAGCTCTTTTTAGGGGAGTCCCTCAAGAGGATATTTGTGTAGTGGCAGGATGGTCCTCTCTGCACACTTTTATCAGGTTCCATAATTTGGATCTTGACACGGCTCCTGGTTCCAGGGTTTTGTCCGTTTGAACCAGCCGGGGATACAATCTGGTTCTTCATCGGGCCAGATACGGCAGCGCTTTAGCTTGGCGTGTTTGGTATATCGTTCCGTCAGAAACCCATGCATCTCTATTTGTGTGATTTAGGTTGAGTGACCTTACATAGAAGAGTGCCGCAATGTGACTCGTGTCGGCCATAGGAGCGCACGCTTGCGTACACCCGAGGCTCGTCGGGTACCGGGGCGCGCGAGGTTCTGAACTTAGCTCGGAAGAGTGGGAAGCAGCGCTTGCGATTGGAGGAGAGAGGAGGGGTCGGTTACTGCCAAGCTCACTCCCGCTTGCTGGAGAAAAAGTAACCACACCGAGGTATTTTTCGGCAGAGAAATCTGAGGAGCTGATGGTGCGTTCGCCAGTATAAGGACGGCGACACAAGAGCGTGGGCCAGCTAGGCGCCGGGGACATCAGCCAACGGATTTGGCAGTGGAGTCATATGGGCTTCAGGACCAATTGGCAAGCACTAAAGGCATTTCATTGCTCCATAGCAAGACCAGTGTCTTCTCGTTCCCGATTCCGAGACACGGTCATGGGTCGTACGCAAGTAACCAGAGATGTTTTGCAAGGGACAAGCAGAGACAACGAACGGATGGTTCGGTTCATGAGGCAGGAAACGCAGTTATCAGGGGAAACACCTATTTATACAGATATCAGGGAGTTCCTGTACAGGACACAATGCTTGGCTTGACAGAGATGGTCTTTAATCTACGATTGTAAACAGGGAACAACTATGAGAGATACTAACCAAAATTATCCCTACTACGTTTGTTTATGAGAGTGTGGGATAAAAGAATAAGTGGATACAGAAAAACATAAGACTGTGTAGTTAATCGCCCACGCCGCACCAAGAGTGTTTTTGGCCACATTAACCGTTTCCTTCACAACGACTGATAGCTATACGAAAGATTGCCACCAAACATACTTCTGCAACACAGGACAACCATGTACGAGGATTGTCCTAGGTAGCAGCCAAGTCTTTGGTGTCAAAGAGAAGGTCAAACAGTGACATGTCTACTATTGAATCAGTGCCATTTACGTTCCTTGTTGGTCAATCCCAATTGTGTCATCCCCATAACTCTCGCGGCAGTGATTGAGAGATGCTTGCTTCAGGAAATGGAGACCGGTAGCAAGTTCTCTGCTGATTACCCTCTCTGGGATTCCAGCTCTCTGGGGGAGAGGAAACATAGGCAAAGTGTAAGCATGCAATAATTGATCATCTTCCCTTGACACAGCTGCAGTACAACTATGATTCTGGTGGTATACCCTTGATAAGGTAAATACAATTTAGCTGACCTTCCACTGTATTCGCTTCTTCTTCTTTATTATTATTAGTATTATTATTATTATCATTATCAAACCAAATTCCCATCATGCCATAGAGCAGGATAGGTGTCCTTATGGAGATGAGGGAAACAAGGGACCGGTGGAACTCTGCCAGTGAAAACAGATTGTGTATCCATTTTTCATTGCTCCTCTATGTCAGCCGAGTCGCTGGCTTGTCATATTAACAGTTGCCGAGCCACTGCACCCAGCCAATGTGCTCCAGGCCAACATGCATTTAGTACATCCACATGACAACAGTCCGCTGGTATTAAAAAATTAAAGCTGTTTTCACTTTTTTCCTTCATTTCTAATTCACAGATGTTAATCGTCCCTTTATTTAGCTATTCTAGTTGAAGTGCACTGCATGTGGGGTGAGAATAAGCGCTCTGTTTCCTAGTACATTCATGAAATATTTACTACAACAAGATGATTTGATTTATGTTATTTTTCATGGAAATTGTTTTATATTTCTTGTTTTCCTTATTACTTCAAAAAAGGGGAAAGTGCAGACCATTTGCACATTTGAGCTGTCTGCACCAAATATAGTTATGGAAGATTTGTTCTACAGAGAAATCTCCGGTATGCTGTGTTTTTACCATACAACTGTTTATTTACCATCCCATGGCAGGGTGCATTTGTTAATCATTTTTATTAAAGTTCTGCCAATTAGATCTTACAAAGATGGAGTAGATAGTTTATTATTTCTTCACAGGAACGCTACATGTTAAAGGATTGTAGCTGTTTCAAGGTCACATTCTGAGGATCTAATTAATGGTTATTTATCCTACATGGATTTAGTCAGCACAGAAATCTGACTGAACATGTGGTAGCACCTAGAGCTGTTGCATTTAAATATACATGTTCTCATAAAAGGTGTTGTTTAAGCTGGTGGTGCTTATGTATGCAGCGTCTCTTGTGCCCTACACAAGACTAAATGATCTTAAATTTGAAATGTATTATGTGGTAAACTCACTAGAGGGCACTATGGTGAATCCTGCCAGGGTCTGGAGGATATTTTTCCACTGCAGATGTCCTTTTTTTAAATTGTAGATGTGTGCTAACCAGGCATATGCTTTTAAGTGATACATGTGTAATTCATGTTTTCAGGAGTTGGGGTTGTCATCAGTACTGGTTATTGATAGATCTAGTGAGGTTGGAGCATGTATGCTGTGATGAAATGGAGATTTGGAGTGAGATATTGGGATATCCCTAGAGCCACTGCTGTGAGCTACAGCAGAACTGAGTTTGATTGTGTTCAGTACCTGAGAGACGCGAGGAAGAGTATAGGCATCGTCTTGAGAAGATGCAGTCTTATATCTGAGCCTGAAGGAGGTAGAATGCTGCATGAGAGGTTCTTTTTGCCTTTTTCTCACATGGACAAAACTCTCAAGCCAATTGGAACAAATTTGTCATTTAAGCAAGAGTATGAATGTTTTCTTGTGGGAATTAAAGAAATAGTTCACTTAAAAATATGTATATTTTTATCATCATTTACCCTCATATTATTCCAAACCTTTATGGCTGACTTTCTTCTGTGGAACTCAAAAGGAGATATTTTGAAAAATGTGCGGTTTGCTCTTTTCGATGCAATACAATGAATAGGGACTGGACTTCTTTAGCTGAAAAATGAATTAATGATGCCTGATTTGTAAATGAATACCACTTTTGATTTAGATCTTTTCAAAGAATTGGTTGATCTGATATGAAAAAAAAAAACAATCTGAATGATTTATTAAAAAATCTGACTGATGTTGTTTAAGTTACTGACCGATGTGGTCACAGTGGTTAGTAAGGGAGCTTTGTAAAATAATGATAAAAATGATTAAATGAATAATTTATACATTTTCAGTCTTCACAGAGTTATTATAGGACTTCAGAAAACTTGGTATAAAAAACACATTCCATATGTAGCAATTTTACGTTGCTTTTAAATCCTTTTTGAAATTTGAAAGGTCTAGATTACATTCATTGTAAAAGCATGGAAAAGAGTGAGTGGCACATGGTGAAGAAATAAAGTGGTAGACATAAAGGCAGAATTTTATTGTTTTAACTTTTTATAGTAGTTTTAAGACAGTAGCGGCCTGAATCTGATTTTGGGAAGAAAACAGGAGGAATTGATTTTTAATTTTTTACATTAGCATTGCTTCCCACAAGATGGCATTTGCTAATTTAAAATCAGATTTCTTAAAAACATCTCCTTAAGTGCAAAGATTCACCAAGGATGTAAAAAAATATAAAATAAAAAAAACTTCATCATATATGTGCGTGGAAGGTTGGGATCTTTGGATCCGCAGAAAATGTTATTAAGGTGCCTGAAGCGAATGAGCATCTTGGTTGTTCTCTTACTTCTAGAGAGGCAACCTTCGCCCCAGGGCCTAAATATCCTCTGTGCTCCTACAATGACAAACCCCATGTAGCGCTCTCGTTTGAAGTGTGCATAGCTTAAGGGCTGTGGAGATTGATAGCGATTGCCACACACAAAAATATCTATCTAGGCCATCAAGGCAGGAAGTATTCTCTGCCTTATCTTGTCAAATAAAGGGCAGCATTGCTCATTTGAGTGAGATGGAGAGTATAAGCACATTTGAAAACCTGGGGCCGGATTCATGAAACATTCTTAAGAAGAAATGTCTTCTTAACTGCCATTTTCTTATTATTTTTTAACTTTCAAAAAAAGTTAAGAATATTTTCTCTTCCGGAACCTACTTCTTAAGAATGCTCTTATATTTTCCATTTAGATTGTTCTTAAGACAAACTGTGAGAGAATCAAAATCTTGAAACAGAATCGTCTTCTTAACTATATGGAAATCGCTTCCAAATTAGGACCGTCCCAGATGTCTTAAGTCCCAAACAGTAAGGAACATATTTATGAATTTATTGGTTTATTTCAAACTTAAGTGTATATTGCAAGCAGCTACACCAACCATATGCACACCCCACATCGATCATTTTTTTACACAGTTAGAACTAGTAATAGGAGGTGCACGAGTTTTCTGAGAGGACAGTGATTGCACTGATAATTTAAACAATGATCGGTAATGATTAGACTTATGTGTGAAGCTACTTTGTGATACTCAAACCACTCCCGTAGAGTCTTAAAAGGAGTCAGATAGGGAGCTTAAGGAACGTTTAAGTTGAGCTTACGACTCATATATCTTTGGCAGTACTCAAGAGCCAACTATGACCCCCTGCTCAGATACACCCCCTCCGTGTTAGCTGTATCAGCGATGGACACACATACCGGAGCGTCCTCACTCAGATGACACGTTTTCCCCCCACCCGCTGCAAAAAACACAGCACAAAAGGATTGAAACTATTCGATGCAGCTGAGAGACAGGCTATTTACAGGAACTGTTCAAAAAAACACAGCGCATTAAAATACATACACTGAGACAATTAAGCATCATGTATTCACCCTCTGCAACGACTGTTATTTCTCTTTAAGAAAAAAAAAAGATGTTCTAAGGAATATATTTGGGAGAACCTTAAGAATTTTCCAAGAATTGTTACATTAAGAACATTCTTAAGAACTTCGTTGAATTTATCTTAAAAATTTTCTACCCTTTATTTATTCAGAAGGATTTTTCATGAATCTGGCCACTGTTTTGTTAGACATGAGTAATTGATTTAGATTAAACGCCTACCCACCACGCGACTTCAATGCCCTCTTTGAAGCACTAATGGCATTTGAAGTTTTGTCCTTGATCAGTTCAAAACTAAGGCAAACGGGCACTTGTTCAATCTTAAGTACCACAGAAGTACTTAAAAGTCATATTCAAAGTCTACTTTTGAGTGGGCCACTGAACTACACGGGAAAACCCCCCCCTCCCCCACCCCCATGTTACGTGAATTTCAAACGGTAAAAGACTGTAAAATGACAGTAAAAAACCTTGTTAAAAGGTTAACAGTAAATTTTTGTGTAGTGACAACAAAGACCGTATAATGTACAGTATAACCCGTAAACATGACCATGCCAGATTTATTCCCCTGCGACTTTCAAAGGTGATGTGTGTATTGTTGAAATAACAGTTTTTATTATTTTGTTTCTAATCAGTTTTGGTATATAGGGTGTGGTGTTACACCTAATGTTTGTTAAATGAATGTTATTGAAGTATTTCAGGTTCATGTGTGTTACCTTGATGGGTGTTTTGGCTGGTTTGTAGTGACACTGACACGGTGCCACCCGTTATTATATGTTTTTTTTTAATTTAGAAAGGGCTTGTGATGGGCTTTGGTTCATCGTGTGATTTCTCATCACCACCTGCATTTTGTGGTTATAAGTGTATTACAAAGATACGAAACAGATTTCAGTACTTCAATAGGTAGGTATATTAACATTATATCAGTTAATGAAATTACGGTATTTAACTGTAATTTAAGTTAAAACCGTAAAACCTAAGATGTTGCTACTGTATTTTTTACGGTAAATTTCCGGTAACCACAGCTGCCGGTTTTTACCGTAAATTTTACGGATTTTTATTTACAGTGTAGGCTTGGTGTTCTTCTTGTTTGTTAAGTATATGTTCAAAAGCATAATTTAAGTTGGTTCACACCTACTCTGGAGTATTTTACCATTAATTTGTTCGCTATTCAAAATCAATTTCTTTATGGTGACAAATGAAATGGATTTCAACACACTATTGAACTATATTCAAAAAGTTTTTTTTCCGAGTCTGCTCATTTAGATTATTTTTCATCTCTTAGTAATAGAGAATGCACACGGACGAATGCTACTTTAATGTGGACTTGTAGCATAGCTTTGAAAAGTATGTGATTATTGAAAAACTAGACAAGTCGTTACTTGTTCCCTCAGCAGACAACGATTATCAAAGTCCTTATACAAGTCACACTTTCGTGCTACGCCCCTCACCCAGACTCTGAAGTGTCTCCCTGTTATATTTAGTGTCCCTAACGAAGCAGCTTTCATCCAGCCTTGTATGAATTCAGGGGTGACGGTCACGTCCAAAAAGCATATTGAGGCGAGACTGTACTCTCAGTCCATTTGAACAAGACCTTGCGCCCCACCAACGGCTGTTTTGTGAACATCAACAGGGAGACATTTCGCTCCCCTGCTGTGTTGTTGGACAGTTAAACTCCACAAAAGTTTTTTGATCTACAGCGACATGAAACCAACAGAGAAACATGTGTTCAACTTATGATAAAGTGTTCATCTCTCCCTTTAACACAAAGAGGAATGGGTATGTCTTTTAGAGACAACCTGACCCCTTTCTTATTTTCCAAAAAATTGGACAAACATATTTATGATGGACGTTTAGAGTAGAGAAGGGATGGGAGGAATGCTTATGTATATGAAACGATTAATGGCTGCCTCCTTTATTTACACAACACCTGTCTAGGAGAACCCCCCCCCCCTTTTCTCACTATCTTCTTTCTCGACAGGTCAGCCAAGAGGCCCCCCTGAAATGAAAGTCGTGGAGAGGAAAGGCAAAGGCATGTGATGTGGTCTAGCACTACAAACGGAACCTCATTAGCCACATCAGTGTAGGTGTGATATTTCATTTCGGATAGGCGGAGGTTATATAAGCGGGTGCAAAAAGTCTTTCATTAAGACTCTCTCACAGGTGTTGTTATGTGGTTTTGGGCATCATGATGCGACATGAATCCTGAGAGATGGTTAAAAAAAAAAAACGCAGGAAGACGGGGAAGAAGTTTGTGTGCTATCTGAAAAGCTTGCATGCATGCATATGGTAGTGCAAGCCGACCTAAAGAAGGCATCTTGCTCCTAGTCAGAGGGAACATTCAATTTTTGTATATGATTCTGGAATGTTAATAGGAGGAACCCAATAGAAAACTGAATGGCGGACTCAGTTCACAGGTTGATTTTAAAACCTAAAAGTGTCGCGAACAGCTTTGCACCATTGCTCGCAGACAAAATTTCAAAGCACCACTATCAGTTATAGTTTCAATCGGACTCGCCTTATTGGGTAGTTTTATGTAAAAACAGTTCAACTTCACAGAATTTAACCCTTTTCTGGTCTGTGAATTTGATGTAGTTGACAAACAGAAAGGTTCTTGGCTCTAAAAAAGTGACGATCCATGTGTCACTCATATAGTAATGATACTATATATCAATATATATATATATTGGTTAGATAGAAGGATCATATGAAGATAATATATAAGCGTTAATTCACACAAACATAAATACTAGGATAGTATAATAATAAATACGCCCTAACTCAAACATGCTATTGATACAATGCCACTCTATGACATAACCACGATTACATATTTATATTTTGAAAATCTTTGTCATGTGACTTTATTATGATGTGATGAGGGGTCTTTCTTTTCTTTAACGGTTTAGTGAGTTTAATGCATTGCATTCTGTAATTGCCTTCTCCTTCATGGATACATGGAAGGCTTAAAATTTAGACTTTGGAGCAAAAAAATGTAGTAGCTAATTGCACACTTTTGGATACACTGTTTGGCTAGTGGAAGCCTGTCTTTATTGCCTTAAATGCTGCCCCACCCACGATACACGCAGGGCACATTGCATTTGGTTTTCTTTAAAAACCGAGCAGTTGTGTCCATAACTAACCATAGTGAACTCTTTCTCTTTCATTCCCTATATCTCTGCATCTGGGCTACACATTTACCTTTCCTAGCCCTGGGTTTTAATTGCTTCCCCCTGATGATGACATTGATTAATCTTCTGCAATGCTGAAACAGGTTCCCAGAGGGTTCTGAGCAATTGTAGTGTGCCGCAAACCCAGCCAAATGAGTTCCCTTAAAATGATGAAGAGATTAGCACACAATATCTGGAACTAATAGAGGGGTTTGAGCATAAGAAAACAAACACCAACCCAATTCTAGGCTATATCAAATGCACATTTATCAAGTAAGTGTGTTTCTTTTAATAGAGCAAAGTGCATTGCCTATTGTTTATGCTTTTAATGAAATAATAATACATATCAATAAACATAATAGGATACCATTACAAAGTTTTATCTCTTTCAGAGCTGTGACTAGGTCTAGATGTTATATTTGCATTTGCTCCTACCAAGGTTGAGTGTTCAAGGTTCCTCATGCCCACAGACCGCCCACAGTTGTTCATTAATCATTGGATGTATATTTCACACAATACTGGCAAGCACTATCCAAAAATGAGACGTTTCAGTCTAATTGACTGTGTTCCACACAATTTTCTGGCACTCAGGGAGCACCAGTTGAGTCGTGCAATGAGCCCTTTTGATTAAAAAATAATCAGTGGATTTACCTAAGTTTGCCAGATTAGTGGCATCAGTTCTTGAGAAGACATTCAGAGTTTTGTTTGAATAACCAAGCAGCACGGAATATGCACAAGAATATCCTGTTCTGAGTTTTGTCTTTGAAATAATACTTTAAATGGCATAAATTTGGACCACAAAATAAACGTTAGCTTTTCATAATGTGCTTAACTATTGGATAATATTCAACATACTGTATAAACATGGTCACTGGAAGCTTAAACATGGTTGCTTGATGTGCGAGAACAAACCTCATTTGTTAAAATCCTATATTAAATCTTTTCATCATACACTATACCAGGGGTAGGCAAGTTCGGTCCTAGAGAGCCGCAGTCCTGCAGAGTTTCACTCCTCACGTCCGTAAAAACAAAAACTCACACTGAACCCACAAGCTCCTCATTGAGTTCGGATCTGAAGAATTGATTAGCTTGCTCAGCCGCAACGTTCGGTGTGTAGCGGCGTTGGAGTGATCTGCAGGCCTGCGGTTCTCTAGGACGAATCTTGCCCCCACACCCCTGCCACCCTACCTGTTAATGTGATTGTCTTTGCAGAAAGAGCCCCGGATTAGCTGCTATATCATACTGGGTTAGCTTTATGGTGCTCTGGTAAAAAACTTTTTGAAGTTTTGACTGCATGGCCTTCAGTGGCGGACAAATCTCGTAGTCTGCGTTGTCAAATCTCTTCAGGTTATAGTTGTGTTTGACAGCATCTTGGACGGTCTATTTCAGCGCCACGGACCCCTTTGCCCGTGACTAGGTACTGAATGACGAATTGCATTTTTGCACCCTGCTAACTGCCATAGAATGAATTGATATTTCTGATATCGTAATTACTTCCGCATGCCCTATTTCCTGTATTTCTACGCATTTTAGCTTACATTTCTAACAATCTCAACGTAGCCCAAATTCAAATGCCATACTTTACGACTAGTCCCTGCTGGTCCAATGTGTGACTACCTAAATTACACCACAAAATGTTCATTACTTTACAATGTTACAGTCCAGGCCCACTGTTTTCTGTACTCACATTAAACAATATTTAGCCTAATCTTCAGGCCCCCAAATTATTGTACTAATCACATCTCCAAATATATCTTTAATTTTGCATTGCATCAGGGTTCAGAGTCGTAGGTAATTGATGACCGAATTTTCATTTTTCGCACCCTGCTAACTGCAATAGTTATGAATCTGTATATTTTCTGATATCGGATAATTACTTCCGCATGCCTATTTCCTGTATTTTAACATTTTAGATTACATTTTCTAAATCTCACTTTAGCAAATCTCAAAATGCATATCGATTTTACTGTGTAATGTTGTGATACCTAAATTCACAAAACTGTTCATTTATTTACAAATGTTACAGTCCAAGCCCACTGTTTTCTGTACTCACATTAAACAATATTTAGCCTAATCTTCAGGCCCCCAAATTATTGTACTAATCACATCTCCAAATATATCTTTAATTTTGCATTGCATCAGGGTTCAGAGTCGTAGGTAATTGATGACCGAATTTTCATTTTTCGCACCCTGCTAACTGCAATAGTTATGAATCTGTATATTTTCTGATATCGGATAATTACTTCTGCATGCCTATTTCCTGTATTTTAACATTTTAGATTACATTTTCTAAATCTCACTTTAGCAAATCTCAAAATGCATATCGATTTTACTGGTAATGTTGTGAACCTCAATTCACAAAGTCATTTATGTTACCAATGAACAGTCCAAGCCCATTGTTTTCTGTACTCACATTAAATAATATTTAGCCTTATCTACAGAGACTGAATGACCACAGACACACTCTCATACTGTAGAGTTTAAATGAAGTGTCGCTTTGACACTTTAAGGCCCTTGGGAAGACCAGCTGTGAGTTCTGGGAGAAAACTGAAGACCTCTTCATCCTCCAGAGTCTCAAGAGCTCCATTCCCTTCCCTCTCTGTCTGTTTCAGTAAAAAAATAAACAGTTCCTCTCTCAGTCAGTTCTTAGTCAGTCAAACGATCTTGCGCTGATCACAAAGACCGCTGACGTGCGTCGGTAAGCGATAACGACGACCCCTCAAATGTATCGCATCGTGGCTCCTCTGTTTGCCCCTTTGAAGTGCTAATAGTCTCACAAATCCCCTTTTGCAGTAATTGATCCATAATGCTTTCTCTGTTACACACACCAGGGTTTAATGTGGCCCTTGGTGATAATGTTGCAGAATGCGGGAAATAGAGGACAATTACTGCATATTTGCAGTGGAGACCTGAACTTAAGCTTGGAAAAGAGAAAAAGGAGATGGTGGCTAAGAAAGGGAGGGTTAGAAAGAGTTCTGGGAAAGAGGGAAGGAAGGTTGTCAGAGGCTCAGATACATTGCTGAGCCGAGGCTGTGTGTTTATGGCTGGGTCCCCAGGGCATCGCACACAGGGCTATGGTTTTGAGACCATCAATCACCCACGCGCACACACACTTAAACACACGCACACCCTCCTCTAGCACATTAACATGCAGCGTGGAGCCTATAGAGGCATCAACATGCACCAGCCGTGACTCCTCTTACCACAGACAATTTTCAGTGTTTCCTTCCATTTTGTAGGCGCAATTAAGACATAATCATAACATTAATACGAACTTTTTTTCTCATTAACTCTACAATCGATCACACTGCTTATTCCCAAGGAAATACGCGTGATTAAGAATGTGCAAAATGATTTATTCTATTGTTTGCGAGTCTGTGCATTGGATTCTCATCAGCGCTTCAGCTCTCGGAGGGTTTGATGGTGTAACACGTCCTGTGCATGTGGCGCTTTCATGGATTTCATGATGATGAAGTTTGTTATAGTTCTCGGTGGCACACTTCTGATAACCTTTTTATTATTTATGACTGTTATTAAAGGAAGTAGTAACATATAGAGCCACTGAAATGTTGGCCTGCTGTTGTAGAAACGCTGATGCAATACTTACATGTTATCTATAAGCATCTAAGCTTGCATGGGGAATTTTTTCATTGATTTTGTCCTTCTTTGTTCCTCCAAGACCCTTGTATACACTCTTAAAAATAAAGATGCTTCACGATGCCATAGAAGAACCTTTTTTTTTTGGCCTCCGCACACACAATGGTTCCATAAGAACTTTAACATCTGACGACCCTTTCTGTCTTCAAACAAGGTCTATTTGGCGCGAAACTACGGTCTTCAGTAGTAAAACGGTCAGAAAGGATGGTTCTTAAGAAACTTTGACTGCTGAATCGGTTTTTTGGGGACCAAAAAACTGGTTCTTCTTGGCACGCATTGCAAAAAACCTTTTGAAGACCTTGCTTTTTGCGCTGTATACTGTAATGCAGTTCTCTGTGATTGCTGCCTGAAACAACTGCAAAGTTGCTCCAAAATTAAGCCAATACGCTGTCTAATCATAAAGACAGAATGAGAGGACTAGGAAAGGGTAGGCATCTTACAAAACTATGGATTATAATAATTAATTAGAGGCCCAACGTTTGCCACGGCTTTGACTGTTGTTTTATTGATTTGTATGCGTTGTTGGTTGCTGTGGCTGAAGGTGTGCCAGATATTGTGACTAAACTAAGGAAATAACTGCTGGCTCTGAATGCTAGCCTTGGACCTAGAGTGTAAACAGAAAAATGTTTTCGCTTTTTCCATATTGAGTTCCCTTTCTTCTTTATCTTGGTTAGTGGTGATGTCTACAAAATTCCCTGTTGACAAAAACAGAGATATGCTGTTAGGTCTGTTTAGAAGCCATGGGTGCTGGTTTGAGCGGGTTTAAGATGGCTACCAGCTGGTCAAGTGAGAAGGTTTAATTGATGCGTCCTCCTTCGCAGGGGGGTCCTGTGACACACATGGTTCTAGCAAACTAGCTCCCTGAGCAAAGACCAGTTCTCGGATGAGCACACCTGACCAGCTTAAACCCGCTCTAAACCACCAGAAGACACGCTTCAAAACGTACTTAACCAGCATATGCTGTTTTTTTTTTTCAACAGGGGTTGGAGACAATTGCATAGTTAAGGATTATTGTTTAGAGAAATGTGTTGGAATAGGAATAGTTTTTGCCCCTAATATAAGAATAGTTTTGCTATCATGAACACTGATTCTGTAGAGATTATTCTCTCACCCTCATGTTGTTGCAAACCTATATGGCTTTGATTTTTTTCTTCATCTGTTCATATCTGTATCATGAAAGTCAACAATTTTAAGCTCCAAAATAGACATAAAGGTAGCGATAACACTTTGTATGAAGAACATATAATAATATAAGCTTTTATGGACTTTCAAATCAAATCATTGATCAGTGCATCCACACAAAGACCACATGGTCCTTAAACAACAACTACTGTCAAACCTTAGTGGTTCTTGGTGATGTGAGAGAAAAAAAATTATGATATTGACTTTAATATTATGGACAAAAACAGGTAATATGTTCTTTAAAATATTTATAATGTCCAGGCCGCAGACACAGTTCCAGATTTTAAAGTTTGTTTTCCTGCTGTGACCTCTGAAATCATATGACCTCTTAGTTTTTCCAACCATAGTATAATAAATATTTTCCATATAATATTCTATGTCTCAAGATGTGGTTTATACTTTTCCATAACCCACTCTTTCTGTTGGTGTTATGGATGACCGGACACAAAATGTTACAGTTAGACGGATAAAGTGTTACTCAAGGACACTGAATCAGAGACCCAATTTTACTAGCCGATATACTGAGACACAGTTGACTGGATTCAAAAGCTTCTCGCGAGTTTCACAGTGTAAGTAAAAACTGCAAGCAAAAACATCCATTTCTGTTCTCAGCTGTAGCAAATGACAAAACAGGAAGAAAGTAGGTCCACAAGGAACCACTTTTTTTATGATAATTGAAAAAACTTACTTACTCTGTCTTTCAAGCAATATGCAACTTTAAATATATGTTAAAAAATTTGTGGTCAGTAAGTTCATGTAACACTAAAGACTGAAGTAATGATGCTGAAATGACAGCAGCTTTGCTATTACTGGAATAAATTACATTTTAAAATGTATTCAGATAGAAAACCAATTTCAGTAATATTACCATTTTTTTTTTGATCATATAAATTCAGCCTTAATCAACACAAGACTTTTTTCATAAACATTGAAAACACCTACAAACCTCAATTTTTTTTTTTGTTTTATGTCAAACTGGCTTTAAATGTAATAACATACCATCATAAAGCTGTTTTGCAAGATTTAAATTCCCACATAATTTCAACAGGAAAGTAAATATGTTTTTCCCCCTCTCTCATAGATCAGTTTATTTCAACTAAAAGCATTTGTTGTCATTCTCAATAAGTATTTGTGGCCCCACAAAAAAGTGGGAGAAAGCCAGAGAACGAGAGAGTAAAGCTTCGAGCCAAAGCTTGGCCAAAGGGTAGAAGCTCCAGTAATCCCTGGATCATGGTCTGAAACAGCTCTTCCTTTCACACACTGGCTCGTCTGGATGCCAGTACAGGCTGTTCTTTGAGCAGCAGTGCGATCTGTGTCAAAGGGCACCGTCGTCTCACTGAAAAAGGATAACTGTGCCAAAAGGAGTTTGTTAAGAAGGCCAGGTAGAGTGAGACTCTGCCAGGTGAAGAGGCCACGGTCGGGAACACTCTCACAGTGGCTTTGTTGTGTTTTTAGCATGGCCTCGCTGTCATGTTCAGAGCGTTAGATGTAATTTACAGACATTTGCTGTTCAGCAGCTGTGTAATGGTGGTATTGGATAGAAGAAGGTCAGCATAAAACTATTAACTGTCAACTGCCAAGAGAGCGTAGAGTCTTTAAAAGAATCTGGTACATTATACTGGTCACATACAGACTCTGACTTTTTATTTCACATATTTTCCACACTCTTTTTCTGTCCTTTACTCAACATCTAATCTCTTTTTCTCTGTCCTTTTTAATGTTCGACTCCATTGTACTCTTGTTTGTACTTGTGTTAAGTTGTTTTTGGGAGTTTTATCTGTCAGTTTATTCCCCACTTCTTACCAAGACACTCCAGTTGAATGAATAGGTCAACTCAGCTCATATATAGGGATTCACTGAGAATTAATTAATTCTACAAAAGATGCAAGCAACACACACACACACACGTTTGTGTGTGTGTGTGTGTGTGTGTGTGTGTGTGTGTGTGTGTGTGTGTGTGTGTGTGTGTGTGTGTACTTGCTTATGCTACAGTGTGGGGACCAAATGTCACCACAAGGATAGTAAAACTTGAACTTTTTGACATTGTGGGGACTGGCCTGCGGTCCCCACGAGGGGAAAAAAATATAAAAAATAGTAAATGATGTTTATCTGAACGTATAACAATGCAAACAGGTTTTCTGTAAGGGGCAGGTTTAGGGTTAGGATTGGGTTATGTGGAAAGTCCCCACAATTCACAGAAACACAACACACACACACACACAGAGGATTACTTCTAAATGCATGTAGTGAAGGATGCATTATTTTTTTATTTTTTTATTTATTTTACTCATTTTACTTTATTTTACTTATTATATGTGATTCATGATCATTATAATTTATTCATATTATTAATCAAGTTGATTGTAATTTAGTTCTGTATTATTATTTATGATTTATTCTTATTTTTCCTAGATAGTTTCCTTATAGTCTTGTTCTTTTAGCCTCTTTCTTGAAAATGTAAATAGTCAAGGTGATGGTGTGCATGTAACAGTTCTGTAAAAATGTACTTATAAAAATAGCAACACTTTATTTAAATTTATAAAAAAGAAAAATATTTTGACAGCCAAACCGTGGTGATCTAAAATATATACCTCCTGAGATGTTAAGTTAATTTTCCAGTAATTTAAGCATTCCAGCATTTTTGTGTTCACAGTTTTCATTTACATGGAAAACAAATGAAAAAGACATACAATTCAAGTGTTTTATTTTGGTTACTTTTATTTTTAAATTATTTATTTTAATTTTACATTTTCAATAGCTGTTTTCTATTTCAATATATTTTAAAATGCTATTTATTACTGTGATGGCAAAGCTGAATTTTCAGCAGTCATTACTTCACTGTACTTGATTGTTTTTATTTATTTATTTAGAATCTTTATGATTTAATTAATTATTAGCTTTTCTTCGGCTCACAAGCCCTAGATTGATAAACCATGCTTGATACAAAGGCAATGAAATCCATAAATGTCCAAAATACTCAACGGGGCAACAACCAACAAGCCATTTCACATTATTTGCACATTAGCTATGTTTACTATTTGTAGTAAACACAGACCATAAGTTCCTTCCTCCGTGCATTTGTTGGCTGTAGAAGTAATACGAGGCAGTAGAGATAGGAATAGATGGTTTAAAAACAATGACTTAAAATTTATATTCTCAGTTGTTGAATACTGCACACTCCTAACTAAAACTCACTAATGTCCAATGTTTATTCATCTCACTCTCCCTTTGTCCTGCAGTGCTTTGAAGGCCTTGGTTGTAATTTTTTTAACACATCTTCCATGCTTCCTCCTCCCGAGGCTGCTGCTTTATCGTCATAAACCCAGTTATATATGACTGCTTTCTTTAGGATGAATCCACACAGAGAGGGGGAGTGATCGCAGATGTACTTGAGCATCGCTTTGCATTACTGATGCAGATGTCTTCTCTGTATCAGAAACCCGTTCAGGGCTTCCAGCTTGCCAGACAAACGTCTCTTTTTATCTCCTTTCTAAGTTCAAGGAAAGTTCAGCGTCTTTTGTTTTCTTCCTTCCTGGCTGCCGGAAAGTCAACAACAGTGTATTTCGGGGGTTGTTTAGATGTCATGATTCATTTTTGGTGTTTTAGATGAGAGCTTGTGTTACATGGTTGTTTAACAGTCACTGACCTAAATGCATTTGTGAATGCTGTTTGTGCATATTCATAGTATTGTAATTTTATATTTCCATTTCACTTTATGAAACATTTAAACTGTTTTTTTTTTTTTTTTTTTTTTTTGCTGCCATGCTACACGTGTTGCATTTTCCCAGCCATGCAAAAACTAGTTGCGTGACAACACAAAACAATGCACAATCTTCTTTGTAACCATTTAAGATTTTTTTGATTCTACAAATTTTTTTTTATGCTTTTAAAAGAAATCTGTTATGCTCACCAGAGCTGCATTTATATATTCAGAAGTCTAAAATAATTCTAATTATTTAAAAATGTCATTTATTCCTCTGATGGCAAAGCTGATTTTTCATCAGCCATTACTCCAGTCTTCAACATTTCAGAAATCATTCTAATATGCTGATTGTATGTTATATGTTAATATATGTTTGTGGAAACCATGACACATTTTCAGGCCTTCTTGATGAACAAAAAGTTCAAAAGAGCAACATGTATTTGAAAAATAAATTGTTTCTTGAATTATAAATGCTTTTACTGTCACTTTCGATCACTTTAATGCATCCTTGCTGAAAAAAAAAATATTACTTAAAAAAACCTGATCCCAAACTTTTGAATAGTAGTGTGGCTAATGGGATTATAATCAATTATAATGACCTTTGTTCATTTCAAGCTGACATTTGGAAGGTTTTGTATGTGTTAAATGGAAATATTTGTAAGATTTTCTGATGTATTTGTAATTGATATGGCAAATGCAAATGCAAATTTCATGTTTCATTTCAGCTTCTTAGGGACAAAAAGAGCAAATTAAATTGATTTGAATCCCCCCTGGATCACCACTTTTGAAATGTTCCTTTGAAGGACAGAAGGGTCACACATTTTTAACGGAGTGAAAGCTTCCACAGATATCTCCTATCTTTCTCTTTGTTCGCCTCTCTAACACACTATGGCCCCTTCAAGGACCCTGGGGGACAAAAAAAGCCAAGCGCTTATATATGGTGTGGGACTCAGTACCGCCAGTGTTATCAACCATAATAGCACCGCCACAGTTCAATAGCCACCCGGATGACATGCTAGCCTCCCCCAAGCAAAACCCAGGCGACCACCTGCAAGATACATCAGCTGTCAATCATCTCCGCTCAACCGTATATAATTACAGAGGCTAGGGAATCATTCCTCCACTTGTATTTGCTCAACATAAAGATGGAGAATGCTTGCACAAAAGCACGAGGTATGTTTCTAACAAAGGGAATTATAGCAGTTTGACATCGGCATATTCATTCTGATAGGATAATTGCTTTGAAACTTGGAGAAATAAAGCCTCATCTGGCTGCTTTGTTGACAGGCTTCCTGTCTAAAATGGCTGATTTTTGTTGCTTGACAGGAGAGCAGGGCTTCTCTCCTGATGTCTGTATTAGTCTCAGTAACAGATGGTGCTGAGTTAAGGATCTGCCATCGCAAGGGTTTGCAGACTCCTCTTGTTTCTAGCCAGCGGCGTCAGCCGTGAGCCGGGCTTGTGTGAGGTAGTGACTGATCTTTTCACCAGGCGGAGGAGAAAGCATCAATCATCAGGTCGTGCTGTGGAGAGCACCTCCACAAACGCTGCTCCACAAGAGGCTGGATTTGGTCAAGCTGTGACCGGTAGGATTGGTGATTAGTTTCGCCGTCTTCTGCTCTGATCTCTTTTGGGATTGGTCAGTGGAGAGACTGTGGACGTTGAGGATAATGTCTTTGTTATAAATGGACCCAGAGTTAACTGATTTGACCTTTTATTGAAAGTATTGAGTGACTGAGTAATGAGTTAATGTATGTCACCACGTGTTACCGATTCATTTGGCTGATTTGTTTCGCTTTAAGTCAGGTGTTTTGATGCAAGAATGAATGTGAGGACAGTTATAATGAATTCCATTTTTTATTTCAATACCTATAGCACAACTCTGAAGAGTTTAATAAAGAAGTTAATGTACTTGTCTTTTTGAGCATTTAATTAACATACAAAGCCATCCCACTATTTTTCTTTTTTATTGCTATAAGTGGATTTGGTTTGATGGAATAAATGGGAGCTGTGTAACCATGGCGATATAGATTTATGGTGAACTTGGTTAGTTTCATGTTAACACTAATTAAAATGTGGTGGTTCATTTTCTACATCAATTATAGTGGCTGCAAGGCAGTGCTGTATTGATATTTCTCAATCATTCTCTACTGGTTTGTACTAAAGCTTTGACTGTAAGTATTAAACTTCCCCAATTAATTCAGGCAGAATCATGCAAACTTTTCTTCTACATACTAAAAATCTGTTCTGGGTCTTCACCTTTACAGATACGGCTCATTTTTTAAATCTCATTTTTACCTTTTAGTTTTCTTTTCATTTGTCTGTGCTTGGTAATTTTTTATTTATGTATTTATTTTTATTGTTTATTTTTATTTCTTTGCCAGGAATAAATTAGGAATAGAACAAATCCAACAACAAGGGGATTGTATTCCTAATTTATTCCTGTGATTGTAAAGCTGAATTTTCATCATCATTACTCCAGTCTTCAGTGTCACGTGATCCTTCAGAAATCATTCTACTATGCTCATTTGCTGCTCAAGAAACCTTTATTATTATTAATGTTAAATACTATTATATTATCAATGTAAAAAAAACAGTTGTGCTGCTTAATATTTTTTATAAAAACTTTGAAACTGTGAATTCTTTGATGAAAAGGGGAAATCTTTCTGAACATATTTATTTATTTATTTACTTATTCATTCATTCAATCATGTATTCATTAATTCATTCAAAGATAAAAATGTTTAACAGGTCTTTAATTGCTAATAGAAATACAGTTAAACGTGGACTGCGTATTTTAATATGCATTCCTCTATGAATATATGTTAACTGATCAGTTTTAATTTTTGCATTAATTTGCTAATTATTTTTAATTACAAATGAATCAATGTTATTTCCAATAAAGAAAAGTTATTCCATACTGATCACAGACTTTTAAGTGTAGACCCATTCTAATTCACCAAGAAGTGACATTTCTTTGTAATTCGTTTCAAACTGGTCGCTCTAAAATTGGTCACACAATCATCCTCCGTAAATAATGTCCTGGGTTACTATTTAAGTCTTGTGCCAGCTGCAGTGGGGGTGGAGGTTGGAGAAGCATTACCTGAGAGAGGTTAGGAATCCTCTCCACTCATGCAGAGCACGCTTTTAATTAGATTACCCAGGCACCCATGCACAGCCGTGAGGGATTGGACACACTCTGTCAGGTCACAGTGGCTCAATGTGGGGCTGGACTGCTTGTCCGCTCTCTTGAATCACTGGATGAGTCTTGTGCTTGAGAAGCTAGAAGGAAACTTGCAAAACTGCTTGCTTCCGTAACGGTGGTGCATTTTTAAGAAGGAATTAAGCATCGGCATGTGAGGGAATTTAAAACTTTTCTGTCCATACTGTCCATATGAGAAAAAAACATACTATATATTAATGTTAAAATAATGTTTTTTGTGTGTGTTTTTCTCTCATATGGACAGCATGGACAGAAAAGTTATTTTTATATAGTTGTATATATATAGTTAATATTGTTGATTGCCGAATAACTTTACTTCAGGATTCTAAATAATCATATTATTTTATATGTGTGTGTGTGTGTGTGTGTGTGTGTGTGTGTGTGTGTGTGTGTGTGTTTTGTGTGTGTGTGTGTTTTTTTTGTGTTTTAAATTTGTTTTTGGTTTTGTGTTGTTTTGCACCCACTATGGGCATGAATAATTATAAATATTTGTGTGATTTATTTATATTAATTACTTGTTTTTCTGGTCAAGTTTAACAGCTTCTTGTATCCTGATCTTGTGATTAATTGTGTTTTTATTGAATTTTACCCTGCAATATTTCTGATAGGAAACATTGGCTAAATTACACAATACTGTCTAATATGCACTGTTTTTATTAGTAAAACTGAAGTCATTGTATAGTTACCTCATCTAAGTAGTCAACTGATCAAAGTTCAGTCAAGAAATGTACTTAAGTAAATAACTTTAGCTAAGAAAACATCCTGTGAACCCTCCTTTTTACACAGAGCACTTTGCAAGACAGCAACACAACACAGATTAGAATTTAATAAAGAATATGTGTTGTGCATAAAACATCTCTCAGCAGTAAGCAGACCAGACATTGTTGATTTAGTCTGTATTTTTCATATGAGGCAGTACAAATATGGCAGGATGTTTTCGCTTTTCTGTTTTGAATTAATTTTTTTCAACAAAAAAAGCACTATAATGAGAGAACTGTTTGTTAGCGGAGAAGAGGAACAATCTGTCCCAGTTTGCGTCTGGGTAGAGGATATTGAAGGTGTCATGTGGCAATGATCAACTTGTGCAAATTCATCATGGTGGATAAAGAGGAAAAAAGTGCAATTAAATGATTTATAGTCTCTGGAGGCTCTTGGCTCACTTTTACACTTCAAATAATTTTGTTTTGAAGATTGAGAGAATGGGCAGGCCTGCTGTGTTTCTCCTATAACATCACATAGTGAGCTTTGGCATGCTGATGGGCCTGGGAGCTCTTAAAGTTTCCAAGTTACAAGATAACGATGTGTTTCTCTTTGTGCCTTCCACGTGCCGTGACGGGTAAGAAATAAGCGAAGCCGGGCTGCCAGAGCACCTTAGCAGCGCTTCATTTCTCTCTCTCATGTTTAACCGTCTGTTGCTAATTTACTTTCTCTCCCGGCAATCCTTTTTTAATAGTGCATCCGTTTGTTCAGCAGACAATTGATTCCCTGCACTGCCATATTCATCAGTTACATTAACTGAAGCTTGTCCAGAATATGAATTATGGAGGCCGTCTCTCCGTTTCTGTCCCTCGTTTCTAGCTGCAGCTTCACGTCAATAGACCATGTAAATACCTTTGAGGAAAACAAATGTTAACCTAAAGTCAACAATGTGCTAATTACGCTAATGATAATGAGGCTCGCGCATATTCATCAATGCTTTGTTAAGTGTCGTCTTGTTGTTGGGCCGTGAGAAGAGCCTTCAAAATCCTTGACGCATTTATTGATGTTTCCTTGCTGTTTTGTCTGCTTCGACACAGGGACTTTGACAGCTTGTCCGATCTCACGGAAGAGTCCAAGGTCAGGTACATCGCTCAGAGGTGGGAGGAGCTCGGATTAAAAGATGTCCAGGTAACCAATCACACGGCTCTCCTGAGCTATCCCGGACCCGCCCTCAGCACGATCACAGATATAAGCGGAAACCAGTGTTACCTGCCCAGCGGAGCGAGGTGTGACCAGCCATTTGCATCCACGACTGAACCATTTGCCTTTGCAGCCTATTCGGCTGTGGGAAATCTAGTGGTAAGTTAAATGTATACCGTTGTACTCAAGTGTATACTCAAGCGATCAATAACACATGGTCACGATTGCGCTTGACTTAAGATACAAAACAAAACGCATAAGGATCACAACCTTTTATGTTGTATTTTTTTGCAAAATTCCCAAAACAATGCTGTGTGCAGGGTTAAATGTGCTTGTTGTTTGTGTATACATGTGGTATTTTTACCAGCTTATAACTCACAAAGAGCTTATAAAATATGTAAAGGAGTCAAAACAGCGCTAGGAGTTGCACACACAAACAAGATCTGCTGCAAGGAAGCGACGTTTCTGACGTCGGTACCAAACTGTACTGGGCAATATTACTTCTATGACAAGGTGTGCTTGAGCATTTTGTCCTTTAGGGTCACATCTTGTTTCGTTTAGATGTCTTTGGTTCAAAACATGAAAAGGTGGGTCTTAGGCTGCTTGTTTGGTGCGCACTGAGGTTTGAATGGCAGTGTTCACACTTGACTTGCACACATAAACTGCACCTGCCAAGTGTAAACAAACCCTTAAATGCATTAAATTATGCAAACCAAACCTAAAATGGGTCATTTGCAGATGTTACGTCAAAGCTCTATTTTTGATCTAACCCTTAATGATTTTTTTCAGTGTAACCTAATTTGCCTGAATTTTGTTTAAGAAATGAATACTTTAATTCAGTAAGGATCAATTAAATTGGAAAAAAAAAAAACAAAAAAAAAGTAAAGGCATTTATTATGTTTTAATAATACATAAAAGAGTTTTGTTATAATTAAATTCTGTTCTTTTGAACATTTTCTTTGTCAAATAAAAAAAGTATCATGGTTTTCACAAAAAAATAATAAGCAGCGCAATAGTTTCCAACACTGATAATAAGAAGAAATATTATCTAATATCAGATATTAGAATGATTTCCAAAGGATTATGTGACTTTGAAGACTGGAGTACTGATGCTGAAATTAGTTTTTCATCGGAAGACTAAATAAAAATTTTTAAGATATTAAATGGAAAATATTCATTTTAAAATGGTAATAATATTTCACAGTATGACCATTTTACTTTATTTTTGATCAAATAAATGTAGCCTTACAGAGCATAAGGTTAATGTATGTTTCAGTAACTTGGTTTCTTTATTTACCCCAACCCCACCAATGAAAATGATAAAAAAAGTCAAAACTTTGCAAGTCGTCAAGCAGCACATGGACTGAAACAGAGTATGTCAGTGGAAAGGCATCTGTTTTAATGCTCAAAGAACTCTCTAATCACACCTGCTCCATTCCTGGTTTTCCATTTCCCGCTCATTGGTGAGTGAAACCCTGATCCAAGCACCACCCAACCCAACCACCCCACACTACAAGTTAAACTTCCACATTTTTGATCTTCATGCTAGGTAAAAATCCCTGCTCTATTCCACTTCACACTACTCAAATACTTTGGTCTGAAACATCATGAAAATAAATGTTAGTCACAATAAATATCAGCACTGGAATGCCACTCAGCCAATCAATTTTGAGGACTTGAACTAACTGTTTTATCATTTTTAACAAGAATCATGGAACACAAAGTTGCTTGTTGACCTTGTTGTTGTATTATTGACTGTACTGTACAATAAGTGCATTGCATTGCCAGTTGCAGCTGAATTAGTGTTCTGCTCTCACACTCTCACTTTCACAGCCCTGAACGCTTCATCCTGTTGGAAGGTTAAAACAAATCCATTATGCAAGACTGAACCCATTTCACACGTGTGTGATATATTCTCCAGCTATTTTTAGAGATTATGCTTTCTGTCTCTAAAGGGAACAGGAAATGTCTAAGGAAGATGCATTGCCATTATCCGTTTCAAGACAGACACACTGCATCTAACAAGGATAAGCTTCAGTAAAAAGTTATTGGAGTAAGTCACAGCCAGTCTTTCATGTCGTCCTCTACAAGGGGGGTCAAAGTCATCCATCAAAACGCTGCACATACTCAGGGCTCTGATGTAAATTAAACTGCATTTGCAATGTCTAAAAATCAGCAGGGAAAAACAAATATGACTGGCTTGATGGATGAAATGCTCGGGGATCTTGTGCCGAGGCGTTAGAGATTCATCCAGCTATCCTGAGCCGCTCATGGGTCACTGGCCATTTCACATTATGTACTTTTACCAACTCCCAGCTCCACAGCTGGGCTAAAAAATTCACCATCTTTTCCACTGAAAACATAGAGATGCAGGGCGTCATCACAGTCACATATCCACAGACAGCTGTGATCTCCAGAGTAGTATAACTAATTATGCCAATTATAAAGTAATAATGAAACACTGAAAATATGTATAGTCAAGCCCTATTTTAGGAATGTGTCATGATAGATTTCATTTAAATTGTATTGTTTTTCCCAAGTAAATTGAGTAAAATCAAAGAAGCATTAAATTAAAGGTTTAATAGTTGAGTTGTGAATAAAATTGGTTAATTTGAGTCTTCTACACTTATTCTGCTATTAATTACACTTATTTTATTTTATTTTACTTGGAATAACATGCACTGATAATTCATGCACAATAATACCAGGAATGTGTGTAATTTCTACAAATGCACAACTTCTATTTTTTTCTCTCGCAAAACTAATTGTGTGTGTTAGCACAGATATTGACATCTTCATTGAGTCAACCAAGTGGAAACAGATAATTATCAATCAAATGGTGCTGAAAATGTTCACTTGTACCAATAAAGAATGCCCTTTTTTATACCACAGCGCACGCAATCAGCAAAGCAATCATATTGTGTGTTTTCATTTCTTCAAGGAATCTATAAATGTCACTTTGTCCCCAGCATTTTGCTTAATTCAAAGAGCCAAATCATTTGAAGTCTAAACAAGAAACAAACACAGAAAACTGCAGGTAATTTGATAGCTTGAGGTAATTAGAGTGGAGGCTTTACCTCTGGTCAGTAATAAGTTTGAGGGGGCTCCCGAGGGTAATTAGTTTTGATGAGTTAAATCCTCCATGCTCCCTGGCTATTTCTCTCCACACCATATTAGTGATGATCAGGTGCAGGCGCTGGGCAATTACTGCCTTTAATTTCTCTACGAAGAAAGTGAGGTCAGGTAGTGAGAATTAAAGTTCCTCTTCTTTTCTTTTGTGTTTCTGGCCTACTCATAGACATGGGTCTTCTACTTTTTCTTTGAACCAAACACCCATTTTATACAAAAATGAGTGTTGCAGTTTTATCATTGACCTATATTAACATATATCATATTCATGCATTTTGCTTCCCTTTAATGCTTACAATGCAAAGCCATTAAAATGGTGGTTCTTAATCTTTTTGGCTCCCCCAATTGCCTACAGTAATATTCAAATGGCACAACAACATTTTTGTAAATTAAATGCAGGATTCCAGAAGTTTATATAGCTGAATATTTTTCACAAATTCATTTACAGGACTTTTCTAGTGATTTATGATCTACAGAATAACATTTATGCATGTATGTATGTATGTATGTATTCATTTCATTCATTCATTCATTCACTATTTTAATTAATTCAATGAAAATAAAAAAGTCATCTTGAGCCCCCCTTGCTGATGCCTCCTTGTGGCTCTCAGCCATTTAAATAAGAACCACTGCATTAAAGTAATAATTACTGATGAGACATATACTTGTAAATTAATTTTGAACTATACTTAAAACATTTTTTTGAGCAGGGGACTTCGTCTTCTTCACTATAGCTTTGGTTGAAGAGCTGATATATGTGTTTTTTTTCCACAAAAAAAACCCCTTTGAAATCAAACAACAATTGGTTGACACCCTGCAGCGTTGTTACACACCCACCCTTCATTAAGCCTTTTTTGGATAAATAAAGAATTGCATTGATCTCTAAAATTGTTCATTGTTTTAGAAAATATGAGCTGCACAGAGTATTTGATGTTGTAGCTGATGTATGAAGAAGCGTAGAGAGAGAGAGAAAATCCCTGCTCTATATGCGCTCCATGAAACGCCTTGTTCTGAGTGTTTCCTTTGATACGTGAGCTATACTGTTGGGAGTGGTCATTTGTATTCATTTAACATTGATAGTGTTATTTAAAAAGTAAAGCGGTAAAATGATGAAACGTTTGTGCAACACCTAGACAAAGCCGGTGTGTTAACATAGTTCGAATTGTAATCTTACATGGATATTTACAAAAAGTTCAACCAGATGGACACAAGAAGGGCTATTTTGAATTGCTTTGAAATTTCAAGAGCTTCTCACTGTAATAATGCTTCACAGCCTCTCACAAAATGAAAAATGAACTGAGCGTTGAAGAAGTGGCAAATTTTTATTCACAGAGGATATGCAGTCTGGCCTCTAATGGTGCCGCACGATTGGGGTGGTATTTAACATTCTCCTCAAAATAAAGTTTAATTACGGGGTGGCTATTTCTTTCCACTCCTCAATCACGTAGATGTGAAAACAATTGTTATTTTCCTCTAGCTGCTTCAAGTCGCCGGGGGTGAGATGACTCGTGAAAGGAGCCGTCGCTCGTCTAGAAAATGTGATTTGTTCACCGCAATGCGTGCCCTCGTTAATTTCATTACCTTAATGACAGCCTCTCAGTGCAAATCTCATCCATTCCCAATTTTCGGCCTCTTCTTTGGGGTTAGATGGAACACTTTGCTAATGCAAATGCAGACATTAGTGATAAATCCCATCTTTCAATGGTCTTGTGGTTTCGTGATACCGACTAGATGTACTCTCCTGCCCGGAATCATGTTTCATTTCCCCCTAGGCCCAAAGAAAAATGAATCAAACTCAGGTAATGCATTTCCACTTTGTATCTCCGGGCCTTAAATAGCATTTAGTTTGACCCCACCTCATCAACCCTCGTCAGTCCGAGGCACTCACTTTTCTTAAACTCACAAACCGGGTTCTGGTTTACTAGTGCAGACTAAATGACAAAAAGGACGCCACGGCCTGTAGCTGCCATGAATCTGCCTTGAATTCTTTCAGAGCTGTGACATCTATGCCACGTCTGTGCGTGATTTATAGTGCGGTGGCTAATATATGTACTTGTCCCCCATTATACACAGCTTGAGATGTTCACTTTGTTTTCACTCATGCTTTGCTATCTGTAATGAATGTGACAACTAGCTTTATGGGGTTATGCGAGTCACAACATTGCAAATCAGAGGCTTGTTATTCCTCACACACACACAGTGAAAGAGGTCAGACACTGCCTTGAACCATTTTAAAATTGTAGATGTTTTAAAAATTTTGATTTTTTTCAGGCAGAGGTGGTGGACATTCAGTATGGGAGTCCAGAGGATTTGAGACGGGTCCAAGCAAATGTGACCAATAAAATAGCACTGCTGAAACTTGGACAATCACCTTTGCTGTACAAGGTATGTTGTTATATTAATGTTAATCTATCTATCTATCTATCTATCTATCTATTAGGGCTGGGTTTTGGGTTTCAAGCTTGCGAGATTAGATTCAATATAGATTATTTTGGATATATATCAGTTACAGCACATGCTACATTATCTCAAGGAAAAAAAATCTCTCAACTAAAATATACATGAGAGTCAGTTGGTACTACATTACTATAATATTGAAGGTTAAAACTAACTGATTTGTTAAAATTACACTTGATGAATTGAAGTTTTAAAATTTTAAAGTTACAATTACATAATAATATTACTACTTCCATTCATTTTTTTTGAAATATAAACAATGGTGGCTGTTATAAAAACTTGATGGATTTATTCAAACAAAAATGAATTACTGAGGAACAGTGAAATTTATAATGATGTTATATGGTGCATATATTTAGCAAAATGCCCCTCTCTACAGTTTATTTTTCTATCTGATTAATGAGTTTATGGTCACCGAATATGTTTTTCTGAGGTAAATGTGACGTTACGTGACAATGTTTACAAGACGTTATAGGCCTATTGACGTCTTTGAGCGGAGGAAACACTGATTGAGCGATTACATGAGACAGGATATGGATTGTAAAGTTGTACTTTTTCTTTTAACTTACCTTCGGATGTTTAGTCATGTTTATTTTGTGCTGAAACTGTTATTAATGTGGAGGAGATGATCAGTTAATGTGCGCCTCGCGCTGCTGCGTCTGTTAAATGGAGGCGCTACAGCTATCTGTCACTCCACATTAAACAGTGCCAAAACGGCATTTATTGTTTAAATACTGCAATACAATGGACATCATTTAAAATCTGAGACTTTGTTTCATATTAAAAGTACCAAAGCACAATGCTTATTGCGATATATTGGATGGGAAGTGCCCTTCAATGTTCCGTCCATTAACTGAAAACAGGCTAGACTAATCAATTCTTGGGATTTAAGAATCAATATCGTTCCGTAAAAATGAGAATCGGTTAATATCAAGATATCTATATTTTTTACCCAGCTATCTATCTATCTGACAAAAGAATCACTGAACTGTTAAGGACAAAGAAATGTACTTAACTGATTAATACAATCAAAATTGTAAGTGGATGCCTTTAATCCCTTCAAAGAGTCTCATTAGACCAACAAATAACCGTGATTATTAAAGTTGCATTTAATCATGACAAGAGTTTTAAGCAAGTTATTTCATCTAATTAAATCACTGGCAGCTGTTTGGGAAATCATTATATGTGATTAATGCATAACAATTATGGTGCAGCTCAAGTCATATAGTTTACCGATGTAAACCATCTCTGAAAACCTTGATCAAGATAATTACTTCAAACTTAGGTCTTTGTGTCATTAGAGTAATATTTTCATTAGAGTAATATGATCATTGTAATTGGTATTTATTAGTGGGTAAAGCACAGTTGATATCTTATAATTTGGTGACTTGAGGAAAGACACCTGTTGGTTTTGTTGTCTTTGTTTTTCATAGTATCTCTAGAATGTTTGAATCATTTTCAAACCTAATACATGATTACTGTGCATTCGAGCAGGGGTTCTCAAAGTAGGTATCGTAAATGTGTCTTGTTCTCAGATCTCATTAATTTTCATACTGTGTTGATTATACATGCAAGGACCAATGTGGTTTGTGTACAGTTTCATTTCTTCCCTGCTTTCATGTGCTTATTTGATATTGAGTGCACACACACTATTACACATTGTGCGAACACATAGTTGCATATAGTGTGTGCCAGTATTTAAATTTAAACATCGAGTGAATACAGATTTGAATTTCATCCTATTTTAGACACAAATCAATTAAATGACTTGGAACACATTGCACAGATGAGTTAGATTACGGTGGTTTATGTGCTTTTTGGAGCTTCAGTTCCAATCACCATCCTCTCATCCCTAATCCTTGTGTTTCTTGCTTAATAAAGTCATATGGGTTTGGACTGCCATGAGGGTGAGTAAATGACAAGAATTTCGCTTTGTGCAAACACTTATTTTCGTATTGCTCCTGCAAAGCAGTATCACTTTTTATGTATTTATTTATTTTGGGATATTTTATTCAAAGAAGAGTGTATATGTTTGATTATTCAGCAAAAAAAAACTGTAAAAACTATAACACATGCAGTTTTTATCGTTTTTTTTTTTTATTCAGAAAAGGCTTCTCTCTTTTTTTAAGGAAAATGTACTCACCCTCAGACCATGCAATATGATGAGTTTGTTTGTTCATCAGAAATGATTTTGAGAATCTTCAGAGAAACTTTGAGAAATGATAGTGAGAAATTACTTGTTCACCAATGGATCCTCTGCGTTGAATGGGTGCTGTCAGAATGGGAGTATAAAAAACTGATAAAAATTTCACAATAATCCACAAGTAATTCACACGGTTTCAGTTAATCAGTTAGCGCCTTGAAAATATTGCTTTCTCCAGTGGAAAAAGTCTTCTCATCTGAATCAGGAGAGAAATATGCACAATATACTCAATATTTGGAACCTCGTTATGATGGCACCCATTCGCTGCAGAGGATCCGTTGGTGAGCAAGAGATGTAATGCTATTTTTTTTGATGAAACAAATTCATCTACAAACCCGATTCCAAAAAAGTCGGGACACTGTAAAAATTGTGAATAAAAACAGAATGCAATGATGTGGAAGTTTCAAATTTCAATATTTTATTCAGAATACAACAGATGACATATCAAATGTTTAAACTGAGAAAATGTATAATATTAAGGGAAAAATAAGTTGATTTTAAAAATTTCATGGCATCAACACATCTCAAAAAAGTTGGGACAAGGCCATGTTTACCACTGTGTGGCATCCCCTCTTCTTTTTATAACAGTCTGCAAACGTCTGGGGACTGAGGAGACAAGTTGCTCAAGTTTAGGAATAGGAACGTTGTCCCATTCTTGTCTAATACAGGCTTCTAGTTGCTCAACTGTCTTAGGTCTTCTTTGTCGCATCTTCCTCTTTATGATGCGCCAAATGTTTTCTATGGGTGAAAGAACTGGACTGCAGGCTGGCCATTTCAGTAACCGGATCCTTCTACGCAGCCATGATGATGTAATTGATGCAGTATATGGTCTGGCATTGTCATGTTGGAAAAATGCAAGGTCTTCCCTGAAAGAGACGACGTCTGGATGGGAGCATATGTTGTTCTAGAACTTGGATATACCTTTCAGCATTGATGGTGCCTTTCCAGATGTGTAAGCTGCCCATGCCACACACACTCATGCAACCCCATACCATCAGAGATGCAGGCTTCTGAACTGAGCGCTGATAACAACTTGGGTTGTCCTTGTCCTCTTTAGTCCGGATGACATGGCGTTCCCAGTTTTCCAAAAAGAACTTCAATTTTTGATTTGTCTGACCACAGAACAGTTTCCACTTTGCCACAGTCCATTTTAAAGGAGCCTTGGCCCAGAGAAAACGCCTGCGCTTCTGGATCATGTTTAGATATGGCTCTTTTTTGACCTATAGAGTTTTAGCGGCAACGGCGAATGGCACGGTGGATAATGTTCACCGACAATGTTTTCTGGAAGTATTCCGGAGCCCATGTTGTGATTTCCATTACAGTAGCATTCCTGTATGTGATGCAGTGCCGTCTAAAGACCCGAAGATCACGGGCATCCAGTATGACTTTCCGGCCTTGACCCTTACGCACAGAAATTTGTTCCAGATTCTCTGAATCTTTGGAATATATTATGCACTGTAGAGGATGATAACTACAAACTCTTTGCAATTTTTCTCTGAGAAAATCCTTTCTGATATTGCTCCACTATTTTTCGACGCAGCATTGGGGGAATTGGTGATCCTCTTCCCATCTTGACTTCTGAGAGACACTGCCACTCTGAGAGGCTCTTTTTATACCCAATCATGTTGCCAATTGACCTAATAAGTTGCAAATTGGTCCTCCAGCTGTTCCTTATATGTACATTTAACTTTTCCGGCCTCTTATTGCTACCTGTCCCAACTTTTTTGGAATGTGTAGCTCTCATGAAATCCAAAAAAAGCCAATATTTGGCATGACATTTCAAAATATCTCAATTTCAACATTTGATATGTTATCTATATTCTATTGTGAATAAAAGATAAGTTTATGAGATTTGTAAATTATTCCATTCCTTTTTTACTCACAATTTGTAGTGTCCCAACTTTTTTGGAGTTGGGTTTGTACATATTAGATGGCCTTAGGTTGAGTATATGTTCAGCAAATTTTATTTTTTGGGATAATCATTCCGTTTACATAATCGATAATGTTGTGGATTTCAGCCAAATTAATAAATGTAAATGATGACAGTCAGATTTTGGGAGAGAGGCTACTTTCATAGGGTAGCACCACCAAAAAAATAAAATAAAGTAGTACCTCAGTATTAGAGAGGTCACATGTGCCTTCTAACATCTTTAACATGCATGTATTATTTTTAATCTCAAATAAATGGATGTATTTTACTAAATGATAAATAAATCATTAAATAAAGCTAGATGGATTATAATGTAGAAGCATGTTTTCATATTTCATAAGAGTTCAGCTATTCAGTAGCTTTGTGATTACTACACAGTAAGATCTGGGACAGTGTCTTCACATTGCTGCTGTATCAAGTAGTTCAATTCAATTTAATTCAAGTTTATTTGTATTGCGCTTTTTACGATACAAATCGTTGCAAAACAACTTTACAGAAAAACAAGTTTCTGCAATATTTAGTAGTAGCTTATCAGTGATAACTCAGTTAATGTACATAAGGCAGAAATGTACGGAAAAATCAATTAAAGACGTAATCAAACAGACGATGAACACTATTAACAGCAATTATTATATGATGCAATCAAACTTATAGCAAAGTTTGGTAGTTCTGTATGTTGTTTCATGTTTGGCATCATCAGAGGTCCTCTGAGGGGTTGGCATCATCTTTTCTCAGGTGTTCTGGATACAGACTGAAGCTTGTGTAATTCCTAGTTACCATGCATGGGATGCCAATCCTGTGGCAGAAACAGATAGAGACATAATTAGCGTAGCTACTGTTCCAACCAAGCAAAATTGATTTGTTTAACCCAAACTAAAGCATAATAATGTGCATTTGATCAGATATAAATAGCAGTACAAGATTATGAGATGCATTAATTTGAATGCTTGGCTAAAGAGATGCATCTTTAATCTAGATTTAAACAGAGAAACTGTGTCTGAACCCCGAACATTATCAGAAAGACTATTCCAGAGTTTAGGAGCCAAATGCAAAAAAGCTCTACCTACTTTAGTGGACTTTGCTATCCTAAGTACTACCAAAAGTCCAGCGTTTTGCGACCTTAGGGAGTGTGATGATTGTAGCGTGGTAGAAGACTAGTTAAGTACGCAGGAGCTAAACCATTAAGGGCCTTGTAGGCAAGTAATAATATTTTGTAACTGATAGGGAACTTAATAGGTAGCCAGTGCAGAAAATTTAAAATTGGGGTAATATGATCATACTTTCTTAACCTGGTAAGGACTCTAGCCACTGCAATTTTGACTACCAGTAGCTTGTTTATTGAGGATGCAGCACAACCACCTAGCAGTGCATTACAATAACCCAGTCTAGAGGTCATGAATGCATGAAATAGCTTTTCTGCATCAGAAACAGGTAACAGGTTTCGTAGCTTGGCAATGTTTCTAAAACGGAAGAATGCTGTTTTGTAACATGGGAAATATTATTTTAAAAAGACAAGTTGCTGTCTAATATAAAACCCAGATTTTTGGCTGTAGAGGAAGTAACAGTACATCCGTCTAGTTGCAAATTGTAATCCAAGAGATTATATGTACTGTTTTTTGGTCCAATAAGTAATATCTCTGTCTTATCCGAATTCAATAGGAGAAAATTATTGGTCATCCAATCTTTTACATTTTTAACACACTCTGTTAGCTTAGATAATTTAGAAGTTTAATCTGGTCTTGTTGAGATATATAGTTGAGTATCATCAGAATAACAATGGAAACCAATCCTGTATTTTCTAATAATATTACCAAAGGTTAACATGTATATTGAAAATAGCAGAGTACCTAGGACAGATCCTTGTGGCACTCCATATTTTACTGGTGATAATTGAGATGACTCCCCATTTAAATAAACAAAGTGGTAGCGTTCGGATAGGTAGGATCTAAACCATCTTAAAGCCTGCCCTTAAATACCTATATAGTTTTGTCATCGATCTATGAGTGTGTCATGATCTGTTGTGTCGAATGCAGCACTAAGATAAAGTAAAACTAGCACTACAATATCCCTCACAAATGTGCCTTCCATCTTCAAGGATGCACAAATAAGAACATTTAGAAGCAGAAATCAGAAAAAAGCCTTTTGATATTACATCAGTAATATCCTGTTGACTTCTGTTAGTGTAGAAATGCAATAATTTAAGTGTCCATGACTGGGTCATCAGAAAAGTACTAGCTACAGTATCTTATCTCCTACAGATCAAATAATTAAACAACAAAATTCATGAAAGAGTTCCTGAAAGAGTTTGCACATGTGCATTTCATCAGCATATATTCCATTGTTATGACTGATGCAGGTAATAGTGACCTTTGGGAGCACTAGACTCTTGATTGGAATTCTAGCCCTCAGCCCTCATTACCAGGCACTCAGTGTCATTTGTTTGGGAAAAGTTATTGATTTTCTTTAAAGTGAGTGCTTATGCTCAGTCTGCGAGGATCAAGCGTTTTGACTGCTCCTCCTCAGACAATTAGCCCAGAGAATGATGGCACTCTTAATCCGAGACCTTAATCTACCATCTCTGTCGCCATGCACATTCCTGTGCTGGCATGGCTCGCTCTCACACAGTCCAAATGAAGATAATAAAGCAGATTTGACTTGCAGCATTCATCTCAGTTTTGGTAGAAACCCTTTTATAGGTTTTTTAAAAGGTGTATGTAGCTTTTTTTGTGTCTCTCTCTTCACAGTAAAACAAGAGTCATGGCTTATGATGTTATGCTTGGCAGCAAGCAACATTCATAACAAACAGCGTAGTATAACAATATTTCAGGTAACTCCAAAAGCCTTTTAATATTCAATTCAAGCCTTAACCTTAGAATATAGTCTCAAAATCATGGGTAGCATCTAAATAGGCTGTTCTCTTTGAATGATAGTGTATGTGTGTCATTAACGTAATATAAGGATACATGTAGCAGAGAACAGTTTTTTCCAAAGTGGGTGTCTCAGTTCTGTTGGTGTCGTTCTATTTGCTTTTCTGTTTTCCTTACTTTCCCCAGCAGATTTCCCTAGGGTGCACGACAGTTCCTGTCCTGCCCTGAAGGTGCTGAAATGGAAAATATTTTAGGAGTATACACATTTACTGTATTTTTGTAAATGTCTCCCCTGAGTAAATCAACAGATATGAACAGAATGTCTTTTTCTGAAATAACGCTAATGTCACCCTCAAAATTAGCTCTTGAAGGAAGGTTGGAAAGTACATGTAGATATATGTAGGACAAGCACTTTTCTGACACACAAAAATGTGGGTTTTTGAGGAAAAGAAAAATCCCAAATAGGCCAACAGCTTTAAACAATAAATTGTGCTACAAAAAATGCATATATATATATATATACAGTGGGGCAAATAAGTATTTGATACACTGCTGATTTTTCAAGTTTTCCCACTTACAAAGAATGGAGAGCTCTGTAATTTTCATCGTAGGTACACCTCACCTCAATTGTGAGAGACCGAATCAAAAAAAAAAAAAACATTGTATGATTTTTTTAATAATTAATTTCAATTTTATTGCATGAAATAAGTATTTGATAACCTACCAACCAGCAAGAATTCTAGCTATCACAGACCTGTTAGTTTGTCTTTAAGAAGCCCTCCTATCCTCAACTCATTACCTGTATTAATTGCACTTGTTTGAACTTGTTACCTGTATAAAAGACACCTGTCCACACACTCAATCAATCAGACTCCAACCTCTCCACTATGGGCAAGACCAAAGAGCTGTCTAAGGACACCAGGGACAAAATTGTAGACCTGCACAAGGCTGGGATGGGCTACAGGAAAATAGGCAAACAGCTTGGTGAGAAGGCAACAATTGTTGGCGCAATTATTAGAAAATGGAAGAAATTCAAGATGACTGTCAATCTCCCTCGGACTGGGGCTCCATGCAAGATCTCGCCTCGTGGAGTATCAATGATCCTGAGAAAGGTGAGGGATCAGCATAGAACTACACGGGAGGACCTGGTCAATGACCTGAAGAGAGCTGGGACCACAGTCTCAACGGTTACCATTAGTAACACACTACACCGTCATGGATTAAAATCCTGCAGCGTGGCCCGTCTGAAGTTTGCCAAAGACCATCTGGATGATCCAGAGGAGGCATGGGAGAAGGTCATGTGGTCAGAGGAGACCAAAATAGAAGTTTTTGGTATAAACTCCACTCAACGTGTTTGGAGGAAGAAGAATGAGTATAATCCCAAGAACACCATCCCAACCGTGAAGCATGGGGGTGGAAACATCATGCTTTGGGGGTGCTTTTCTGCAAAGGGGACAGGACGACTGCACCGTATGGAGGGGAGGATGGATGGGGCCATGTATGGCGAGATTTTGGGCAACAACCTCCTTCCTCCGTACGAGCATTGAAGGTGGGTCGTGCGGGGTCTTTCAGGATGACAATGATCCCAAACACACCGCCAGGTCAACGAAGGAGTGGCTTCGTAAGAAGCTTTTCAAGGTCCTGGAGTGGCCTAGCCAGTATCCAGACCTGAACCCAATAGAAAATCTCTGGAGGGAGCTGAAACTCCATGTTGCCCAGCGACAGCCCCAAAACCTGAAAGATCTGGAGAACACCTGTATGGAGGAGTGGGCCAAAATCCCTGCTGCAGTGTGTGCAAACCTGGTCAAGAACTACAGGAAGCGTCTGACCTCTGTAATCGTAAACAAAGGTTTCTGTACCAAATAATAAGTTCTATTTTTCTATTGTATCAAACACTTATTTCATGCAATAAAATGGAAAATAATTATTAAAAAATCATACAATGTTATTTTCTGGATTTTTTTTTTTTTGATTCGGTCTCTCACAGTTGGGGTGTACCTACGATGAAAATTACAGACCTCTCCATTCTTTGTAAGTGGGAAAACTTGAAAAATCGGCAGTGTATCAAATACTTTTTTGCCCCACTGTATATATATATAATATAATCTATATATATATATATTTGAAAATACGACTACTATCATGTTAGAAAATTTTAGTCGCTGTTCAACTTTTAGTTCTTTAAAAGTTAGAAAAATCCCATTCGTTATTGTATGTGATTTTTACTATCTCTAAGAATTAGTTTCGGTTGAAGTAATTAATGATTAATTTCATATGAAATTTGTGAAGAACAATAATGGAACAAATGAACATGAGCAGATTTAATGTCAGTGCATTTAATAACGGCACTCCTACAAAAGTAATTTAAAAATTAGTAGCAGGAAGATTATTGACTAAGCGATCCATTTCCTCTTATCCTCTATGAGCCGGCGTGTGTATTGGAGACTGTAAGTAAATGTCAAGAGCTGTGTGTTTAGTTGTGCTCCTTTGTATTCCCGTTGAAGGACAAGTTGTTGGCTCTTGTTGGCATTTAGCAAGAGGCTTGATCCACGGTGGCAACACCGGCTGACGCTCCCAAGCAACCGAAATACCTACAAGGTGTTGATTTGGAGGGGCACTTTCTTTTGTTGGGGAAAACAACCTCCCCGGGTCTGCTGGAACAAGAAACAAAAGATTTTCACAAAGCCTTTAAAATACAACGTCTGTGTATTTTGAGCGGCTTCTGGTTGGCTTCTCATATGGATGTCAGGTGCTAGGGAGTTTCATTTGCACAACACCCAGTGGTGCATTTGCCTTCACACCAAATGTGCCCATCTGTTTGACACACACAGTCTAACTGCTGACATGACTGGCACCATCAGCATAAATTATGTGCCGCTGTGCATATGGTATACGCTGCCATTAGTGGTCGCAGCAAGATTGTCGACTAGATGTTCAAGGCAAACAGGGACCTTTGAACAGTGACTCAGATGATATAAATGTCTACTGTCATGTAAGGCGGCAACATCCTCATTCTTTACCCCTGGGGATGTAAGTATGAAGTTCAAATTCAGTAAACTTGGTAATTATTTGCTCTACTTTAAGATCATCGATTTGTATGTGGGTGTTTTTTCAGCTATGGGTACTTTCGGCCCTGTGGACTTTTAAAACTCTCTTTAGACACACTTTTCACTCTTGCTTGTTTATTTAATTTGTCTGCTAACAGTGGATACACAAGCATCACAGAAAAAAAAGAAAGAAAAAATCTGTCTATGAAACACCAAGTACACCGAAGTATATAGTGATATATTGTGGTTTTTGTAACTATATAAAAGAGACATTAATTTTTCTTACATCAATGACAGTTAAGTTGCTTATGATAGATACCCAGGGGCGTCATGCACTATTTTTTGGAGTGGGGGGCGAAAGTGGAAGGTGGGGGGGGGGGTGGGGGGGGCGGTTGCTACAGGATTGTCATGATCACACAGCAGCATATAGACTATATTATAATATATATATATAATATATATTAATATATTAATAAGTGTAACTTAAGTGTATATAAGTATAAACTATTAGCGTTAACTATAATATAAGTGTATATAAGTATAACTGATATAGGCTTATGTTTTATTTATTTTTTCCTTTTTATTCAAAATATTCCCAAACATGTTAACTATACCATGAAATGTCTTGATTCTCAAATATGTGTAAGTAGATGCATTTTGCACCTTTATATATTATGTTAGTTGATAATGGCCAATGGGCAAAGTAGCCTAATAGTGTAATCTATTAAATTTGCATAAAAATCCGTCTTTTTACTTAAGTACCAGATATGGGTGTCATTGCCATAAAATATTTTTAATACGACTATTTAATGTGAAAATCACTCTTGCTATTAATGTGAATTCATTGAAACATTGTAATTTACTAATTATAACACTTTCATTATACAGAAAGCAAATAACATTTTAAGCACTATCAAAAACTCATTATAATCACTGAAGCTGTATACACTTTGAAATGAATCTCTTACTTACATTGTATGTATATCTGCACTTTGTTGTTTATGATAAGAGAATTCACAAGGGTCAGAATTCCTTCAGCGAACGTTGCATGAAGAACATTTCCGCAATGACTATCTGAATGACTCTGATGCGTCATTGCATTAATAAGTTAACAGAATTGTGTGTGTTTCGTTACAATGTGCAGCTGAAAAACGCGTCTGTTCAACTCTGGCTGCCAGGACAGCAATGCTTGCGAACGATTATGAAGTTAGCAGCCGCTTGCTGTGCCGCCTGCAGTTCTATAATGCCAGCTCGGAGTGTATGAAATATAAAAAAAATTTTATTTGGCTATTTTTTGTCTTTTGGAAGCTACATTCAAAATCCGCTTTGCTCAAAAATCTGAGGGGACACGGGCATGACGGCTCTGGTGGTTTGGCTAATTTGGCAGAGCTGTTGTAAGCTCTCGTGAGAAGAGTTGCCCAAGGCTCTCGGCTGTTATGCCAAAACAACTCGGATACTACACAAGTCTGTCTCTCTGGTCTGTCTGTCTGTCTGTCTAAAAAAGTTTTGTAGCTTTGATCCAATAAATGTTGAGCATAAGAGACTATTTTCAAAAAAAAAAATTACTGACATCAAACTTTTGAACAGTAGTATATCTTGTATTTAGATTTAATCTCTGTCATCTCTTCACAGCTCTCTCTCCTGGCAGAGGTGGGGTTTGGTGGCTGTCTTCTCTATGTGGATCCATGTGATGCCCCATTTGGGAATAAGACATTTGGGGTAACCCTGAACCCAGGTGGGAACCCGTTTTTTCGAGAAGACGCCAGTACTGGTAAGTATCTGCGCTTACACCAGGACACTGTAGCCTTATTAAGATTGTATTAACATTTTATACTTTCATCAAAAACTCCCTATATTGAGAAAAGAAAAAGTTTCTGCAATTACTTGATGAACATGAATGTAATTATAATTATTATAAAACAAACAAACAAAAAAAGCATATCTTTAGGTCTCAGATGGTTTGGCTTTACTTTCAAGGCAAATGCTTGCAATTATGCTGATAATTTTCACAACAAAAGAGAAGTCACATTAGGCAACAGTGAGTGAGAGGAAGATAATTACTGCTTTTGGACATCTATGATGCCTGCGTACTTAATTAAACTACCTCTTCGCTAATTATTAAACACGTTCCATTTCAGACTATTATTTTTAATGATGAAAGAAAATAACATAACTTGCATTATGAAATCTAGACTAACTTAAAGTGAATGCATATTAAAATAAAAAAGGATCCATCGATGGCAGTTTTCCATCGTGCAAGTCTAAAACCTATTTTGTGCTCTGTCCATGGTGCTGAAAGTCAGCTACTGTATGTGTGTGCAGCTGTCAGTGGTGCTAAAATTAAATGTCTTACAAGTTATGCTGGCTGTATTTAAATATCTACTATTTGCTGTAGCATCATGCAATTATAAAGCCTACAGTGTATGCTGTCCATGGTTCCGAGATTCAGCTGTATGTGTGCTGCTGTCTATGGTTCTGTAATCAAATGTCCTACTGCATGGGTTTTTTAAACCTGTCCTGAAGGCCCCCCAGACCAGCACTGCACAAGGACATCTCAATTTGAAGGCAGTCTTTGGTTTCGCATCCTTCATTCAGCCTGTTTTGCAGGATGCATACGATGTGTCTTTTGCATCCTTTTATTATCCATAGTCCTTTGCAGACTTTCTAATTCTCAAAAAAATTATTGGTTGAAAATAAATCAGCATTGAGCTCTTTCAATTTTGTTATGTAATGAAAGACAAAAAATTATTTTGGAGATGATGGCATTATGTTTTCATTATGTTTACAGTCTGATGGCATTATGTTTTCTTTTGTTTTGTTGTAAATTAATTATGTAATGTTAAATTGTGCGTAATGTAAACCCCTGGGAGATCATAGACTGTTGCCTTTACCTCTACTACATTAATAAAGTCACTTAATATAAATATTTGTAATATAAAATATTAGTTAAATTAGAATTTGAATAGTATTTTCTTCTTACCATGACTGTATCCATGGACACTTACTAGACCATCTCATTGTAGCATTTAATGCTGAGCGGGACTCTACAAAGTCTGTAAAAATAGGGTACAATACTGTATTAAAAGGAAGGGAATTTTCCATATTTATTTTTTTGCAGGTGTTTTTCTTGTATTTTGAATTGTGTACTTCATTGTGTTGTGCTTTAAGGTTAAATGAAATGTCTGAAAAATTACTGGATAATGTCCTGATAAAATATTACCAGTATATTTTCCTTTTTTAAAAATGTTATTACTATTCTTAATATTATAACAGTGTAGCATTTAAGCCTCAGAAGGACTGGACTAGGAAGGATGCATCCTGACTAGGAGGCAGCCTTCAGTTTGAGAAGCACCCTATGTTTCCCTAACACCTTGTCCTTCAGTGTTTAAAAGAAATTTGATTAAATGTTGTGCTGTATTTAAGCATCTACTGATGACTAAAGCATCATGTAAGTCTGAAGCATGTATTGTTTGCTGTCCGTAGTGCTGAAAGTCAGCCGTGTACAGTATGTGCATCAGTGCTGCTGTCCATGGTTCTGAAACCAAAACTACTGTATTTAAGAGTGCTGCCCATGACAGAAGACCTCAGTGCAGCCCTGGCTGACCCTAGCTCTCTGCAGTGCAGGATCACTGGGACGTGTCATTACTGGCGTGATAGCATGGGCTTACAGCAGGCCGTGGAGTCAGGGCACGACGGGGCCTGCAAACAGATGCCTTAGCAGATGTTTCGTGCCTGTTTTCTCTTCAGCAAAGCCCATTGTCAGAGCACTTGGCAGGAAATGAGTGCATGGTGAAGTTGCCGAATACTCTGTGGTGGTTCAGGGGAGCATGAATTATTTAGCAGGACTATTGTCCTTGCACCTGGTTTGTTTGGCAATGAGAGAATATATGCAATGTGCTCTGGTGAACCCATACACAGAATACCAGAGGTCAGACTCTAGTTATTTGTATGCTGTCTTTATGATCCATGATACAAGGTCACATGAACAATGTGCACATGTGTGCTTATTATATGACATGCCATAGATGTGAATCTATGACATTGTTTAATCAAAAACAAGGATTTCAAAAACAAAGAGGGGTGTGCTATTGATTTAGATGTTGACAAAATATTTGTTCTGAAATATTCTTTTCTTGGTTTTTCCAATATAAATGAATTATGAAAAATGGTCATTCAACCCCCCCCTACTGATAAATATGCATTAATCAGACCTAGTTGATGAAAAGTGTGGTGGAAGTTTTGTTTGTGAGAGCTCCTCTATTCTTTGTTTAGTTTTATTTATCAGCTGTACAGTAATGGTTGTGTTGTTTGCATTTTAATTTAAAATCTCCTTGTTGTACTATCATACTACCTACTGAGACAGATTAAGTTAAATCTAAGCAGACATCTTTGATAACACATGCTTGCTTATTCCTCTGCTAGATAATATAATTTTAGCCCCATTTCAAATAATAATTACTTTGGAATGAATGAGATACATCTGCACAAATTAGCAAGTCAGACGTTTTGATTGATAGACACTTGATTGATAGTTTTGCTTGTTGATTTATCACAAATGCACTTTTTAATTTCTCACTCCTGTTCTGATCTATATATAATGATATATAGTGGTATATATAATTTATATAATGTTAAAGAATAATTCTGATTCATTAATAACTTACGCTCATTGCAGTGTTTTGTAAATTGCTAACAAAACTATTACATGTGTTTTTTCCTTCATTTATATAAAGCAGAAATACAATATAAATATTCAATGAACAGGCTATTATATTAATTATTAGTATTATTATTATTAGTTATTTAAATAAAGCGACATTACACATAAAAGATGTACTTTATTAGTTATTATTAGTTAAATGGTACTTTATTTATTTATTTTTTAGAATTAATACTTTAAAAGTACATATTAGTACATTTTGAAAGGGTTCTGACTGACATATCTTTTTTTTTTTCTTTTCTGAGAGTGTATAGCCTACTAGCATCGATGAATTGTAGTGATGGCCTTGGTCACAGCATACAGTCTGACAAACAACAATCGAGATGTACAAAAAAAATGGCGTGCGCATGCCTTTAGACATCAGGAATCGTTCCAGGATCTTGTTTGCTTATGATTTGTGAATGAAAGAAACAAATAACAGGATGCCTTTAAGGCTCATGTGGAAACATTTGTCTCTAGAACCAAAAGAGAAGGCCAAGCGCACTGATTCAATCAGAGGAAATGCTTGGGTACCTGAATTGTGGCCTCTGGAGAACAAGTGTTATGTGGTTTTATTGAGCCATGACTCTATCTTATTTATTTATGGATAAATTCTCCCATCCTCCTGGTTGGGAAATGAGTCAATAAGGTGCTGGAGGACATAAACGGAGCACTGGCATAAAAAAAGCATCGCTTTCTTTATTAGCCTTCTGCTCTGCTTGCTCGTTGCTTTTTCTTTTTTGATTACATAATTTTGTTAACCTTTAAAGCCAGGCACATATCTGAGGAAGAGAAATCTGAAATATGTAAAAAAAACATTTTTACATGTTAATTTCAAGTTGCTGACAGGTGGTTTTATTCACATGGAACGAATTGTGTCTCCTGGGTTATTTAGAAACCTTGTTGAAGTGAGAAGAAGCCTTTGAATAGAAATGTTGTCATTTGCATATTTATTTAAATACGCTACAGCTATGGGACACATGTAGGAGTCTTAATGAAGAAATGCTTACCACTGCAGTTGGGAAGAGAAATGTCCTCCGTGCAATGTCAGTCAAAACCATCACAATGTGTCCCATCTCTCCCCTCGGTCTGACTTCTCCTGTGAGTATACTGTTTTACGCCCTCTTTCTTTCTCTTTTCATGTTGTCATTTCCCACTGCTTCTGTTCATGCAGGAGTCACACCAAGTGTAAAAAAAAATGAATAGATGTAAACAATGAACACTGTCCTACATGAAGAGCAGTTGATCTGTTTGAAGAGAAACCGACAAGGTTACTTGGAGAGACAGCATAATTCCCCAAAATACAGTTGTCTATTTGTTCTCTGCCTGAATCAATCTGTGTTTTGAACCAATAGGATTGAGTGAATGATTCAATGATTGACTCATAAAGACAAGTTGTCTTAGACTTATCACTAGTTACTGGTGTGATAATGCAGTCAGAAATATTCACTAAGAATCCTCACCACTAATGCACACTAATGAGTGGAGCATATTACAATTTAGAGCCAGAGCATTTTATTATTGTCTTTTTAAATTACACTAAAGTTCGGTGACCGTAATATTTTATTTGAAGAAAAAAGTATTTTTTTATTGTACAAGGATGCATCAAATTGATCGAAAGTGACAGTGAAGACATTTATATTGTTATAAAACTGTTTTTTTTTACTTTCTATTCATCAGAGATTCCTTAAAAAATTACAATTCAGCTTTTCCATTAAAGAAATAAATTACTACTTAAAATGTATTAGAGGTCAATTGAATTAATTTTATTTTAATAATATTTCATAGTACTACAGTTTTAGTATTTCATGATATTGCTTTTTTAATGAATTCAGCCATAGTGAGCATAAAAGGCTTCTTTGAAAAACAAACAAACAAACAAACAAAAAATGTAATAAATCCTACATATATTAAAAGTAAACAAATGTTTACTTACCAGAACATATTTAATCACATTTCCATCTGATTTATACTCTATGTAATAGCTCAGGGTTAAAAGGCTCCTTCTTTATGAATGCTTTTACAAGCAGTTTAGTTTGCAAACCTAAACAATCATAAAGGTTTGTACATTCAAAAGTGTTAGAGCTAAGTTTGTGTCATAAAAATGTTTTGCTGATTTGTTTGAAATTGTTGCTATTTGTTGACAATTTGATTTTTATTCACTAAAGTTACCGCTAGCACCTTCTTAAGTCCTTAACTTAACTCATACTGCTTTTTGTCATTTCCATCCATTATTTTGCTCTTATTAGGTCCATTTTCCCCCAGAAAAGACACAGAGCATCACAACAGAATGAGAATAAAGCGCTGTAATGTATGATTGCATTTGAAGAACTTTTTTGTGTCATAATTATACTTCAAATTGTGGTTCATTTACTTGATGAGTTGCTTGATTACTTGGGCTCTAGGCGCTTTTTAAGGCAGCGTTCATTAAAGGAATGCTTTACCGCAGTGACGCCCTTTCCCGCATCTCAAGAGTTGATCCTCATGTGTTCTCTTTACTTTCTGCCCTTAAACCAATGAGCATTTGGAATGCACTCAGGCTGAAAATTGCCTTTTCTACCATCGCTATCATTTGATTGGTATTCCAGCTAATAGACATGCAAATAAAACAGAGGGTGCATTGCACTCCAGACAGAAATGTGGCACTTGGTCAATAACATTATGGAAATGTTGCTTCTACTTCTTCAGCTCTTTGTATGAGAGCGATAGTGCCTTTGCCAAAGTGCACAGAGGCCTTAAGTTGAGGAAATTACTCTGCCGGCTACATTTTCTCAGTAGCGGCACTTCTGTCCATTTGACGTGATTAATATGTCAGTCTTATGTTGAACCGTGTGTCCCCCCGTCATCGCCGATGTAATGCATATTTGAGTCTTTTTATTAAATATTTATTATACATTATATATATTATTGAGAGAGTGTTTTTATAGGATTTCTACGGAAATAAAAAACTGTCGCTCATAGCATTTGGGAATATGAGAATGACATTTTGGAGGTTTAGATGCGTTTTTGATGGAGGATGGGCGGGCAGCAGCCCTGCAGGCCGTAAGCTCCCTGTCATCTCATTCAGAAGGTCGGCGGTGCCCCCTGCCTGGGCCGGCTAGGACCATCTTATCTGCAGCGGGTGGGAGGGGTTTGTCCTGTTGCTCGGACCCCCACCATGCCAGAAATGCAGCCCCTGTCAGATGGATGTAGGTCTGCCTTTATTGCATCAAGAAAGCAACGTGATGAAATCCAAAGAGCTGTATTTAACACACAACGAGGGCTTTACTTAAGGCCAGATTCTCTAGTGCTGCAGATGTGCTGTAGGGTGCACAACAAAATATTGGTAATGAGAGCAAAATATCTCTAATGTTCTGTTTGGACTTTTAAAGACCCCTTTTACTAGCTCAAAAACACACTTGCATAATTCCTAAACTTTTGAGAACTGGTTATAAACATAATTTAACCACGCTTAAAAATGCTACATTGCAAATGTTACATTATGTATATATGAGGTCTTAGAGACCCCAGGTATAAAACATGAATAAATGCAATGGATGCTCACATGCTCTGATTCATTTGCATGCAGTATCAGTACATGCCTTCCAGTTGTTTATTTGAATTAGTTTTATGGGGGGGGTTGTACAGTACATGTGTTTTACAATTCATCAAAACATGTTCATTTTAGAGATGCTTTTATCCAAAACATGTTACAAATGGGAGTATCACAATCAATCTGTTCTGAATACCAGCAATACTGCAGTACAGTTTAAAATATAAACTAGATTACACAAGCTAGAGCAGTGAAATGAGTGAGAAGAAAGAGAGAACCGTTTTCTTAATCATTTCTTTCTTTCTTTTATTTGTTTGTTCACATTTTCACAGTAAATGCCTTTGTTATTGTAAGTGTCTATGGGTTTGGACGAGTTAAGTGCTTGTGGAAGAGATATGTGGAATTTAAAAAAAAAGTAATTATTATTTGTAAACGCAGCATTTGGGTTGGGTTAACATAAAGAACATAAAGCTAGTTCCAACCAACACAAGGGTTAATATCATTATTAATTAACCTCTTTGAAATACACTACTTGATGTCAAACATTTTAGTGATTTATTAGTATTCAGTGTTTTAATATAAAAACAAATTACACAGAAGTGTTTGTGTTTGTAATGAGAATTCCAGTTTATCCAAAAGTAATACAGATAGCAGCCATTCAAGCTCCACCAATTAATTTTTCCTTTGTTCTCACAGTTACAAACACGTCAAGTAGTTTTTAATTTCTGTGAGCTGACAGTTTCTTGATGATTAATAAAAACGATTTGACAGTAAAACATACTGACCTCCATTACTCCTTGTTAAGCATTCAGGCCAATTTATTTTATAATTGAATTTATTCTATCTATGTATAATGTTGAATTTGACTTTGGCTAATCAGAGTACAGAAATATATACATGGTCTGAAAGTTTGAGGAACACTGCTTTAAGTGTTATAAATAAGTGAGAAAAGCCTTTTGTTTCTCTGCTTTTAGTGTACTGCGAAATCCGGACCGGTATTTATAGAATCACCTAGTCCTAATGTTATTTACTTTTGTCCAGCGCTGCTACTGTCGAGCCGCCTCTCACTCATGAACCTCCCCTGCAGGGCCCGGCCTGTGCCATATATCCTGAGAGACATGGCCACAGTTTAGCCTCTGCAAATAGGGAATAATTTTACCAGACAAGAATTTACAGTTGTGCCTCTCTTCAAGCCCTCTGGCTCTGAATCCATTCCTCTCTTAGCATGCTGAGTGTGAGGCGATTATGGCTTTAGCCAGAAGCAGAATTTACACATGCCTCCACCTCACAAATGGGCAGTAATGAAGAAGCCAGTACACTCGCTCTAAGCAGGGATGTGTGTGTGTGTGTTTACACGAAGCAAAGGAGATGGATAGTGTGTTTTAACAACCGTGGTGTGAGATGTGCCTTCTGCTTTGATGCCCTGTGGTCTAAAAACATGCTTTCAATTCAAACTGCAACTGCTTTTTTTGTTGTTGTTTGTTTGTTTTTTGCTCCTCAAGAGAAGCTGTATTCACCAGAATTGATAGAAGTTAGAGTGTATATCCATAAACATGTGCAAGCATTTGGGAAGTTTGCAATGCAATATTATGTGTACAGTATGTATTAAAACTGTTCTAATTGTTTATGTTTTTAAATTTATTATGCATATTTTTTTAATATATAATATTGTCAATAGCAAGTAATGTGAACATGATTTTAAAAAATATATATTTCTATTTTAAATAAATTAAGTTATTTTAAATTTTCTATTCATCAAGGAATCATTGCTTCCACAAAAATATTAAGCAGCACAACTGTTTTCAACAATAATAATAATAAGAAGAAGAAGAAATGTTGTCTGAGCAGCAAATCAGCATATTAGAATGATTTCTGAAGGATTATGTGACACTGAAGACTTGAGAAATGGCTGCTGAAAATTCAGCTTTGCCATCACATAAATTCGATTTTAAAATATATTCAGACAGAAAGCAGGTATTTTAAATTGTAAAAATATTTCACAACTGTTTTCACTGTATTTTGGACCATATAAATGCAGCCTTGGTGAGAAAGAGATTACTTCAAAAACATAAAAAATCTCAACTTGTAATGTATGTTTTAAAATAGAAACATTAATAGAAATGGAATAGAAAATAAAATAAAATAGAAAAACAATAGTTGTAATAATATTTCATAACATTACTGTTTTGACTATCTTTGGTCAAATAAATGGATCCTTTAACTCCTGTAGCTACTATTTTGTTGATATTTCTATTCAAAAGTTATGTAACATTGCAAGAATGTCGTTTGTGGTCAGACCCTTAAGAGGTATTGCTTTATTGATGTCATAACTGTGTGGAAAATATGAGAAATCACAGATGCAAGGCTTTTTCTGCTACTTAGGATCCATTTTGTCCTGAGGCAAACTTAACTTAGATCTTAAAAATTGTATTTCTCTGTAGTTAAGCAGCTAGAAACCATACCCTACTGAGAAAATTATTTCTAAATGAGCTTTTCAGTGTAACTTCTGTTACTTGAAAATAAGTAGAAATGAGTGACATTGAGGGCATGCAATGATCTGTGTGCTGTGTAAGGCTCCTGCAGGTGAGAACACAAAGAGAGAAGCTATTATTCTGTCATTAAATCCTAATCATCATTAAACGAGAATTTGCCGTCCGTCAGGTCTGCTGATACTCCAGCAACTAATCATAAAAACATAATAAAGGTCAATTAAGAAAGTAGTGTAGTTTTAAAAACCCCAGGTGTCACAGTGAGGATCAGGAGCCTTTCGTCCGTTTTTTAGCCCACACATCTGTGGTGGGTTACTATTGAGTTCTTGTGTAATTTCATCTGCATGGATGCCGTCTGTGAATTTTTCATCTGATGTAGAACAATGGAGCTACACAAATTCACTGAATACTGCCTAATGGATAACAGATGATAGACTGGTTTGGTCATATCTAGAGTGTGTTTTTGTAGCAGTGGAAAGATCTGAAGGATGATCTGAACAAATACACTCAAATACATTAATCTAATAAATGAAACTTGGTTTCAACTACAGAAGGTTTGTAGTTATTATGAAACATGGCATTTTTCCATGATGTATTGTTGTGTCAGATCTGCCTTTTCCTTCAGAAATGTGACGAGCAGGTCCAGAGAGATTGGAACAATATCACCTCATAACAGGTTTATTTCGGTGAAGAATGTTGTGGTATTTGCTGGTTCCAACTTTCTTTTTCAGCTGTGGAACTGAACGTCAAGGACTGTCTTGAGTTGCGTAAATCCAAACGTCCCTCACAAACCACACACACGGCAAAAATGCAAACAACATAAGGTTGGCTTCGACACTTAAACTGCTGTCTGTGAGAAATGAAAATGAGCATTGATGAGCCCTGAATCTCCATCAGAGTTAAGGGACCCCATGTAAGAACAAGAATGTTTATGTTAGGGGCCATATCATTTCAACAGCAACAAAATGTATTTAAATTAAATTAAATTAAATGTATTAATTAAAAAAAAAATTGTAGAGTGGCATAGATTTAGTAATTGATTACAAAAAGATACATAAAGGACTTGAATGCAGGATTTAAATTCTGGGTCGATTTGTGTCTTCTGTTTCATTCACTCAAAGTATTGCCTTTACATGTTTGAATTCAGGGCCTGTTTTAAAAAAACATTATTGCCCTAACATTGTTTTACCCCCTCTCTGAATCAATGAAACATTGATTCTTTTTTTTTCTTCTCATTTAGCATACACTTTTATCCATTTTATCCAGTGGTGCAGTGGGAGAAGTGGGTATACTCTTAATTTATGCCCCCATTTTTTTAAGCGGCCCAGCAACGGCCTGTGTTATAAACAGTGACATGTAAGAGTCAAGACTAGTCTTGCATATTTAGTTCACCCCAAAATGGGCCAATAGTATTTGCACATTTTCACTTTCTGTAACTTCTGCTACTTGACTTACTGAAGTAAGGATCATTATGAAATTAATATTAGCCACAAAAGAGGTGCAGATTTTGCAATAAATAATTAAAATATAAAAAAAATTGCATAGACTGCAACAATTAACATTTTGTCAGAACCTCTAGTAGACCAGCTATTTTGTTTAGTGTAGGAAAATCATGATCTCTATTTGATACCAAAAAAAATTAAAATCGTGATCAATTTATACAGAATTATGCAGCTCTACTCCTATGTTTGACTGACTGTTTCTCCCATGGCATACAGTGACGGGCAAATGAGCCGTATAACATGAAACTCTGCAATGGATATTTAAGATCCAAAAGTATAGTGAAAAACACTGTTATTAGCACAGTAACAAGATGGAAGTTTAAGAACTTGTAAGCACAAAACACCAAGATACTTCTCTTTTCAATATGAATAAGACTGTATTGGATAAATCTAAGACATATAAAATAATCTAAAAACACTATGAACACAACATCACACATTCACACGAGTTGCGAAAAGAGAGAAAGTGCGGAAAGAATGAGTTTAAGAAAATGGAAATCAAGTTACAAGCATATGTGCAATTGCATAGACTGACACCATCAATCAATTAATTAACCCTCGAATTGAGTTCCCAATGAGGTTAAATTTATATTTAAATGCACAGTTCAGCTAGAATCTGGAGGTTACTTGCGGTGACTGTGTAAGGGGGTTCTTTGTGTCGTCCTTGCAGAAAAGGGGTTTCACGCAGTGCGGATTGTGGAAGTTCGTCTTGGAAAGGCACGGGTGGGCGTTGAGCTGTACGGTGTGGCGTTGTTGTGGCTGGTTGACGTTTTAGACGGCATCGAGGTCAGACTCGGAGACACAGAGTTAAAAAAACTTAACCTAGAACATGAAACTCTCAACGGAAAAGAAACTAAAATAAAAGAAATAGAAGTAAAGTTTGACGAAACCAGGCTGCGTTTCTCCTCATGGTTTTGGAGGATATGGCGTGTAAGCCAGAGCACGCTCAAAGAGCAAAAAACGCGATGACTGAAAAAGCATGGCAACGCTATGACTAACGCCGCAGGCTAAAAAGTGATGATGACTTGAAAGAAACATGGCACAAAAGCCAAAAAAACTCAAAGCAGATGCAAAAAGTCTGCTAAAAGACCAATGATTTGATGGTGTCCTGAGTATTTAAACTGGGCTTTTGGACACATACCAAATGGTGTTTTGACCAATTAGACGCTTTCTTTGCTGGGGTGTTGTATATTTCTCTTCCCCATTCAATAAATCAAATGTTGTCTTATCAGTCACATGGTCTGAATTTTCCCGTTCTTGCAGAGTATAATTTTGGACATGGTTTCTTTAACAAGAATATGATACATTTGACAACGTAGTGATTAGAATAAACGTTTCAAGCAAGAAGATTCAAACACACAAATACTAAACATGAATATGGAGGTATTCAATAGTTATTAAAAAGAAGACACAAACATGATTAAACACATGATAGTCTAATGTGTGGGTTAGATACATGATATGGAGTTAAGCAATGGATTGATATTCGTTTATAAGTCTTTTTTAGTTCATTTTGGTGCATCTACATCTGTAAGACAGTTTCTGTACCATTTCTCTGAGCATAAGGACATGTTCTGTGAAGACCATAGGTTAAGAGGTCTCTCATAAGGAATCTCAGTCTGTTCTTTGTCATCGAGGTGGGGGAAGTCAATCCAAAGAACTCGTGATCGTGATTACTATCATGGATTTAAATGTGATGGTCATGCTGTGCATCTCTATGACCATATTCGTGATAAACTTGCCCCCCAAAATGACAATCTAATTGGATTGTACAATAGTGTCTTTGTTTACATGCTGTGAGCTACTCAAAGGTTTGTGGACTTGTTTCAGGCTTGTGGCACCAGGATCTGATTTACGAACATCCTGTGTCTTGGGCCTTTCTGTGGAATTCAACTCCTTGTGTTGCAACCATGTTCTTGATCGAATCTTAAATTATCTGATTCAGTCTGATACCCTACACTGTGTATAACTCACTAAACCAATGATTTTATGCAGAAATAGGGAACCATAGTGTGCAAGTTAATAACAACATTTCAACATTGTTTTACGCAATAGTACCAGTTAGACAGGGAGGAGTAAGGGAAAGTGAAAGCATTGTTGTTATTTTTATATATATATATTTTTTATATTTTTTAGTAGTAGGATGCAGTTAAACTCACTGAAGAGATGCGTTTTCAGCTGTCTCTGTAATATTTGGCATTCCAGATGAGGGTGGGATGATCACGCTCACTTACCGACCTTAGGCTGTTTTCCCCCTCATGTTCTTCATGTTCACTTAAATGCAACATCCTTCACTTTGCTTTGATCATTGTTAGGTCAGAGACTCTTCTGTTGATTTGTGAATGATTGTTAAAGGGGGACAGAGACAGCGGCGTTTGACATGTGACTAATGTGATGTTAGTGTGTGTAGCCTATTTACAATACAACTACGGTTTCTCTCTCACACTCACTCTTCCTCTTTCTGTTTTTCTCAATGACTGTTTTTACTGAGTTGTACTGAGAAGTACTGACTATTATTAGAAACAGAATAAAGCACAGTGACAAGAATCTGAATATGTACATCTTGTCCCTTTCAGTAGTTTTATTGTCCAGATCTATTAAGCTGCCTTGCTGCCCACATATAGGGCACAAATTATATGACAGCATCTTCCTAGAAGATTCCTAGAAGATCAGGATCATTTCCATTGGTTTTAAAATGTAATTTATTCTGTCTTTAGCATCATGTTTGACTACAGATTGTTGTAATTGTGCAGCGGTTTTTATAATATATTCAAACATAATCAAATATGACACAAGCAGCTCAAGCCTCTTTTATTATCATAAAATATATTTCCATCTTCTCAGAAAGAAAATATACTCAAGACAAAAGCAAAAAGAGGATGTTAATTTATAAAAAGTATCACCATTAATGCATCATTCAGTTTCCAGGAAAGCATTATACAATGTAATATTGCCCATGATCGCATGCTAGTAATTTTTTAAGTATCACGTTGCTGAAGTCACTGCAAGAAGCTGTTTAGAACAATAAACAAATTCATGGTTGTGTGACCTCAGGTTTTGCACATGAAAGACTTGAAGGGATGTAAGCAAGTCTGTACAATCACTTGAACTCAAGAGAGATGAGTGAGTTCTCTGCGTGAAAACTGCTGCCATTGTTCTTATGGAAATGAATGACCTGCTTTTTTGAAATTCAATTTGCATGTAAATCCGCGTCTCCATGTCTTATCTTAAAGCAAAGAAAAAAATAAGGAGAGATCAATTTAATTTGCTTTAAATGACTCCCAAAACAATATAAGGGCTGTATTGTAAACAAAATATTGCAGGACTGCATACAGTAGATGTGTGTTTAAACTGTAGTACAATTAAAAAAGAAAAAAAGATCTAAAATTATGTCCAATCTGCTATATAATGTTTATTTAATCTCAATACACAGATTAAATGGACACATAGCAACATGAGCTTTTCTTGCTACTTTTTCATGTGTAGTAAATAATTGTGCATGGACTGTGTACTGCACACTAAACTTCGGTCAACTGTAGTTCCAGTAGTATGTTAATATGATATTTTGAAGTTCTTGATGAAAGCAGTCCAAGCTGTTTATCGACATGAGCTTGTCATTCGCACAGATTTGATTTGTAACATTGATTTGTAACATGAATGTTTGTATGTGAACTACTGCAGTGTTTGTAATCTGAACACTGCACATATGGCCCCACCGCAGGCGTGTAATATACTGTATATCTCATGAGCATCTCTGTGTGGAGGGAATGAGTCTAAGCCCTGTGGGTAATCGTACTTCAGCAAATAACTCTTCCTGGGAGGCTTGTTTGCTCAAAAAAATTGATGTTCTCTCAGTTATTTTGGATCATCTTCAGTGTTTCTTTTTTTTGTATGGAAGTGCTGATGTTTGTACTGTATAGTGAAGCACAATTGTGAGTTAGTGCTACCTTGACGTCTACTTTCATCATAATGACATTAGTTAATCTTTGTCTAAATGAATCTTGCTTACCTAAATTAAATCAACATACCGAAATTACACATACGCAGCCCATTGCATCAGCAGGGAGACATCTATGGCATCAGACATGGCGTATCTAATTGATTTGTGATATGAATCTGTGTACTGCAGAGTTCACATGGAGCTCAGGTGAGTAATTCTGTGTGGAATAAGGGAGCTTAGTTTGCGTGATTGAAATGAAGCAGCAACATTGAAAGGTAGTGTGAAGTAAAGTACAGCATGTCAAAATGTTGGAAAGGCTCGGTGTGTCACTTTGCATGCATATTTTAGAGTTTTATATCATCATTGAAATGATATATATTTAACTTTTTTTCTTCTTCTTCTTCAAAGAGCTCTGCATTTTACAGTTAGTGGATGCTGAAATGTTATGTAATGCTAATATTAAAGAGAGTTCACCCAAAAAATGAAAATTTGCCTCAAATTTACCCCCAGGTAATAAAAGATGTAGATAAGTCTGTTTCCTCTTTGGAACAGATTTAGATAAATTTAGCATGCCATCACCAGTGGATTCGCTGTAAATGGGTGAGAATGAGAGTTAAAACAGCTGAAAATAAAACTTCATATTAATCCACAAGTAATCCACATGACTACAGTCCATCTATTAACATTTTGTGAAGCAAAAAGTTGTGTGTTTGTAAGAAACAAATCCATCATTAGTGCGTTTTAACAAAATACCATAAGAGGCCACCATATCCTAATAACCTCATCCAATTTAAAAGTCCATCCCTCTCACATCAAAACCAATTGATATATGCATAAAGAAGATCTGTAAAGTCGCAAAGACTAAAGTCTCAAATCAAGAGAATTCTTTATGAAAAGTTAGGAGTCAACCAGCCCCCTACCTAAACGCTCGTTCTAACACACCCCCCATGTATACGTCAGATGTGGGAAGATTTACATAACGCCGCCCAAATGTTCATTGCAAAAAAAAAAGAAGGTTAAACTTTTTTCTTGCTGTAGTAGTGTTGCTGCCGACATGGCGGGCGATGCTTGTGTTCGTTGTGAAAGCGAAAACGTTAGGTACTTTGTGTTAACCCTAGTTCTGAGCAGGAACGGAGAAGTTTACGCAGTGACTGACGAATGGGGCTCTCGCCCGAGACGCCCAATCACCTTCGGGGTGATTAACTAAACAAGCCCAATGACAGTTGGAGGCATGTTTGCCAATGCGCACCCGCCCGCAGCCCGCGGGTATAAAAGGAGAGCACGTTGCAACACAAAAAAAAAAACAAAAAAAAAAAAAAAAAAAAAAAAAACAAAAAAAAAAAAAAAAAACCAAAAACACTTCTTCTCTCCCCCATCCTCCAAAAAAAACCCACCAAACGTACATCAGTTTCGTGAGGAGCTGAGACTACGTGCCCCGGCCGTACAGCGGTTGTACAGCAACTGTGGCGACGGAACGTTCAGGGAACGAGGGTTACACAAGTAATCTAGACGTTCCCTTTCAGTCTGTCACGTTCTACGTTACGTCAGTCGTGATTGACGAATTGGGATCTGTATGGAAAATGCCACTATTGCTGACCCCTCCAGTGCCCTGCGGAAGCCGACAAGTCCCCCCACACCAGCTGGGGCGGAAAATAGGACAGCGGCTAGGCAGAGGTGTCCGCCACTGCTGTTCCATACAGTGGTACATTGGATAACACTGGGAAAGCGTACCCAGTTGGGACGCTATGGAAGCCACATCCCGCACATAGGAGGTTTCATGTGGAATTACACATATGGACTGGCCCAGGGCAGAACTACATATGGAAGTCTCTGCGGTAGACTCAACCAACCTGGGGTGAGATCACTACACAGCAGAGATGGCAGTGAATGACTGCCAGGGAAAGACACAGGCTTACCGTGAGGGGAGCCATACCGTCGAAGAATACACATGTGGGACACCCGAGGAGGAATCATACACACGGGGCACTAGCCCAGCATAAGGGATGACTTGGGCAGCACAACTTTAAGAGTGCTGAGCCTGGCGTCTGGCGCTCCGCCATGCCTGACCGCCGAGGGTGCAGGAGGAATTCCACCAGGGTTCGCATGGGGAACTGATTGAGGAGCACAAAAGTGCACATATCCAGTCCTTAGTGGGGAATGGCGCAGCAAGCGTGATCGTCACCGAGCAGGTCCGGTGTTACTGCTTACCTGAGGCGAGTACACGAGAGGACGCGGGCTCTACACGGAGATTATAGAATATCGCAAACGTGTTAGGCGTCGCCCAGACGGCAGCTCTACAGATGTCTGCTATCGAGGCCACTCAGATGTCTGCTACTGGCCCCCGCGCCAAAAAAGCCAAGAAGATGCCACTCCTCTCGTAGAGTGAGCTCTCATTCCGAGGGGGCACGGTAAACGTTGGGATTGGTATGCCAAGACTATAGCCTCCACTAACCAGTGGGTAAGTCTTTGTTTGGAGACAGCCTTTCGCTTCTGCTGGCCTCCAAAGCAGACAAAGTGCTGGTCTGATGTCCTGAAGCTCCGCGTACGGTCCACATAAATGCGCACAGCGCGAACGGGACAGAGCAGAGCGACGGCTGGGTCTGCCTCCTCCAGGGGCAACGCGTTTGCAAGTTCACCACCTGATCCCTGAAAGTCGTGGTGGGAACTTTGGGCACATATCAGGGCCGGGGTCTCAGGACAACGTGAGATTTACCCATACCGAATTCTAGGCACGAATCATCGACAGAGAATGCCTGCAGGTCCCCTACCCTCCTGACCGAGGCCAAAGCGGTGAGGAGCGATGTCTTTAATGACAGAAACTTAAGCTCTACTGACTGCAGAGGATCGAAGGGCTCCTCCTTCAAGGCCGTTAGGACCGAGGGAGATCCCAAGAGGGTAACAGGTGAGGGCGCGGAGGATTTAACCTCCTTGCCCCTCTGAGAAACCTGATGACCAAGTCGTGCTTCCCCACAGACTTACCGTCTACTGCATCGTGATGCGCGGCAATGGCGGCAACATACACTTTCAGGGTGGAGGGAGACAGCCTTCGCTCCAACCCTTCCTGCAGGAAAGAAAGCATGACTGTGATCGGTCATCTACGGGGGTCTTTCCGGCGGGAAGAGCACCAACCGACGAACAGGTTCCACTCAGCCTGTAAGCGTGTCTGGCAGACGGGGCTCTAGCTGAAGCGATGGAGTTTACTACCGCTGGAGGTAGCCCACATAGAACCTCCGCGTCCCGTCCAGGGAACACAAGTGGAGATTCCACAAGTCTGGAAGCGGGTGCCAGAGGGTGCCCCCTCTCTGAGAAAGGAGATCCCTCCTCAGAGGAATTTGCCAAGGAGGGGCTGTCGCGAGGAGCATCAGTTCAGGGAACCAAGTCCGACTGGGCCAATATGGCGCTACCAAGAGGACATGCTCCCTGTCTCCCTGACATTGCACAGTGTCTGTGCGAGAAGGCTAACTGGGGGAAACGCATACTTGCGAAGACCCCGCGGCCAGCTGTGTGCCAGTGCGTCCGTCCGTGCCGAGGGGTTCCTCGGCCAGGGAGTAAAACAACTGGCAAATGGACGTGTCTGGGGAGGCAAACAGGTGTACCTGAGGGTCCCCAAAGCGTCTCCAAATCAGCTGGACTGTCTCGGGTGGAGTCGCCATTCTCCCGGAAGGGCGGGCTGACGTGAGAGCTCGTCGGCTGCACGGTTGAGCTCACCTGGGATGTGAACGGCGCGAAGCGACCTCGGATGCTTCTGACTCCAGAGGAGGAGATGGAGGGCAAGTTGCGACATGCGACGGGAGCATAGACCACCCTGGTAGTTGATGTACGCAACGGTCGCAGTGTCGTCCGTATGGACCAGTACATGCTTGTCGTGTAGCAGCGATTTGACGCGGCGCAGAGCCAGCCATACTGCTTACAACTCGAGGCAGTTGATATGACACTGCAGTCGGGGCCCCGACCAGAGCCCCGCAGAGACCCGAAGCTGCATTCCCATTGCACATGGCACTCCAGCCCCTGGCAGAGGCATCTGTTGACACAACAACATGCCTGGATACTTGCCCAAGGGACACCCCTGTCCGAAGAAAGGCAAGATCTGTCCACGGGCTGAGGGTCTGACGGCAGAACGGGGTAACAGAAACCCGGTAAGTGCCGTGTCGCCATGCCCATCTCGGGACCCGGTCGTGAAGCCAACGCTGAAGCGGTCTCATATGAAGCAACACGAGCAGCGTGACACCGGCTGCGGATGCCATATGCCAAAGGAGCCTCGTGAATTGTTCTCAGTGGAACCGCCGTCCTTGCACTGGAAGGACCCCAGGAGCTCAGCATCGACTGGCACGCTCTACTGAGAGACGTGCTGAGAGGTTGACCGAGTCCAGCTCCATGCCGAGAAAAGAGATCCTCTGCACCGGGGAGAGTTTGCTCTTTTCCCAGTTGACCCGAAGCCCCAATCGGCTGAGGTGACTGAGCACCATATCCCTGTGTTCGCACAACTGCGCTCGGGACTGGGCCAGTATGAGCCAGTCGTCGAGGTAGTTGAGAATGCGAATGCCCACTTCCCTCAATGGAACAAGGGCTGCCTCCAAGACCTTGGTGAAGACACAAGGCAACAAGGATAGCCCGAAGGGGAGGACCTTGTAATGATATGCCAAACCCTCTAATGCAAAGCAGAGAAACGGCCTGTGCCGAGGGAGAATCGAGACATGAAAATACACGTCCTTGAGGTCGACCGCTGCGAACCAATCGAAAGGACGGACGCATTGAAAGATGCGTTTCTGCGTCAACATCCTGAACGGGAGCTTGTGAAGGGCCCGGTTCAGTACGCGCAGGTCCAGGATTGGTCGTAACCCACCGCCTTTCTTGGGTACGATGAAGTATGGGCTGTAAAAACCTGACCTAACCTCAGCTGGAGGGACCGGCTGTATCGCATCCTTCGCCAGCAGGACCGCGATCTCTGCACACAAGACAGGAGCATCCTTGTCCGGCACAGAGGTGCACCGAATGCCCCTGAACTTGGGAGGAAGCCGGGCGAACTGAATCGCGTAGCCGAGTCTGATGGTTCTCATGAGCCAGCGAGACGGCCTGGGGAGCGCTAACCAGGCCCCCAGCGACCGAACTAGCGGGACTAGGGAGACCACCGACGTACCCGCAGTGGGGCAGCGAAGTGGAACACAGGGACCCAACCCGGGAGGCCGCGCATCCCAGGGTGGGGTCTGAGTGCGCGGCGCGCCACTTACCTGGCTCCACTGCTGGGCAGGGGGCTCGTGAGGAGGCATAGCGTCCTTGAATTGAACCGTGCTGCCCATTAGCGTAAAGGGAGAGGGGGCCGGCTGTGTGGGGACTGGGTCTCGTGCACCGCCGTCCTCAACCTCTTGGGACCCGGAGGCAAAGGAAACTGCTCTTTTATTGAAGTTTTGGGTACCACTGGCTGGGTAGCCAGTGGCGGAACAAAAACAAACGGGAACAAAAGATTCTTCACCCGGCCCTCCTCCGGGGGAAGGAGTGGTGCGGTCACCATCTCCTGAAGAGCAGGATCCAAGAGCTCCGGGTCGCCCGTCCCAGGGACGCCACCTACCCTGGCGCCTCACAGGCTTGGCAGGGGCGGGGGCGGGCTGCGCCGTTTTCCTGCGGCCAGCTCCACGCTACGGCCGTTGTGAAGGCTGATGTTGTAGGCCGCGCTTCGGAGGCGGAGGGGAGGCAGCAGGCAGGCGCCCTCGGCGGACGAGCAGAAAGAGGGGACTGTAGCTGGCGGTGGGTGCGGACAGCAGCAGACGACGGGGCGGATGGGTCAAAACCCTCCGCTATGCTTCTGCACGCGGCGTGAGGAACTGGTTGGGCAAAGCCCTCCACGCTTCGCCAGTATAGGCGCGGCAGGGAGATCGGGGAGTCCAAGGACAGCGATACTGGTTGGCCTCCTATATCGCCAGGTCAGCCATAGGTGGCGCTCTAGGAACACAATGGTGCGAACCTAAGCGACGAGGTACAGGGTCCGTGCGCAGTTCCTGCAGCACACCTTGGTCAGCACCTCCCTCGTCCAGCTGCTTCTACGCTTTGGCCTGGTGGACTTGCAGGATGGCCATGGTGTGCAGGGCGGAAGCGGTCTGTCCAGCAGCGCTGTAAGCCTTAGCTGTCAGAGCGGATGAGAACCTACAGGCCTTGGATGGAAGGCGTGGACTACCTCTCCAGGCTGCGGCGCTTTGCGGGCAGAGCTGTATGGCAATAGCGCGCTCAACCGGAGGGTTGTCCACATACCCTTGGGCCGCCCCCCTGTCGAGGGTGGTGAGGATGGAGGGGGCACCAAGTCTGTTTCGGGCAGACAAAGGTGCCTTCCAAGACTTAGTAACATCCTCATGCACTTCCGGGAAGAATGGAACAGGAGGCGGCTGCCGACGCCCGGCCTGCGCCCCCAGGAACAAATCATCCAGCCTCGAGCATTTGGGAGAAGGAGGAGGCCTCCAGTGCAACCCGACACTCTCAGCAGCCCGGGAAAACATAGCGGTCAGCTCTGGATCTGACTAGGGCAACGCCACTCTACCTGACGGTGACAGCACAGCCGAATCGTCATCTCCAGAGCCTACCTCGCCCTCCGATGCAGCGATCGACAACCTGTCCTCTGCCTGTGTCCCGCACAAGATACTGGACCCCGCCCTGTCCAAGGACCCAGCACACTCATCCAGAAACCCCAGGTGGTGCGCCATGCTTAAGGAATGAGAGGCCCGCGGAGACGTACTCGAGGGGGAAGCTCTCACCGGTATCCTCAGGTCTCCCTGACCATGAACCAAAGTAGCCCTCCGAAAACCGGAAGAGCTAGAGCAGGGCATGGCAAGGGGGATAACCCCCCCGTTTAATGAGGAGGTATCTAAACCGCAACGTCGCGATGGTCATGTTCCCATGACGAACCTGACTCATACATGAAGCAGCTGCTTCAGGTGCGTAAGGCACAAGGCACGCAGAGCAGTGATCATGACGTCGAGGGAGGCAGGAAAAGACCCTCCCAAACGCACGAGCGGAAGCATCTTTAAAAGATGCCGTCGCTCGTGGACGCTCTTTTAGAATTTGCTCTTTTAGACGGAAAACACTCTTTTACGAGAAAGCGCTGAAGCGCCCAGGGGAGGTCGCAGCGAGACCGCAGAATGAAAGCTGCAGCCCACCGAGATTTCAGCAGCCTGAATGGCAAACCCCGCTGATACGCCGTCACACCAACACCAGCTGTTTCTCTAGAACACTCGCGGAGATTCGTCCTGCAGAAGGCTCGGCTCCGAAGCGAAAAGATGATGTGCATTTGCACGCGCTCTCCTTTTATACCCACACTGCGGGGCGGGGTGCGCGTAGCGAAACACGCACGCCAACTGTCATTAGCTTGTTTAGTTAACACTCGAAGGTGATTGGGCCTATCCGGGCGAGATGTTTTTTTTTTCCCCCCCCCCAATTAGTAAGTCACTGACGTAAGGTAGAACGTGACTGATGATAGGGAAATACTTTGTTTTGGCCCTTCCAAAAAGAAGACGACTATCAGCTTCGGCCAGGCCTAGGTGATGCTGTGTGTTTCGCTGAGGAAATACATCAACTTCGCATTGTGGATCGCTGGATCGGCTTTTACTGTGGACGAAGCGGAGTCCAGCCGGGGTCGTCACATATGGTTGCCGTAAGCCCGCCGGACGCTCCTTCGTTGAATCCGCCGGCCTCCGCTCATCAAGCGCCACGTGTGGGGACACTGTGAAAGCGAAACCACTTTGTTTGGCCTTCCAAAAAAGGAAACAACTAGAAATCAGTGGTTAAGTTGAATTAACAACACTGCTCCAGAACAGTTCAACCCAAATATTAGATGTGTGTCATGCATTTTATGGAGGACTGATCTGGGAGTAGACTACCGCCCCCCCCCCCCGGCTGTTCTGACTTATTGACTGTAAGTACGTTTTTTATATTTATAAGAATTTGCCACTGACGATTCAAACGCGAGTTTTGGGCAGTGTAGAGTAGCGCCTGGTGTTTGTCATTTCTCCGATCACAAATGCAGACATGTTTTTTTGTTTACGTGGCGCGATGCAACGCGTAAAAAGACGTATAAGTCATTCTATCTGTACTATAAGTAGTACCCAATGGATGCAACAAATGCCTCGTTTATAATGGGTTTTAATGTCTCGTCGCTCCAGCCAGACAGGGCATCACAGTATGGCAGGGGCGTAGCATTTCCGTCACACGCTTGAGGTATTCAGCCAATCACAACGCACTGGATAGCTGGCCAATCAGAGCACACCTCGCTTTTCAGACCGATGAGCTTTGTAAAAATTGATGCGTTTCAGAAAGGCGGGGCATAGAGGAGAAGCAATAATGTACAGTATGTGGAAAAGAATGTGTTTTTGAAACTACACACATTTAAGATACACCATTACAAAAATAATGTTCTTTTTAGCAACATCATATGACCTCTTTAATGATGGATTTATTACAAATACAACATTAACTGATGTACTGGAGTCATGTGGATTACTTGTGGATTATTGTGATGTTTTTATCTGGTTGGACTCATTCTGACGGCACCCATTCACTGTAGAGGATCCATTGGTGAGCAAATGTTGTGTTTTTATCAGCCTTAGGTTCATTCCAAACTAGAATAGAATAAAGTATAGCAGAATATACAAATAATGAGGCCCTCTGCTAGACAGACTAAAACAAATGGGTGTCACCACCACAGGAAAATGAAAAAGATACACGGCCCCTCATAACTTCTGCATGCAACCCACATCTGTCCTCTGGAGATGGAGAGGAGATCTTGTGCGTATTTCACTGGCATCATGAATCATTCTTACTGAGAGACCAACATTTTAGTTAACGTGTAGTATTAAACGTTCCTCTCATGCACCCCAGTGGTACGGACTCTACTATAGTAGCCTTCTCTCCTTTGTGCGGTATCTACAGACTGAGTGCACACACTCTTTGAGTTCATCAAGGTCAGGCCTACTTTATTTACAAAGCTGTAATATCTCCAGCTGGAGCACAACCTAATGGGTTTTGAGGGCATCTTGTACTTTTAAACTTGTTTGTGTTCATTTTTAGCTGTGCTGCAGATAGAACTTACAGGAAAGGATGAAAGCTATTGACCATAACCTTGTTTGTGTTTTATTTATCAAGACGAATGAAAGTACTCTTTTAGGCTGGTAAAAAAAAACTTAGAAGGTACATCAATGAGTGCCCTAGACATGTCCCTAAAGTAGTAAACTACAAAATGTTCTCACTTTATGTCTCTCAAAACACTCTGCAGCTGCTGTCGGGTTCAAGTGTGTCTGGATATGCACCGCTATTTGATTTGAATTAAGAAACACTAAACTACATTTTCTGAGATTTTATTAGAGGTGTTTGAGTTGCGCACAGTGTTGCCAATTGGACTACTTTAACACTGTTGCCGCGGGTTGAAGCGACCATATGTGATATTAGCCTTGGAATGGATTTTACAAGGGGCGACCCCCGCGAACAAACATTGTATTTACCCTTCGAAACACGACTGGGCTAGTTTTGAGTAGCAGTTTGGCTGGTTTTGTTGCGAAAACCTGGCAACCCTGGTTGCGCATCACAGAAGACAATGTTAGCAAGCTTTAATTTTATTGTAAAACCACTTAATTTTGAGCTTTTGTTTGCATTATGTTCGTCTTCCGGGTTTAAAATCGACAGGATGGATGGATAGATATTTAAAAAAAGATAGATAGATTTTTATATTTAATATATTTCATCATATTTATGAACACATTCATTAACATTAAATCACATTTAGAAGGTTAAAGATAATGAGTTGAGATAATCTCCTCTCTCTAAACACAGCTTTGACCCCTTTGACCTTTGGACAGATAATTGCACTTACAGTACAGTGTTACTTCAAAAGCCCCACTCAAAACCTAATAATCACTTCCTGTATTCCCATATGACCAAGAAAATATTAAGCTGATTTTGAGAGGACCTTCCTCTGCGTTCATTCCCACATAACTGCTGAAAAATAATTGCAGCCGGTGAATACATTTATCTGTGGAAGGTAATAGAGTGATGTGTAACAGAAAGGTCTACTGATTGTTATTCGTGGATGACTGTACCCCATCCCACCGGTGCGGAAGCACTGCTGGAAAATTGAAGCTCCTAAATAAATTTGCTCCTAAAGCAGGATTAGGCTCACCGTTTCGCAGTTTTAATGAGCCTGAATCAATGGAGCATTTCGTCCATATAAATCCCCACTGGCCTGCTAGAAACCGTTTCTTCAAACGTAAAATCTCCAGACCTATTAGTTTGCCGCCCGTGAGCTGCAATGAGCAGCGAGGAAGGGCTTTGATACATCCCTGCCTGGCTGTGCAGGTTCCTCTCAGTGCTCCTTTCTCTTTTCTGTCTGATTTACGGCACATTACGATCCTCCTCGCCCGCCCCTTCTCGCTCACCTCACATCACTAAACGCATCTTTGCACTGCAGCCCACTGCAGCTATATTTATGCAACACGTAATGGACTAATGCTGTTCATCTGCCCTCCTAGATGGAGATGTGTGAGAAGACTCAGCAGAGGTGTTAACCAATAGAAAAGCTCTTTGATTGGGTAATTGGTTTGCTCATGTGTGGCGTTAAGAGCCCCATGACATGCTCTAAACGCTCACAAAGTTATGATCAATGCATATGGCATGCTGAGGGTGAAATTTTGTGGATGGAATGATGTTATTAGTGTTTTCATTTTGATATAGCTGTGTAAAAGCCTTTCTAAAATTAGAAATACAGTTGTTTTTCTTTTTTTTTTCTGTTCACAGCCAGAAGAGACAGTCGCCACAACCTGACATCATTGCTGGTTCAGCCCATCTCTGCCTCCTTAGCGAAAATGCTGCTCTCTGCCCCTGCATGGGGCAGGGAAGACCCTGCGTCCCCATGGCCATGCCCTCAGCCTCAGGTAAGCCCTGGGCCAGAATCAACGCCTACTGCACTTACTGTAGATGTCAACAGACAGCCCTCTTCAGCCTCACACAATATCACTGCTTACAGCCTTCAAATCACTCACGTAACCTGAAGGAGAGAAACGTTTTGGCATTAGAAACACTTCATCATGGCTTTCAATAATATTATCAATTTAACATCTCAAAATGTTAAACATTTAGTGGAAGTTACACGTATTAGGAGTAGTAGTAGTAGTAGTAGTATGTAATATACATTCTTTTTTTAGATACTATGTATACATTTTTTTATTGAGCAGAATCATTCTGCTCTACTGTTTCTAATTAAATATGTATAATTAAAAAAGTATTATTTTTTTTATTAAATATTACATGTATTTTATGATCGATTGTTTATTTTGCATATATCCTTTCAAAAATAATGGTACAATATTTTCTTTTTATTTTACTTTTTACATTTTCCCTGAAGTAGGGTTTTGTCAGGTTCCCATATTGCCTTTTACATGTTTTATCTTTCATAAAGAATTAAATTTTTTAATTCACATATTTGGCAAGGTTCGATGGGGTGTGTGTGTGTGTGTGTGGTGTCTGGTGTGTGTGTGTGTGTGTGTGTGTGTGTGTGTGTACTTGTTCATGCTACATTGTGGGGACTAAATGTCCCCACAAGGATAGTAAAACCTGAAATTTTTGACATTGTGGGGACCGGCCTGCGCTATTAAAAATAGAAAATAGGGATTGCGAAAGTAAGAGAAAATATATGGACAGTCCCCACAGTAACAGAAACAAACGCGGCTTGGTGTGTGAGTGTGTGTGTGTGTGTGTGTGCATGCGCGTGTGTGTGTGTGTGTGTGTGTGGGACTGTTTTGTAACCAAGACTTATGTGTCTATGCAAAAATCAAATTAGCCATTTATGCATTAGAGTAAAAAATATGACACCTATCCCTGGTCTCCATTAAAATGCAAAACAGACCTTTAGTTACTACACATACTGAAATGGCATGAATCTAATATATATGATATACTGATGTGTTAAAGAAACAGTACTAACTAACTAAATAAATAGATAAATAAAGCTAAAAAAAAACGACATAAAAAATGGAACATTAAAAAATTAAATAAAATAAAAACGTACTTTCCACTGTGGATTATAAGAATTTTTTTTCTGTTAATTTGGGTTGGGTGGGGAAAAAAACGTGATGACAGAAATGTGTTTTTGAGCAAACCATCTCTTTAAGTATTGTTTAATGCTATTATGAAGTTTTCATGACTTATAGGGTTTAGGTTCTCACCTTACGATCTTTAATGACATTCATTTGATTGTCTTTTTTCACTATTTCAGAAACCGATTATGCTGCCATTCTGTTAGGGTCTCTCATGCTTTGTGATTTCTTCCTTATGTGTGTTAATCCTTATGTCTTCACTAAGCTCTGAAACACAATCTTTTGTGCCTGAGATATTCATTAGTCTTCTCAGTCTCATGCTTCTGCTGGGGATTTAACCATCAAAAGCACCTGCGAGCACATGACGTCAGTTTTCCATCTGCTGGCGGCAGATGGTATGACACTCTTTAGCTCCAGATGAGAGAGGTTGTGTGCTCAGAAAGCCAAGGCTTGTTGATTTATGCTCGGCTGTGCGAGTGTAGCTCCTGAGTGTGGTAAATTACACAGGCTTTACGCATCATCTTAAAGTCGCCCTCGCTGTGGCCGCCCATATCCAAGGCCATTACCCACATCAGTCAGAGGGTGCCCATGGGACCTAATTGAAACCATGAGAGTAAGGCTGGTCAGCCATCTTACAGCCCTCTCTCATGTAGAGCTTTCAGGGAGGTCAAATGTAACGTTGAATGTGGTCACGGGAGCAGCGGTGGATGTGCTGAAGGCTAAATAAAAATGACTGATGGAGGAGATGACATGTATTGGAACATAACTGAATTTAAGTGAACAAACCTCCAGGGAAAGGTTGTTCACGTGGGATGATGCTTTTCATCGACCAACGATGAATGTACAGATGTCCTTTTGCTCAATGACCTTCATCTGTGAGTAAAAGTCTTTAGCACACTCCAAAATATGAAGATGCCCAAAGTTTTTATGCACAACAGTTATATAACTAACACGTTTTCGGGATACTTGAAACAAGTGAGCATGTGTCATGAACAGTCTGTTGTGCAAATGTTGCTTTTTTCCCTAACATTTAAAAATGCTTGTTTATGCCTGAATGCATTCTCAAATTTAAGCCATTCTTTGTGTATGAATGTCTCGCATTATGTAACAAAATATCAAAACAAGTGATGGTGTAAAGAAGTAGCATAAAAGTTCATACAAGGGTTTTTTCCGACCAATTAAATAAATGGATACATAAATAAATAGTTTTAAATAATAAAACAACAGATATACTTTTCAAAATGAAGACAAATTATTTAAATACTCTCTGTTAGTCAAAGATTAGTGGAAGATAGATTACATTGTCAAATTACATTGTCATTGTCAAAGTCTTTAATCATACAGTATATGCAAAAAGTTATGTGTATCTTGCTACTTTTTTCTTATATTTAAAGTGTATAGCAACTAGATGTGGATTTAGCAGTGGATTTATTGATTTGTTTACTGTATATTGCTGCTGCCACACAAATCAAAATTATTTCCCAGCTGTTTACCTTCACAGACATGACCGACTGTTTTTGAAACTCATGTGTTTTTAAAGGGGACATAACACACACATTTTCGCCAGTCTCATGTTAATCTTGAGTACCTATATAGTAGTATTGCATCCTTCATATCTCAGAAGAGTCTTTAGTTTTATCAGAATTTTAAAAGAAAGATACAGCTTTACGATTCTCTCCGAAAACAGCCGAGCTCCTGGTGGCGTGCCATGGGTGGAGCTAAAGAGTCCCGAGTACTTATGCGCCGATTGCCAACAAAACAGAAATTTGATGCAGTTTTACTCACCACCTGCGATTCCAGCTCATGACCGGGATATTTTATCGCTGAGACCACTCAGTATCAAACGATCTGCAGATCCAGCATCGAACTGTGCTTTGTTTATAAAACATTCGTCACCGAAATGATGGAAACAAACACACACGTGCGAAACTCCGTTGCTGATCCGGAAAAACAAACTGCATCCACTGATTACATAATGTTGGGTTCTTTAGGAAGCTGAACAAATGTATCTTTTCCTCACAACCAAAAACACACTTCTTTGGTGACATTCTTCTGAAGCAAGTCCTGTGCCAGGTGCTGCTGACAACTTACTAAGCCGAATGAATGAAGCACGTTGGTGGGCGCGCACTCTCGCTCTCGCTCTATTTGCTGTGTGCACGCGCTCTTCCGGGAGAAGTGCCCATACAAGGAATTCCGCTCTTTGTGACGCCTTGAAGAGCCATCCTCGAAATAGCATTAGACCCCCCCTTTAACGTAAACTTGTGTGTGAATGAGAACTTAGTTTAATACTCACATGCTGTGACAGCCACTTTCTCTCCGTGTGCTTCGGATGTGTTCGCTCAGAAAACCGTATATCAGAAGTTTAAACATATGGTTTAAAACGCATGATTTCAACGCGAAAAACATGATAATCAGAACCAAAACATACGTTTTTTTAGTAGGTATGAGCTGAAATGGCGCAGCTCTATTCTGGAAAAGGGGGTTGGGAGCAGCTCATTTGAATTTAAAGAGACAGGCACAAAAAACACTGTTTCTGCTTCCACTCAAAATAGGCATTTTTAAAATTATATAATAAATTATCTGTGGGGTATTTTGAGCTGAAACATCACAGACACATTCTGGGGCAGCAGAGACTTATACTACATATTGTAAAATTGGGCATAATATGTCTCCTTTAAAAAAAATAACACCTTCTAATTTAAGTGAACTTAAAACAGTTTTCACATAAACCCTTTATAATACGTGTCATATTTACCTGTGCCCTTCAGCAAGTAGGAAATATACAGAAATATAATAAAGTTATCAAACACCAAATTCTAAATTAAATATAGATGAATCCTTAAAGCTACAAAAGTTAATGATTTTCTCTTTTCTTTCTTTTGTTCTTTGATTAACAGACATCACAACAGCTGGGTTACTGCTATACTTTAAGAGCGGCCACTGCTGAAACAATGATGCAGATCTGACACTTTTTACCGTTTCTGACCCACTTCAGGCCTTAAAGTCACTACTAATGAACCTACAAGTTGAATCGGCTGTGTTAGATGAGGAAAACTGTGCTGGGGTGCTTCAGGACAGTTTTGTAAACCACTGCATTTCAGAGACATATTCTTAACCCTCTAAGCGCCAAAGTCGTAAAATTGCAACAAAACGTCATACTTAATCAAATAGACTGTTCCTAATATGGTGTAATATCTAATTTGTATTCCCTACCACTAGATGGCAGACATGTAGTACTTCGATTCTAGACCAAAATTACATCATGTTCCTATTCAAAGTGTTTGAGGAAAGAGCAGAGCAAGTGAGCTATGTGTCATTGATGCGGAAGCAGTTCAGTTCATAGCGTGCGGGTAAGCTGTGAGATTTGTGAGAGAAAATCGCCAAATGGCTAATAAAAAGTTGTACCGTGAGGATGTGTTGCAAATTTTATTTGCCAATTCTGACTCTGAAGGGGAATATTTGCCTTTTGGAAATGACGATCGGTCGTCTAATAATCGCGCTCCTCTCGGTACATCTTTACAGCGCAATGGTGCCGCCGTGCAAGGCGAGAGTGATCTCGAAGCACAAACAAGTGATCATTTCGATCCTTTGCCCAACGGGGATGGGGGTGGCAGGGCAATATCTATTATTTCCTGAATATTACTGATGAACTGATCAAAAAGTAGGCTACTGTTCACATGCGTTTTACTACTATATAGTATAGTAATATAGTAATAATTTAGTACTTTCTCCTGTTTTATTGTTGGTTTCCTCTTTTCTGATCATTTGGAATGAGGATAAAAGGACAAAAAAAACAACAACATGCACATAAGTTCAAACAACCATTCAATATCTATTATTTCCTGAATATTACTGATGAACTGATCAAAAAGTAGGCTACTGTTCACATGCGTTTTACTACTATATAGTATAGTAATATGGTAATAATTTAGTACTTTTTCCTGTTTTATTGTTGGTTTCCTCTTTTTTGATAATTTGGAATGAGGATAAAAAGACAAAAAACAAAAACATGCAAATAAGTTCAAACATCAATTCAATATCTACTATTTCCTGAATATTATGACATTCAAGAGGGCCGCCCCCTGATGACGTCATAATATGCAAATTAGATGAGTATGTTTACACCCCACATACATTTTCGGTCATGCCCAACATTTTTCTAATTTACAGTAGATCTCTATCTTTAAGCCCTTTCAAGCCACAAGCTTTTGAAATCTTGATGTCAAAATCCAGCGTTAAAAAAAAAAACATGGCGCCTAAAGGGTTAAATGTGACAAATACTTATATGCATGCACAGTTTTGAGGCATCTTTAATCACATTTTTGGTAACTTCACAACTTGATGACATAACTATGACAATGCATGCTCGTAGTTTCTTTTGCGCTTTAAATGAAATGATATGCAGTAAGCACCACCGCATTTGTGCGTGTAATTAAAGAGCATGCACTACGAATGCAGTATAACAGCTGACAGGACAGGAAAATTCATTTTTACTGACATTTGGCCTACTGAAGCTCCTCATCACCTGTACTGTTTCCATGCTCGCTTGACTCGCCCCTGGTGCTTAGGCGAAGTGGAGTACACATCTTAAAAGTCTCCCGTGTGATGTGGTCGTAAAGACGTTCTGTGTCTAAATAGATGCAATTCTTGTCAAGAAAAAAGAGAGAGTCAACAGTTGTGAGTGGGATGGCCAACCCTAGCACTGTTAATTGCGTTAAATATTTTGAATGCATCGGTGCCAATAGCCTCGTGGTTAGTGCATCGACATACAGCGCAACTGCGCTCACGACAACCCGAGCTCATTTCCCGTCTCGAGGTCCTTTGCAGATCCCGCTCCCTCTCTCCTCCCAGTGCTTTCCTGTCGTCTCTCTCTACTCTCCTATCTATAAAAAAAATGCATGAAAGAAAAAAAAATTAATGCGTTAAACTGAAAAAATTAAATGGATGTTAATTTTGACAGCACTAATAGTAACATGAGTATCCTAAATAATCCAATTATTTTAAGGGCTTAAAGATAAGTATTTAATTTATATAATCCTTTTTTTAATTTTACACAGCATCAGTTTCTGTTTCAGATGAAATGATGAATCACACTATACAACACATTGCCGAGTGGCGGGAGATGTCTCTCTGTCTGCGCTGTCAGAAAAAAATGGAAAAAGTTTTCTCACTGTTGGTGTTCTGAGTTATGAGATACCAGCATGACAATTAGTGGCACTATGCCAGCGAGTGCTTGTGATGTTTCCTGATGTGTGTGTACATCTACAGACACTTGTATGTGTAAGCTTCATCACATCCTAATAGGTGTCAGAACCTGCCATTCTGTCCATATGGAACATGCATATGAACATGTGCTCACAGGCATCCACCCCCACATACGCAGTCAGAAATACGCTGAGCTCTGAGTCAGCTCTCGGTCTCTCCCTCCGGCTGCATGCGCATGTGTGTGAAGGGAAACTTTTGCTACAGATTTTAATAGGGGTTATTAGTCTCTAATTCCTACTATTGAGTGAAAATCGCTTCTTATCTTTGCATGGTTGCCCAGGAGACCACGTCGCTGTGGCTGAGCCGTTGTCTTGGCTTGATAGAAAGTAAAGGATTTACGGTCCCAGTGACAAAATTAAAGGAAATGGGCTTAAAGACAAATCTTCAAGCTCCAGAACAGATATTAAAGAAATAGTTCAACAATAAATGCACAAACTATTCATCATTTACTCACCCTCATGTCCTTCCCAACCAGTATGACTTTCTTTCTTCTTTGGAACTTGAGAAGAAATTTTAAGAAAGTTCTGGTCTGCGTTTCTTAAAAGCATTGTAAGCATTGGTTTCAATGCGTGTACGATGTGCTTAAGCTTAAGATGCTTTTGTCAAACGCAGCCCTGTTCTGTTTTTTTTCTTTCCCCACAATGAATTGGGACTTTCAAGCTTACAAATAAATGCAAAAACACCATAAAAGCATCATAAAATTGCTGCATATGTACACACTCCATGGCTTCAGAATTCATGTCATATGTTCATATTCATATTATTCATATCGGCTTTGTGTGGTGAACAGTATTCCGCTCAGCAGCATACACGTATGCGCTGTGGTTAACTCTCCGTAAACAACGTATGAAAATGACAACGAAGAGAGGAAATCGTTGAATAAAGTTATTATTTTTGTTGTCTTTGCACACAAAAAGTATTCTCGTAGCTTCAAAACATTGAGGTTAAACCACTGATGTCACATGGACTATTTTAACGATGTCATTACTACCTTTCTGGGCCTACCTATACTACCTATGGCAGGGTTAGAAAGCTCTTGGATTTCATCAGAAATATCGTAATTTGTGTCCAAAGATGAACAAAGGTCTTACAGGTTTGGAACTACATGAGGGTGGGTAAATGACCATTTTAATTTTTGGGTGAACTATCCCTTTAATAGATTAAAATGTCATGAGCTCATATCTTAGATACATTAGTGACTTCAATATCCATCCATTTCTTGAAGTTTTAAATTTGAGTTTTTCAGATGTATTCTCTTTGTGCTGTGCAGGAATTGTTTCGACTTGCATTTTAAAATAAAATTTGTGTATAGACTTGGACTTCACATTTAGTATACTTATATTTTGCTTGCTTTTGTGCCCGAGTGTCCTGATAGCATGTTGGTACCTTTAGGATACTTTTTTTTTTAACTTGTGTTCTTGATATTATGTGATGTGTGGTGTGTGTGTGGTGTGTGTGTGTGTGTGGTGTGTGTGTGTGTGTGTGTGTGTTTTGTGTGTGCGTGTGTGTGTGTGTGTGCATGTCACTCTCCAGCTCTGACTGGAACATGGGCCGCTACAACCTGTCTTCTGTCACCAGCCCAATGTCCAGCGATCAATGTCTGCCGAAAACCTGCAGCTGCAACACGAGTGCCATCGATCCCGCGGAGAGGAAGGGATGCCTCTCCCCCGGCACTCTCCCACCCCTCCCGTTCTCTTCACAGTTTGAAAGCTCCCAGCCGTGACCCGCTCCAGGCCGGTCCCAAGCCTGCACCTCTCTTCCATTAACCGGATCAAACGCTCTGAAGCTAGTAATCTGTGCTCTATTGATTGGGCCAAGCTTTGACCACTCCAGAGGTTTCAAATCATTTGTTTCCATCTGTCTCCCCTCTTTCATTCCATTCCCTTTCAATTAAGGCTCACTGTATGACTAAAATGTCTTCTAATTGCACCAGCGTCTCCCTGCCAGGGAAATGAGACATTAACCGCAAAAGTATGTATGTGAGCGGCAAACTTTCCCACTTCTCCTTGCATTTTACTGCCTGTGTTTAGGAGACTGGTAATTCATTGTCAATGGCTTTGAAAAGGTAGTCCTGAATGGCATTCATTCATTATTGTGTGTGAGTGTGTGTTTTGTTCCCGTGGATCAGGCGGCCAGATCCATTATCCATTTATTCACCATAAAGAAATCAAATTGAGATAGGGTCCAAATACATTAGTACTTTCTATGAACGTCTGTGGGCTCGTGTTCTCCTCCTCACTGCGCTCCAGATGAAAACTCATAGTATAATAAATTTCTATGCAATTATAGCTCACTGGCAGAAAACTGTGTGGAATAGCTTTATCGAAACACACCCGCTCCTTTAATTATGACGCTATTGATTGCTGTGCGTAGGTAACCCGTCCCATATCGGTTTTGCTCTCTCCATTTCCCACCTCATGAGAAATAAAACACACTCATGCAGTGCTCTGAACGCTGAATGATGGCTTTATGGTGTGAAATATGGCATGAAATAATGGTATAACAATTTTGCACTTTAATAATAATTATTCACTTTTTGTTTGCTGGTTTTGATAGAAGGTCATATTCTTAGATTTATGTTAGATTTAGGGCTAGTGATAGAGGGCCGGTTACGCTGGCTTTAACTGAGTCTGATGGGCTAGTTAACAGATTTGGGGCCAGTTTTACTAACAGCTTGCGCCTGTACAAACTGTCTTTTGGCATAAAATAGTACTGTCAGGATTTACTAAAAAAGACGCTCAGTGACGAATTAGCGCTGAAAGGCATGGGGGAAAAGTTATATTGCGCCTCATTAATGATATGCATTGTAAGAAGTTTCCTATCAGCGCAGAAAATTTTGGGAGGGAGAGTATTAAAATGAATTTACTAACGTGTGCGCTCGTCAAATTACTGGTCAAATTATTTTGAGCTTGTAATGGCTGCAATTGTTTTTGCTAGGAGGAGGCACCACAGAGATCAGAGAGTGCATGGTAGAAGGATGAGTATCTTTCCACACATATTAATTTATTTGGAATGCCTAAAGAACACATTATCCAAACATATTGTTTGCCCAGCCATGTATTTGCTAATTTGGTCAGCGAAATAAATAGACGGGACTTGGAACCCTCAATTAGGAGACATGCAATACCAGGTCTATCAAAACTTCTTGCAACCCTTCATTTTTTTGGCCTCCACTTCTTTTCAATGTACTGTGGCTTCTTTATTTCTTTATTCTTTATTTGCGACTACACTAATTTGCGCTGTGCTTGTTATATTGCGTTGGTTCGATTTTCTGCTTTATAGGTTTAACAAATTTGAAATATATTCTCAATACCCTTAAGTAGCCCCTGTTGTGCGTGTTCACCCTGGTTGTGAATCACCTTCTTCTCTGGTCTGTGGATCGTGTTCTTCATCGCATATGTGCTCCTATTTTTTATACAGTATATACTTCTAAGGAACATCTTATTCAGGGTCGTTTATAAAACATGAGCCCCTGCAGCTGACGACTTCTTCATTCTTTTCCTACAAGATCACTTTTTCACTTTGCTCACGCAGAGGCTCCCACCTCTCTCAATAGCCGGTAACCTCTCATACCTATTGATGATTAATGGGCAAATCTGTCACACCGCGACCCATGTGCACGCCAGCACTTTTAAACACTCCCTTACAACTGCATATACATCTTCTACTCTTTACCCAAAGTCATTTGTGCTGTTGTCAGGGGTGATAAATGGGGTTTGTGGGGCTGTGTGAAGCCCTCTGAATTTTTAGAGTGAATTTGATTACACTCAGAGTAAAAAAAACACACATCTGTACACATCAGCAGCGTTTACATTTTACGTCTGAGGTACCAAACTTCATCTTTAGGAAGAAATAAAAAACTCTTACTGTGTACATCACACACATCTGCCTGCGATCCCGAGGCTTTCATGAAAAGGAATTTTCAATTCCATCTCTGTCTTAAACCAGAAGCTTGGCCGCTGCAGGATTTTTACATCTCCATGTTGGCTCAACGATGTCGCTGTAAGAGTGAGACAGCGCGAGTGGGAGACAGAGTGGCTAGGGATGTGTACCAGGACCAGGTGCTTCTTCTTTTTATCTGCTGGGATGTCGGCCTCATTGATATTCACTCCATCACACCGAGCCTGTATGTGTAATTGGTAAGAGTGTGAGCCGAACAGTGGCGGCACCTTTTTAAGCTAATCTGATGGTGTACACTTTCTCTGCAACACACAAACGAATGGTGAAAGCAAAGGCTATCTGCTCTTTGTCTTATAGTTTCTGTACACATAATAGGAGGGTATTTAATAGGTAAGGATGTGCCAAAAATTTGTAAGTGATATCCAAATGGAAAGTCAGGGCCAAAGGTCTGGAAACGCTGCTACGGGCAATGGATCACCGTCACATCAATATACTGTACTGTAAGATGTACAGGTGCATCTCAATAAATTAGAATGTCATGGAAAAGTTCATTTATTTCAGTAATTCAACTCAAATTGTGAAACTCGTGTATTAAATTATTTCAATGCACACAGACTGAAGTAGTTTTTTTGGTTCTTTTAATTGTGATGATTTTGCTCATATTTAACAAAAACCCACCAATTCACTATCTCACCATTAGAATAACGTCATTAGACCAATAAAAAACATTTTAGTGAATTGTTGGCCTTACGAAAAATTATGTTCATTTACTGTACATGTACCCAAACATGGTAGGGGCTCCTTTTGCTTTAATTACTGCCAAAACACCAAAATCAATTCGGCACCCCACTGGCATGGAGGTGGTCAGTTTGTGGCGCTGCTGAGGTGGTTTGGAAGCCCAGGTTTATTTGACAGTGGCCTTTAGCTCATCTGCGTTTTTTGGTCTCTTCTTTCTCATTTTCCTCTTGACAATACCCCATTCTGGTGAGTTTGCTGGCCAGTCAAGTACATCAACACCATGGTCATTTAACCAAGTTGCTTTTGGCAGTGTGGGCAGGTGCCAAAACTACCCCAGACACGGAAAGTACAATCTCATCTTCAAAAAGCTGTCAGCAGAAGGAAGCATGAAGTGCAGTGACGTTGGTTTTCAAAAAATAAAATGGACCAACACCAGCAGATGACTTGCACCCCAAATCATCACACACTGTGGAAACTTAACACTGGACTTCAAGCAACTTGGGTTGGCTTCTCCACCCTTCCTCCAGACTCCAGGACCTTGGATTCCAAATGAAATACAAAACTGCTCTCATCTGAAAAGAGGACTTTGGACCACTGGGCAACAGTACTGTTCTTCTTCTCCTTAGCCCAGGTAAAACGCCTCTGACGTTGTCTGTGTTTCAGGAGTGGCTTAACAAGAGGAATATGACAGCTGTAGCCAAATTCCTTGACACGTTTGTGTGGTGGCTCTTGATGTCTTGACACCAGCCTCAGTCCATTCCTTGTGAAGTTCACTCAAATTCTTGATCGATTTTGCTTGACAATCCTCATATGGCTGCGGTTCTCTCGGTTGGTTGTGGATCTTTTTCCTTCCACACTTTTTTCCCTTCCACTCAACTTTGTTAACATGCTTGTATACAGCACTCTGTGAACAGCCAGCTTTTTTGGCAATGAATGTTTGTGGCTTACCTCCTTGTGAAGGGTGTCAATGATTGTCTTCTGGACAACTGTCAGATCAGCAGTCTAATGTGTAGCCTAGTGAACCAAACTGAGAGACCATTTTTGAAGGCTCAGGAAACCTTTGCAGGTTTTTTTGAGTTGATTAGCTGATTGGCATTTCACCATATTCTAATTTGATGAGATAGTGAATTGGTGGGTTTTTGTTAAATGTGAGCCCAAACCATCACAATTAAAAGAACCAAAGACAAAAACTACTTCAGTCTGTGTGCATAGAATTAATTTAATACACGAGTTTCACAATTTGAGTTTGAATTACTGAAATAAATGAACTTTAACACCACATTCTAATTTATTGAGATGCACCTGTAATTTATATACTGCTAGTACAAAAAAAAGCAGCGCATGAAAAAAAAAGGGGGCAATTAATAGTATGAATATTATGTACCGGGTTCGTAGTTTCGGGATAAGGAGGCGGGAACCGTGGAAGCTCAGGAGAATTTTAATATAAACAAAACAAAACGAAAGTAAGCGCAGCCCCTCGCGGAACAACTGCCGCACACAAAGCACAATAACTCCAGAGCCTGGTCCTCTCTGTCTTTCCCGGGTCGTCCACTCACTCCTTGTTCCTTCCGGAGCTCCTCCTGGACTTCGAGACCGGTGTGCGCGGTGTCGCTCATATACCTTACTACTCCACCGCCTCTGCTCCGTTCCCACGGCTCCGCCCGCTCCCACTCAGTCCAATTATCATTATAAAGAGTGCATTAGATAAAAAATGGGCCTTTACTTAGTGAACCCTCAGGAACCATAGCATTATGTTCAAACTTTTATTTTACTATTTTAGCATTTGATTTATTACGGATCTATCTATCTATCTATCTACACACATACATCTAATATATATTTTACATCTAATAAATTGTTTTTGAGAATGTAGTTGAATAGTTATAATATTTTAATTTTTGTAAAAAAATATATGAGATTGTTATCATTTAAATAATTGGTTTAATAATACTGCTAATAATAAGAATCATTTATTAATTTATTTGAAATTCTGACAATTTAATTGAATAATTGAAATGTACTGTATTACTATTATTATTATGTTGTTGTTGTTGTTGTTAAATATTAAAAGGTACTTCCATTGATTATATACTTTTTAGAATTAAAATATATGTATTGTTGGATTTAGTACCAATATTTTACAAATTTTCCTTTTCTGTTCTTTTTGATTGATTGAAGACTCAACCTCTTTTCCTTTTTTTCTTGTAGCTGGATTTGAACTTTTGGATGTCAGTGTCCCATAACCTTGACTAATTCGCTTGGAATTTCTGTTTGTTCCTCAGCAAGAAAAATCATAAATCTCACCATTGAAAACCAGGCATCCTTCAAGACTGTGCACAATGTTATTGGATATCTCAAAGGCAAGACCAATCCAGGTAGGTCAGCACAAAACCAAGACAGCGCATTTGTAACCCGAATGATCATTTTACAAACCCAAAGGGCTTTTTGTCATAGTTAATGCTAGATTATTTAATTTAAATAACAAATCACTCTCATTTTAACTGCATGATATTGCCAGCGTGTCCCAGCCATGGTCCTAAACCGCTGCGTTCTTTGGTCTGACATAACAAAGACACAGTGCTTTGTCACAGTGCTTTATTGTATCCGTGATAGCAGAGCGAAACAAGCCGAATCTGAGCCCACGTGCTGAAGCAGCCCTTTTTCCTCTTAAAACAACGTCTGCCGCCACTGTCCAAATGCAGGTCACTTGGCTGCCGAAAATAGCCTTTTAATTACGGACCACTATTTTCACCTTCAGGATGATTTAATTGCACGTCTGATGTAATGAAAGCGTTTAATCTTTCACCCCCGCCCCTATGACTGTAAAAGTCACTGTGTCTATGCATTTAAGCCCTCCTTGATTTACTTTCCAGATTTACGGCACTCTTTTCCTGTCATAATTGGTCGCCCAGTCACTAATTACGTATCACAAATCATGTAGAGGCATTCTTCTCCTTGACGTTTGTCTTTTTATAACATGTTTACCTTTCATTTATCTGGCAGACTGTCTTGTTTATTTATCATTTTGATGTCATTTTAATAACTTCCCTTAAGACCGCAGAGGTACTCCTGAGTACAGGTTGGTTATAGTATTCTTTAGTTCTTTGCTCTTGTCAGCTTGATTAGTCTGTTTCTACCCTCACTAGCTGTCAGTCAGAGGTGGCCCAGTGCTGCTTATAGCCCGCGGCTAATTGCATGAGAAATTGTTTCTTTTCTTTGCGCGAAGGTAGAGTGTGTGCAAATCTAGAGAAAGTATAACTCGCACAGTATGTATGTACATTGCACACAGATTTTAGGTTTTTAAAACAAGTCTCTCATGCTCATGCTCAAGGTTGCATTTATTTGATCAAAAAAGACAAGAGAATATTTGTGCGAGTTATTACTTTATAAACTATTGTGCTAGTTTTAATATTTTTACATCTCTTTAGTCCGTGATCACGTAGATTATTTTCAAGCAGCATTCTACGAATCTTTCTAATCTGCTGACTTGACTGCTGCTAAGCAGGATCATCTCAGGGGAATCTAATAATTAACCATAACTAGTTATAATTTATTATGAATATTTTAGATCCGCTGTAAGTATTTACTTTACCTCTCAGGGTCAACTGTCTTGTCATTCTAAGAACGTTAATTTCCTGGTTAAAAAAAATAACTTCCTTACTGGTACATTCTATAAGTTTGTAAGCGTAAATCTGCATGATTATTGCTCCGGTTAATGAGTAACCTTGAACACGTCCGGTGATACAGGAAGGTTTTATACTACATAAACCTTAACTTCAATCACACTACTAAACACTTGCCGATCTATCACATACACATACACACACACACACACGTACAGTTGGTTTAGGAAAGGGTTAAAGTTTAACTCAGCGTAGAAAGAGGCATTAAGAATGGATTTTATGGAACACTTTGCATGTATATTCAACAGATCAAAGCCTTCAGGGATACGTCAGATTCTGAGTTCAAACACACCTTTGTAAAAAGGTATAACTGATACTTAATGTATCAATTAATAAGACTAAGTTTGATACTTGCGAGTCTCTTATGTCTGAAAGAGATTCCTGATGCAAATTTTAAAGCTTCCCGTAGATCTTTGCTGATTTCGGGTCGATGAGAAGAACCAGTTTGAGTCAGTGTCACTTGATGAATGGAAGGGACTAGGCCGAAGAAAGGCCTGGCACATATGCTTTGGTATCCTGAAGCGTTTTTCTCACATCTTCATCTTTGCTTCTGACCGAACCACCGACTGGGGCGTGTCCCTGGAGCCGGGCCTTTAAGGTCGGAGAAGATCTCCGCCTTCCAAGATGGGCTTGTCCAATGAGAAAGAAGGAAATTCCAAGCGGGAGGTGGCAATTACTGGAGGATTTTACGACCCTTTGTCTCTAAGCATGGTAATTTGCAATTGGACTTAAATCGAAATTATTAACGATTCTTAGGGCCCTAATATATATTGCCTATGTGCCAATATATAATATACACGCTTGTTTTGATCATAATAAGGCAAATTCATAGATACTAAACAATGTAAGATTACATATAGTGAAAAGGGAAGATCAGGAATGGGTCCCCTCACAAGCATACTAAAATATTCTAAGAATATAAAAGACAAAATACACAATGACAATAATATACTCAATGGGTTGAAGAAATATGTGTGTTCATTCAAATTACGGTTTTTCTATGAATTAACTAGAACACAGTCATTTCTACTCTGCTTTTCCTTGGGACAAGAGTGGGCTATCCTTCTCACATTCATGGGGGGTCATAAAACCAGTGATATCATGATTAGTTGTCATGGTGACCATAGCGCCTGGTGTTCAGCAGACATCCTGGCATCCAGTTTATTTGGTGAGGGGACTGTGGCGATTTGTTAACCTAATGAATAATTGATTTGTTATATCAAATAAAAATTAGTGTGTCAGATTGGCCGAGACGCTACAATGCTCAAGAAACATTTTTTTTTATTATTATTATTATCAATGCTGAAACAGCTGTACATTTTTTTGTGGAAGCATTTATTTGAAATAGAAATTTTGTGTATAAATATAAATACTACACATTATAAATATCTTTACTGTCGCTTTTGATCAATTTAATGCACCCTTGATGAATTATTATATATATCTACCTTATATATTATATATATAGAATATCTTTATTATATATATATTATTATATAAATATATATAGAACGCAAACTTTTTGAAACGCGTGCAATAATAGCACTATGACATGATTGACCGTCTCGGTTACGTATGTAACCTTCGTTCCCTGAAGGAGGGAATGGAGATTTCACGTCGGATGACCGACGAATTGGGGTCTCGCTTAGAGGGACCAATCTACTTCGGGTGTAAACTAAACGAGCCAATGCACATTGTCATGCGATTATTGCATCCAGCTGCTGCTGATCACAGCGTGAGTATAAGAGGCAGCAGGTGCACCGCATTCATTTATGTTTTCGCTGAGGAGCCGAGCCGGTGCCCCGGCCGCTCAGCGGTGGTACAGGAGCATTGTGGCGACGGGACGTGACCGTTCTCCGTTCCCTCCTTCTGGGAACGAGGGTTACATACGTAACCGAGACGTTCCCTTTCAGTCGGTCACTCTCGACGTCACGTCGGAGGACCGACGAAATTGGGATCCTACCAAAGGGCCACAGCTACTGCCCCTTCCAGGGTCCTGTGGAAGCCACCTGCGCCCCTACTTTTTGGCTTAGGCCAGGGCTTCCTCACAAGAGGACCAGTTTTTACTGCTGCTATGGCACTACCCAATGATTAAGACTGGATAACACTAGGAAAACGTAACCGTTCTACTTGGAACAGGGACGTTAAGGAAGCTACAACCTTCCCGAAGGAGGTTTCGGAAACAAATACACACATGAACATCCCTTAGGAGCATATGGAAGAATGGAGGTGATTGAACCCTCTTGGAATGGCAGAAGTCTGCCGGGGAAACACGGGCTCAAGGCTATACCGTGGACTTTACACATATGAGATCCACTTAGGTCTTACATATGGAAACCAGCCTTTTACCGGTTCTCGAGGATTCAGCGAGTTAAGGCCTGGCGCCGGACGCTCCGCCAAGTCTGGCTGCCGAGGGGATGGAGGAGCTCAACAGGGTCTACTATATGGACTCTCTGGAGTGATTTTAGCAAGCCGACCCGAAGCCGGGGCCTCTCTGTGCTTCTACCCGTTTGAGGTGAGAAAACAGGAGGATACCGGCTCCACACGAAAACTATAGAATCTAGCGAACGTGTTAGGGTCGCCCAGCCCGCAGCCCTACAGTTATCTGTCAGCGAGGCGCCACGAGCCAGTGCCCAGGAGGAAGCAACACTCCTCGTAGAGTGATCTCGCAACCTGAGCGGGCAGGCCACACCCTGTGCCTGATAAGCCAGGGTGATGGAATCCACTATCCAGTGGGCCATCCTCTGCTTAGAGACGGCATTCCCTTCTGCCGGCCTCCGTGACAGACAAGAGCTGGTCTGAGGTCCTGAAGCTTTGTGTCCGTTCTACGTAGCACCTTAAGGCTCGGACAGGACAGAGCAAGACTAGGGCTGGGTCTGCCTCCTCTGATGGCAGCGTTTGGAGGTTCACCACCTGATCCCTGAGGGAGTAGCGGGAACCTTGGGCACGTAGCCGGGGCCGGGGCCTCAGGGTTACCCGGGAATCAGCCGGCCCGAACTCTAGGAACAAATCGTTGACCGAAAATGCGTGCAAGTCCCCTACCCTCTTGATAGAGGCCAATGCCAGCAGGAGCAAAAGTCTTCATTGAGAGGAACTTCAGCTCAACTGTCTGCAAAGGCTTAAATGGGCCTTGCTGTAGTGCTGTGAGCATTAGAGTCAGGTCCCAAGAGGGTATAGATGGGGGCCGTGGAGGATTTAACCTTCTCGCCCCCCTAAGGATTCTGACGACCAAGTCATGCTTCCCCAACGACCTCCTTCTACTGGGTCGTGGTTAGCAGCGATTGCAGCTACATAGACTTTGAGTGTGTAGGGAGACAGCCTTCGCTCCAACCCCTGCTGCAAGAAGGACAGCACACCTCCGATCGGGCATCTCCGGGGGTCTTCTCGGCGAGAAGAACACCAATCAACGAACAGGTTCCACTTCAAAACGTAAGCGTGTCTCGTAGACTGTGCTCTCGCTGAAGTGATGGTGTCAACTACCCATTGGGTAGGCCACCTATAACCTCCGCGTCCCGTCCAGGGACCAGTCATGAAGTTTCCAGAGGTCTGGACGCTGGTGCCAAAGGGTGCCTTGTCTCTGAGTCAGTAAATCCTTCCTCCGAGGAATTGGCCAGGAGGGGCTGTCGCGAAGAGCATTAGTTCCGGGAACCAGGTCCGGGTAGGCCAATAGGGTGCCACCAGCAGGACCTTTTCCTCGTCCTCCCTGACCTTGCACAGGAACTGTGCCAGAAGGCTCACTGGGGAAACGCATACTTCCGCAGGCCCCACGACCAGCTCTGTGCCAGTGCGTTCGTGCCGAGTGTTCCCTCGGTCAGGGAGTAAAACACGAACATAAAAAAACCCACAAGCTAGCACCTGCGTGCGAAGAACAACTGGCAGTGAGAGTTTTCTGGAGAGGTAAACAGGTCTACCTGAGTGGCTCTGAAACGTCTGCAATCTCAGCTGGACCTTCTGGGGATGGAGTCGCCATTCTCCCGGGCGCACAGCTCGGGACAGCTCGTCGGCTGCTCGGTTGAGCAGCCCAGGAATATGAACAGCACGAAGCGGCCTTAGATGTTTCTGACTCCAGAGGAGGAGGTGGCGAGTGAGTTGCGACATGCGATAGGAGTGTAGACCACCTTGTCGTTTGATGTACGCAATGGCCGCTGTATTGTCCGTGCGGACCATTACATGCTTGCCTCGTAAGCGCCCTTTGAGACGGCCCAGGGCAAGGTGCACTGCCAGCAACTCGAGGCAGTTGATGTGCCAGTGCAGTCGGGGCCCCGTCCAAACCCCTGACACTGCAAGCCCGTTGTACGTGGCCCCCCAGCCGGTGGTTGAGGCATCTGTGCAAACCACAGCATGCCTGGAGACCTGCTCCGGGGCACTCCTGCCCTAAGGAACGCAAGGTCTGACCACAGGGTAAAGGTTTGGCGGCAGGCCGGTGTAACATGGACCCGGAAGGTGCCGCGTTGCCACACCCACCTCGGGACAAAAACAAAAACTCGGCCAGGAGCCATGCTGCACGCGCTCATATGGAGTAGCCCTTGAGCGTGACTGCCGCCGTGGCTGCCATATGCCCCAGGAGCCTCTGAAATGTATTCAAGCAGTTCAACACCGACTGAGCACGTTCCTGCGTGAGGCGTGCTGTCTGTTCGACCGAGTCCAACTCCATACCGAGAAAAGAGATCCTCTGTGTCGGGGAGAGTTTTCTCTTTTCCCAGTTGACCCGGAGGCCCAACAGGCTGAGGTGCCGAAGTCCCAGGTCCCTGTGCTCGCACAACTGATCCTGAGACTGGGCGTTTTTAGTATGAGCCAATCGTCGAGGTAGTTGAGTATGCGAATGCCCTGCTCTCTCGTGGGAACCAGGGCTGCCTCCGTAACTTTCGTAAAGGCACGGGGCGACAGGGACAGCCCGAAGGGCAGGACCTTGTACTGGTATGCCCGCCCCTCGAACGCAAACCGCAGGAATGGCCTGTGGCGCGGAAGGATCGAAACATGAAAGTACGCGTCCTTCAGGTCGATCGCTGCGAACCAGTCTTGGGGACGGATACACCTGAAAATGCACTTCTGCGTGAGCATCTTGAATGGTAGCTTGTGAAGGGCCCGGTTCAAGACGCGCAGGTCCAAGATTGGTCGTAATCCACAGCCTATTTTGGGTACAATGAAGTAGGAGCTGTAAGACCCCTTCTTCATATCGGCTGGAGGGACCGGCTTTATCGCGTCCTTCGCTAGTAGGACTGCGATCTCTGCCCGCAAGACCGGGGCATCTGCTGCTTTCACTGACGTAAAGTGGACGCACCTGAACTTGGGGGCGCCGGGCAACTGAATCGCATAGCCAAGCCTGACTTTCGACGGCGCCATCGAGACGGGCTGGGTAGCTCTAGCCCGGCTCCCAGACGCCGCACAAGTGGCACCAATGGAACTACAGGCATACCCGCAGCGGGGCACCGTGAAAGAACGCAGGGACCCGGCCCAGGCATCTCTTAGCCGGTCCGAGGCGGGGTCTGAGTATGTGTAACACTGACCTTCGTTCGAGCAGAGGGTGCGTGGGTAAACCGTTGGTTCGTCCTCCCGATCCGCCAACTGCTGCTCACTGGCGAGAGAGGTGGGTGAGTGTGATACATACTAGATCGTCAACAACCCCCCGTCCCCTCCGGGGACCCAAAAAATAGAGGAATTGCCCTTTGTCGAGAATTTGGGTACCACCGACAAAGTCTTGTGGAAAAGATTCTCCGCCCGCCCTCCCGGGGAGGGGTGGTGTGCTTAACATCCCTGAAAGAGCACGTCCCTCCCCCTCTGGTCGCCCGTCTCCGTGCCCTGCGCTCTCGCTTGGCCACCAAGTTTGGGTGGTCCTTGACGGGCGGGCGCTGCCCTGGCCGGCTCCACGGCAACAGCTTTGGCCTGAGGCCAGCAGGGCTCTTGCTCAATTGTTTGGGAGGTGTCAGGGGGCCGCCCTCGCGACGGCACCGCTGCACAACCGGCAGGATGTACTTATGGCCTCAGGCTGCTCTGTCAGCGTAGAAACCGCTGTCACTTCTCCACCGTGTCTCCGAAGGCCTGCCTGGACACGGGTGCGTTCAAGAATCTGTCTTGTCCGTCTCGCGCATGTCAGCCAGTCACAGCCAGAATTGGCGCTCTCGGACCACCATAGTGGACATCGCACGGCCCAGAGACCGCGCAGTGACCTTTGTCGCTCGTGGCGCGAGGTCCGCCGTTGTGCGGAGTTCTCTCTGAACTTCCAGGTCCTGACCACCCTCGTGCAAGTCCCTCAGTGACTTGGCCTGGTGCACTTGCAATCACGCTGTAGCGTGTAAGGCGGAGGCAGCTTCTCCATCGGTCGTATAGGCATCGCTGGCCAGCAGAGTACCTACAGACCCGGGAGAGGAGACACGGTTCTCCCTGCCGGTTGGAGGCAGTATTAGGACAAAACTGCATCGCAACCGACCGCTCCACCGGGGTAACCCTTGTAACCCCCTAGCTGCACCACCATCGAGGGTGGTGAGGGAAGAGGATCCGCAATCAGTTTTCCGGCAGTACACATGTGCCTTCCACGTTGTTGAGCTCCTACTGCATCTCCGGGAAGAAAGGCACCGGGGCGGGGTGCTGAGAACCAGCGCGGACCACCCCGAGAGCCAATCGTGCAACCTTGAGGGCTCGGTGAAAGTCTTCACTCGAGCCCTAACCCTACGGTGGCCCGGGAAAGCATAGCCATTTTTTCTGGATCCGATTCAGGCATTGCTACGGTCCCGGAGGAGAGCAGCGCAGTCGAATCTTCCTCTCTAGAAAGCTCTGGCTCACCCTCCGATGTTGCAATCGACATCCGATCGTCGGGGGGCGCCTCGGAAGAAACAGGTGGTACCCCCCGGGAGGGTCCAACCTGCTCTTTTTGAGAGCTCCGCTGGTTTCGAAGTGCCGGCGGGTTTGGGCATCCCCGGAGTGGAATTCCTCACCGTGACCGTAAGACTAGTCCGCCCACCGCCAGAAAAAGGATTCCCCCGGCTGCCACCAGAGGGAACCCCCGATCTAGGCGGTGGCACGGGCACTCTGCCCCCTTGCGGGTAATGGAGTCCGGTCCGCAACTCCGAGATGGTCTTACCCCCGCAATGGGAGCATGAGTCAACCACGAAAGCCACCTCAGCGTGCTTCAAGCCCAGACACGTGAGGCAGCGATCGTAACCATCACCCAGCACCAGGTAACGACCACATCCAAAAACACCCGGGTGATACGTTGTCTATAGCAAAACCCACATCATCTTTACAAAGACGTAACGTCAAGTTTGCCAAGCAACGTCGTCTTTATAAAGACGCACCCGAAATTGCTCTTTTAAGGTAAAAAGCTATTTTAGCATGCTGAGGCACACAGGGGAGATGATCATCTGCAACAAACAGGGGGTAGTGCAGCCTGATGTTTGCAACCCCTCGCACGGGAAACACCACCGCTACGCCGTCCCCAACACGCAAGGCTCTCCAGAGTTGCTGAACTCGTTCAGGAAGTCTTCTCTCCGCGAGTACAGGAGCAGAACGATGAGACAGCTCGGCTCCGAAGCGAAAAGCTGAATATGCGCTTCATCTGCTGCCTACTTATACTCACGCTGTGATCAGTGACAGCTGGATGCAATAATCGCATGCCAATGTGCAATGGCTCGTTTAGTTTACACTCGAAGTCGATTGGTCCCTCTAAGCGAGATCCCAAATTCGTCGGTCCTCCGACGTGACGTCGCGAGTTACTGAAGAAAAAACTGAAAGGGAACTACTAATATGTGATCACTTGAGTAAATAGCAACAATAATAAATGTTTGATAGAATAAGTGTTTTGTAAAAACATAATATTTTATCAGCAGCCCGTTACCAGAACTTTACCCATAAAAATACAGTGGGCTGATGTACAAGGTTTACAGTTTTTAGCAAAATATTTTGTTGTATTGTTTGATGTGGGAATTTTCAGGGAAGCTACCCCTTTCTCTATAAAGATCATAATTCCTGCTTTTATTTATTAAATTTTGATATACTGTATATATATATAGATATAGATATATATATATTTATATATATATATATTTATCTATAATTACGTAAAATTGTAATATTCTTTGTTAATAATAATAACATGTTATTCTCATACGTTTTTGTAATTCAGCAATTACTTTTTACTACTGTACATTTTTCCCAATATTTTAATTGGTTTTATTTGAGTCATACATGCTGTCACAAATACATTAGGTTACACTAGCAAAACTCAATTTAATGGCCGGATTAGGTAGAAAATGCAACTTAATTGAACATTACTACATTCTTTAGTAAAGTTAACCACAATGTGTTTTTCATTTCTTCTATATGTAATATAAGGTTCCAGATGGCAGGAAATCAATTTAAAATATGAATTTAAAAAGACAAAGATCCTCCTAGTTTTCATACGGTAGCTTTACCCTGCAGTTGATTAACACTCCACCTGTGTGAACATGTTTGTTGGTCTGTGAGTGTTTGTTTAATTCTTGTTTTGTGTGTAAGTGTTCCCGCTCTGTTTCCCCTTGTAGATCGATATGTACTGGTTGGCAGTCGTCATGGCAGCTGGTACGAGGGTGCATTGGCGGACTGGGGGAAAGGCTCTGCAGTCATGTCTCAGATCATCGCCTCCATGACGGCTCAAACCCGTGCGGGCTGGCAGCCTGACCGCACCAACGTCTTCTGCTCCTGGGGGGGAACCTCACTGGGCAACATCGGCTCCTTTGAGTGGGGGAAGGTAATATTTGACTATTTCAGTCCAGGCTCATTGGAAAAAACGTGCCTGTGGTGACATTTCTGCTAAATAATATTACATTGCTTGTACATTTTGCAAAACATTCAAAAGCACAGTCGGTTTTAACCAAAACCAATTACCATTCAGTCAGTGTTTTATGTTGGTTGTTACTGGTATCACAGTTAGGAAATGTCTGGTGAGTGGCCAAAAAAGTTAATGCTTTATCACATTTGAAAATAATGTACCGCCTACACTAATCCTAACCAATAGTGTTAACAGAAGCAAAACAGGAGATAAAACACATTTTTGCCACTTTAGCTTGCTTGTACAAGTCTTTGAGCTCTTTTATTGAGACTTGTGTTTCACTGGTCTTGACCCAACTGCTTCGCTTAACAAGTGCAGTGCTGTACCGGGTGAGAATTCTGAGCAAGTTTACTATGTCAAAAAGCCTTATATATGTGGAGATATGTGGAGCTGGTTGTGTGATGCTAAAAGCATTTTGAGGTAAAAGTGTTAAATGTACAAGGAATCATGCAAAATAAGTATTTCTTAATCAATAGTATGCCACTGTAATCATAATTTACATAAAAGTTGTTTTACTGTCTTTTACTGCCTCTAGTGTTCATTTCAGCTAGACACTGTAGTGAATTGTATGTACAAGTTTGTGTTTGGAGTTTGGAGTATTTCTTATTTAAACATCCTTAAACAAATTTCAACATGGAATTCATGTAGGAGCAAGACAAATGAGCATGTGTATTTTATGCGACCCCTATGCGACATCCAGGTCACATTATAGCCTACAATTTACATATATAAGCTGCATATTTTAGATGTAGATTTAAAAAATATGCTTGAATTTGTCTAATACATGATACATATTAGTTTATAGAAATCTTTGTCAACGATGTGTAGGGTTGCAACCTCAAAGTTGAGTTTAGTACTAGATCAAAAGCACATCGCTTTTTCTCTTCCTCAGTTTGACAACTAAAGCGATGGAGGAAAAACAAAAATAGTACAGATTAGCCTTGAGCAGCCGTACAAAAGCTTGCTAACATGATCAGCAAGCCATGAAGATTCAATCAGACAGATGGATGATTTTGGAGTGTTAATAAAATTATTCTGTTCGGCAAAGGAGTTTATTCTAATCAGTACAATGCAAACGTCATCATTAATCTGAAGAAGCCCCTAATAATGTCACGGTAAAATGATAGCTTTTGAGTATGAGAAAGACAGTAATGGTTCAAATTATTCACAATGCTCATTTAACAAAATTGTAGTGTCTCATTGGGGGTTACTCAGGCTTTGATGCCAAAATACCAGTCAAGGCCCGGACATATCATTGTTGGCAGGTGACGGCTGTGTTTTGTGTGTCTGTACAGGAGAATGCAGTGGTTCTTCAGAGCAGGGCAGTGGCTTATGTCAGCCTGCACAATCCTGTCAGAGCCCCTGGATCCCTGCAGGCCATAGCGTCACCTTCCCTTCAGCAACTGGCAGCTGAAACCCAAAAGGTACTTTATAAATATGCATTTATATCCACTTCGACAAGAAACGTGCAAATAGGACTTTATATAGAGTAGATGCATATGTTCCAGAAGCTTACATAAAACCCTACCCATCACTTTCATTATTGACTGATGCAGTATCTTGCTGTAGCTGTTTGGTCTTCCTATTATTCAGACTTGCACTACAACAAATCTGTGCACATGGCCTAGACGCCAAAAAAAACAAAACTGAAATGTTGTTACTTTTTTTGTTTACATTTTATTTGCTTCACGTAACCTCTTCTCTACAAATATGTGCACATAGCCTAGACTTCCTAAAAAGAAATAGGGTCGGTTGTTTGTGTGTATGTTTGTTTGTATTTATTTGTTTGTTTGTTTGTTTGTTTGTTTATGCTTGTTAGTCTGTCTGTTTTTTAGTTGCTTCACATAACCCCTTTACTACTCATGGCCTAGACTCCCTCAAAAGTCATAGGTTCAGTTTATTTTTATTTATTTATTTATTTATGTATGTATTTATTTATTTATTTTTTTGTTTATTTATGTATGTTTGTTTGTCTGTCTGTCTGTTTGTTTGTTTTTTATTGCTTCACATAACCCCTTCACTACAAATGTGTGCACATGGCCTAGACTCCCCAAAAAGACATAGGGTCAGTTGTTTGTATGTTTGTTTGTTCGTAGCTATGTATGTATGTATGCATGATTTTATTTATTTATAAGGCTTCACATCCCCTTATACTAAAAATCTGCACATGTGGCCTAGACTCCCCAAAAAAGATATAAGGCCAGTAGGGGTGGAACAGTTCACGGAAAAAAATCGAACCGTACGGTTCTCCACACACGGTTCGGCACGCGCTAGGGTCGCGGTTCAACTTAAATCTGACAACGCATCTGTAATATGGTTTGCTATAAATAACACGTAAAACAAACAGAGTTCTGCTAATGTATGTTTCTGTTGACGCACATTCTGGCTTCCCAGTACATTACAACAACAGTGATGAAAAATAAAAAAAAGTGGACAAACCATTCACTCTTGTTCAATGCGACTGGCGTATGCTGGAATATGAGCAGTCATTTATTACGTCATCACCCGGGTGCTGATAGCGCGCGCGCACAGGTGAGACCTGGGGTGTATTCCAGAAAGCAGGTTATGTGACATTCATGGCTTACCTAAAAAAAACTGAAAATCACTGTTTATTTTATTTGTATCTTTACTCTATTGTATTTATTTGTGTTGTTGCCTGTAGTTAGATAGATTATTCGTATTTTCTTTATTTTTATTTGACAGTATAGTTTTCCCTAAACATAGCACATACCGAACCATACCGAAACCATGACTTTAAAACCGCGATACGAACCGAACCGTGAGTAAGTTGAACCGTTCCACCCCTAAAGGCCAGTCATGTACTTAGTTCAATTGTTACACTCTTAAAAATAAAGGTGCTTCACGATGCCATAGAAGAACCTTTTTTGTCTAAATGGTTCCATAAAGAACCTTTAACATCTTATGAACCTTTCTGTTTCACAAATGATTCTTTGTGGAAAAAAACAGTTCTTTAGATTATAAAAAGGTAAGAAAGAGATGGTTCTTTAAAGAACCTTTGACTGAATGGTTCTTTGTGGAACAAAAAAGGGTTCTTCTATGGTATCACGTGACAGAACCTTTTAAAGCCCCTTTAAAATTTTTAAGATTGTTTGGTCAAAGAAAAAATAGAATCTGGCAGTATTGCTACTAACATAGGCGGAGTGTGAACCAAATCCAGGGTAAGGCTAAAAGCAGCCAAATCTATTAAATACAAACATCATAAACCTGTCTTTTTAGGCAAGAACCAGACATGGGTGTCGTGTAAGCTAATAAAATATGTTTAATGGGACTGAATTTGCATTTAATGTAATTACAATTTAATTAAAACATTAGAAATTGATAATTATACAGTGGGGAAAAAAAGTATTTAGTCAGCCACCAATTGTGCAATTTCTCCCACTTAAAAAGATGAGAGAGGCCTGTAATTTTCATAGGTATACCTCAACTATGAGAGAGAAAATGAGAAAAGAAAATCCAGAAAATAACATTGTAGGATTTTAAAGAATTTATTTGCAAATTATGGTGTAAAATAAGTATTTGGTCAATAACAATTTCATCTCAATACTTTGTTATATACCCTTTTTTTGGCAATGACAGAGGTCAAACGTTTTTCACAAGGTTTTCACACACTGTTGCTGTTTTTTTGGCCCATTCCTCCATGCAGATCTCCTCTATAGCAGTAATGTTTTGGGGCTGTCGCTGGTCAACACGGATTTTCAACTCCCTCCAAGATTTTCTATGGGGTTGAGATCTGGAGACTGGCTAGGCCACTCAAGGACCTTGAAATGCTTCTTACGAAACCACTCCTTCGTTGCCCGGGCGGTGTGTTTGTGATCATTGTCATGCTGAAAGACCCAGCCATGTTTCATCTTCAATGCCCTTGCTGATTGAAGGAGTTTTTCACTCAAAATCTCACGATACATGCCCCATTCATTCTTTCGTTTACACGGTTCAGTCGTCCTGGTCCCTTTGCAGAAAAGCAGCCCCAAAGCATGATGTTTCCACCCCCATGCTTCATAGTAGGTATGGTGTTCTTTGGATGCAACCCAGCATTCTTTCTCCTCCAAACACGACAAGCTGAGTTTTTACCAAAAAGTTCTATTTTGTTTTCATCTGACCATATGACATTCTCCCAATCCTCTTCTGTATCATCCAAATGCTCTCTAGCAAACTTCCGACGGGCCTGGACATGTACTGGCTTAAGCAGGGGTCACGTCTGGCACTGCAGGATTTGAGTCCTGGCGGCGCAGTGTGTTACTGATGTAGCCTTTGTTACTTTGGTCCCAGCTCTCTGCAGGTCATTCACAAGGTCCCCCGTGTGGTTCTGGGATTTTTGCTCACAGTTCTTGTGATCATTTTGACCACACGGGGTGAGATCTTGCGTGGAGCTCCAGATCGAGGTAGATTATCAGTGGTCTTGTATTTCTTCCATTTTCTAATAATTGCTCCCACAGTCAGTTGATTTCTTCACACCAAGCTGCTACCTATTGCAGATTCAGTCTTCCCAGCCTGGTGCAGGTCTACAGTTTTGTTTCTGGTGTCCTTTTACAGCTCTTTTGTCTTGGCCATGGTGGAGTTTGGAGTTTGACTGTTTGAGGTTGTGGACAGGTGTTTTTTATACTGATAATGAGTTCAAACATATGCCATTAATACAAGTAACGAGTGGAGGACAGAGGAGCCTCTTAAGAAGAAGTTACAGGTCTGTGAGAGCCCGAAATCTTGCTTGTTTGTAGGTGACCAAATACTTTTTTTACCGAGGAATTTACCAATTAATTTTTTTAAAATCCTACAATGTGATTTTCTGATTTTTTTTCTCATTTTGTCTCTCAAGTTGAGGTATACCTATGATTAAAATTACAGGCCTCTCTCATCTTTTAAGTGGGAGAACTTGCACAATTGGTGCTGAACAAATACCTTTTTTTTTTGGCCCCACTTAAACTTCCTTTCCCACGGTTATTCAAACGCCGAATAAATTATGTACAGAAATGACATTTTCATTAACTTTGATCTATCGCACTTCTCAAAAAAACTAAACTATCGTTATAATCACTGAAGCTGTTTACACTGTGAAATTAATCTCTTACTTGCATTGTACGTACATCTGCGTTTTGTTGTTTATGATGAGAGAATTTGAGGAATTCAGTCATCGGCGCATTCTACAAAGCTGATGAGTTTCAGCGATGACTCATCTGAACGTCTCTGATTGGCTATTTTATTTCTAAGCTCAACAGAATCGTGTATGATTGGTTATAATGTGCAACACTGTAAAAACGCCTAAAATGAAATACCGTGCAACATGAGCAAATCTTAATTTAATGCAGCAGTCGACACTTTCTATTCATTTACACTTTGTTAGCAACAGCCGTAATAGATTTAATTTGTTTGTGCAGGGGCATTTTTGCCCCAAGACCCCGTGGCCTTCTCCAGCCTTACACAATAGCCTATGGCTAGAATGTGTACGTACAGTCTATTTTTGAGAATATCTTACATTTAATTCAGTTGTTTACATGTAATATCACCTTCTTTTCTTCTTGCTGTCTGCTATTTTTAGTGCAAATACAATAATTTTGGTTTTTGGCACCATCTTATTTTGTTTAAATTTAAAGTGTATGGGATTGACTGAACGCGTTAAAGTTAAGGGGAATTTGATTTTGAATGCAGAATTGACACGTATCCTAGACTGTAAATTAACTCAACAAGGTCTTGGTATTTGAACAGTGTGCACCCAACTTCTTACATAAAACCTTTTTGCTGTATCCCATTTACTGTGAACACTGAGTCTGAGTTATGAATTCAAAATGGCATTTCCAATAATGTGATATATAACTCATCTAACATATCTAACCTTAATATAGCTCTTGTATTCTGCTCAAGTTTCCAGATATATGGAGCGTCTTACTCATTCTGACAGGTTAATTAATGATTTGTGTGAATATATTGTAGTTTGTCGGAAATTATGACTAAACTCTTTAAAAACCTTAGCATCGCCTTGCTTATTAACTCTGTGTAACTTTATGGCAACTTCAATGAGTTTTAACTCATACTGACAGCCTCTTTAGCATCAGGTAATTGTCCCAGATGTGAACAGAGCAACAGAAAGGGTTAATACATTTAAATATTGCCGATTTATCAGTTGCTTTGTATAGCGTGCTGTAGGTCAGAGGCCCTGATCCAATGACAGCATGCCCTATTATTTTAAACTATACAATATTTTTTTTCATTAACCTAAATGCCAGTCTACCTGTGACATTTCAACCTAATAAAGTAAGCTCTGATCTTCACCGCTGCCACTATCGAAATCTCTCCTGCGAAACTTCTAAGAAAGAAATGGCATGAGTTCAGTGGAATAATCATTTCCTTTATCATCAGCAGTCTGGCCATAATGTTTGTAAAGGAGTTGACTGGGGAAAAAGGAATTGATGAGACTGTGATCTGATGTGAGTAGGCAGAGAGGACTCAGGATGAAGTTTTGCAATATGGCTTCGGTATGCTTTGCATAACACTTAAGTACACGTTTGAAAAGCAGTTAGAGATGGAATTGTGTGCATATACAGTATGTGTTTAAAGCTCCTTTCTTATGAGATTTTTAGGTTTGGGTTATTTGTCATTAATTTAACAAAAGAAGAGCTGGAGCATGTTTAGAAAATTCCCACTTGTTCCAAAAAAAACGTTTTTACATTCATATTCATACATTTTTACTGTTTATGCTTATACCTTTCTGCGCCACTATATTTTATTTAAAAATGCTTCACGACCCAGTACTTTTGCTTAAGTAAAAATTAAAGGATAAGTGCTTACACTTTTACAGGAGTAATATTTTGTTAGTGTTTCTGTACTTTTACTCAAGTACATACTTGATGTAAACTTGATTTACATGAGGAACAAAAAAAACTCAAAAGCAATGTGTCATAAGAGCAAAAATATGCATCGTACACAATGCCAAACCATTTATTGTAGAGTTAATGTATGTGGATTTATATGTGATTTATATATATCTTACACAAATCTCAGTTTGGTTTCTTTAATTTGTGGAATGCAAACCAGGCCTGCAAATACTTTTTGAAATGTTGTGTGCGTTTCATTGGCATACCTTCTGAGTCACAGGTTTGGGCTCAATAGAGTTTTCAGATTCTTTCTGCATGAATTGTTGAAGTGGTTCTTAAAAACTCATGAATGAATATTTTTAAAGTAGCAAAAATATGTGTCCCATTCACTGATTCCATTGATTTATTATTGCATAGTTCTGTTTTTTAGTTTCAGTGAACTCTACACACTCACATAAATTACTTTCTTTGAGACTAATCTGAAATTCCTATAAATGCTCTGAATTCTTTGAACTGAGATATTCATAGTTCGTTCAGCTCCATCAAGATGCTATTTAGGCCCAATCCCAATTCTACCCATTAGCCCTTCCCCTTCAACCCCCCAAGGGGTGTCTCGATTCTCTTTTGGTTTGAGGGGTAGAGGTAGTTGAGGCCCTTTTGCTCCCTTCAAACGAAGATTTTTCGGGACCACACTTCAAACGAAGGGGTGTGAATTATATCAGCGTAAACCAGCTTCAGCGGCAACATGACTGCCCGAGTGAACAAAAAGACACAAATGTAAGCATTTTTAGTATTAATAAAGATTTTAACAAAAAGTAATAATTATTTTTTTTGTTACTTTCAATCGTGAGTTCATATTTACGATCATGTTACTCAAATACATTTTTGCAAAAAATCGCTAAAGTTTGCTTACGTTATATCATTACTGACTGCACTAGGTCGTGCCCCCTAGGGGACATATTTTCATGTCTGATCAGGGCGATAATAACCACCATAGACATTGAGGAGGGCTAGTCCCCCCAATAATTATAAATCGCTAAACCCTTTTTTGAAATATTGCCAATTCGAGAGAGAGAGAGTGAGAGAGAGAGAAAGAAAGAGAGAGAAAAGTGAGTTCTGTACGCTTCTGTGCCTTTCTATTTTCAGAGTTGGATGTTTACGTTCAAAAACGCGCTTTTATCTCTCGTTGCTGGAAAATGTAACATCGTGTGTCAGTAATTATTTGATACTGTTAATTTAAAAGTCTTGTTGTGGGCAGCGTTGCCAAGTTTCTTCTTTTCTCCTGGATGGTGAGACTGCACGATATTTGGTTTTTGTGTGTGTGTGTGTGTGTGTGTCCGTAAGCAGCGCATTAATATAGAACGACAATTAAAGGCTCTAATGCGACGACCCTATAGGGGTTGTGTGTTATTGCAGAGCTAGACTACTGTGTGCGGTGACGTGGAACGGCATGAGTAGTATTGTCCCCCAATTCTTAGGGGAATCATTTTCAGGGGAATGGGTATAAATAGATCGGATGGCCTATAAAGGTCTCTTTTGAAGTTTTGGAGATACTCCCCATCTTGAAGACAACACGTCAATTCCAGAACAAAATAAAAAAGTAAAATAAAATCTCCTTTAAATGTTAATGCCACCCAGGTAGCGGTGGGGGCGAGAGGGACTCAGTTATCCTATGCAAATTCTCCTGCTGTCCTGGGGGGTAAGTTATCCAACTAGGAGTAAAACCTTTAGCATCACGCAATTTCTTGTTCCTAAAAGTCCAGCTGCATGTGGGCCCGTGCCTCCCCGCGGTCGCACCAATCAGGTCCTCTGGCTCTCAGTAACTTGAGTGAATGGTGCTTAATGCTACATTGCAGTTGTCCTTTCAAGCCTTCACGCCATTCGACACCAATAGCCCTCATTTAGCATTCTAATTGAATCCATACCATCCATCAAGATGCAGCAGGACTGTTGAGGATGACTTGATAATGACTCCACTTGTCATCGTGCGATAGAGAAGAAAGTTCGTTTTTTGTTTTGCTATGAAGTGATTGTTATTCTTTTATTCTGCTTAAATCAATATCACAGCTGTATGGCCCGTGTCCCAGTGGCTGTAAGGTCCTTGAACCATGCATCACTCTGAGGTTAGGTTTATATTTCCCCATGCTGTTTGGTCCCTGGTGGCATTAAATAAATCTCTGGTGCCTGCGCTTAGGGTTTTATTGACCTCTTGCCAGTCTAATTTACATGCTTTTTTCTCCATCATGCTGGGATTGCTGCAAATGGTGCAATTTATCTTTCCGCAGACTTGTCTTTTTGAGCCACCCCGCGGGCCCCCCGGGAACGTCATCAGGTATCCACAACTCTTTCAATATTTTGAGACGTTGTAACAACACTATAAATCATGTTAGAGCTATGGAAGTAATACTTTCCACTTATCTTGCTTTGCAGCTGTCTTTGGAATAAGAGATGCTGTGATGTTTTGAATGGGTGCTCTGGAACCAATTATAATAAAGAAAGTACTTCTGTTGGGATTACAGAGCAAAACACAAAGTAAATTGAGAGACTTTTTATTGTTTAATTGGGTATTGTTGTAGCAACATGTGCGTGTCTGTCTATTTTAAACTGAAAATACACAGGGAGAAGAGCAAACGATGAGGTATAATGTTTTGAGTGGGAAAACCTGTGAGTTTTGACGTGACATGGAATGGTGTAATTTGATTTGGAAGGAAGCATGTTTACCTCAACCATCCCAAATTTCATTGAATGGTTCAATTCATTAAACACAGTGGGTCAATCCTGTTATGCAGTACCTTAAAAACTGAACATGCTTTTGTTATGCCAGTAATTTCAGAAAGTATTTATTTTCGAAAAGGATATATTAACTTAACTAAGTTAAATTTGATATGTTTAACCACCTTTTAAAAATTTCCTAATAAAAAAACAGATTATTAAAAAAAATTACATCACCATTTCGTCACTTGCTCACCAATGGATCCTCTTCAGTGAATGGGTGCCAGAATGTCCAAACAGATGATAAAAACATCATAATAATCCAAAGTAATCCGTACCACTCCAGTCCATCGATTAGTATTTTGTGAAGTGAAAAGCTCTGTGTTTGTAATGAACAAATCCATCAAGACATTTTTTTTTTTACTTCAAACCATTACTTCCAGCTAAAAATATGATTGTCTATCCATAAGATGCTTTTCTCTGAGTGCGAAAAGACTCTTGTCTGTTATCGGAGAGGATATGACAAAGATCAATCAACAGTTCCCAATGACACCATTCTAACAAAGATTTATGTGATTTTGATGGGATGGACTTTTTCACTGGAGGAAGCAGTATTATGGATTATGGACTTGTACTTTGGCCAGAAGTGACAGTTTACAGGTAATATGCCTTAACAATGGATTTGTTTCCTACAGACATGCAGTTTTTTGTCATGTGAATTACTTATGGATTATTTTGATGTCTTATGTAACTTTTTTTCTAGATTAGGTATTTTAAAACCTGTTAAGCTTTAGGTAATCCTCTCTAAAATCCATGTCTCTTGCACCTGAGTAAACGGCAGTAGTCTCTTTCATAGAATTTTTTTTTTCAGACAGCTCAAAATATAGGTCACATTCACATGTACACAACTTTTGCCATAAATACAAATTTTTTTTTCGAGTTTAAATCTGATTTCACTATGATTTTAAGGTGAGCTGCACTAAATAATGATCAAGGCAAGTTTGTTTCATTATGTGTCATAAGCAATATATATCAACACACGCTGTTGTCTCTGACAGATAAAGGCCATCGCATCTTGTGCTTTTAGTAATAACCTTGGGATTTGTTTCGGCCCACCTTGTATTCCCTCCCACGCTATACCTCATATTGGTTCACATAAATCTGGCCTATATAAAATCTGACAGCACAATTGTATTCAGATGTGAAATGTTTAGAGAACATCAGTATAATATGTAATCAAGTCCATTTTGATTATAGAGAAATGCAGATTGCTATACAAGCAATCTGAATGTGTTTATCAAAGCCAAGCTTAGCTTTGAGACTGGAAACTATTTTTGCTTTTGTGCAGTCAGAACGCCTACACACTACAGTTTACAATGGATGGTGCATCACATGGACATGGAGTAAAAAAATCGAAGCAATTTCCACTTGATGTCAATTTCCGATTTCAAAATGCAGTTTCTGAGACAAAGTCCTTTAAATGCTTGGGAATGCACTCTGGCAGCTATTTTTAGTCATGCAAGTGCAGCTCATATCTAATTTAATTTAATTGATGGTATCATAAACTTTAATTGATGGTATCATAAACTAAAAAAAAAAGTGAAAGCTGGTCTCACAATGTTTCCTAACGCCAACCATGTTGCCCCAGCTAACAAAACTGTGTTCTAAAAAGTTTGGCTGAAGTTCATATTAAGTTATTTCTGTTTGTTTTCACTGAACATTCAAAACATCCAGTTTAAAACAAAAAAATAAATATTTATTTCTTGGTTAAGGGAATCAGTGGGAAATGATGGTTGAATAACAAGGGTGTAGAAGCACCTAACTCTGGTTATAAGGCTAAAATTGACACCTCCTGCAAACGTATCCCCCAATTCTGATTGGTTGACCTCCTGCAAACGTATCCCCCAATTCTGATTGGTTGATTGGAATGTTGATCCAGGAACATGTAAATCAACCAATAACAGTTCATTTTGTTCTGCATAAAGTTTAGGGTGTGAAAATGTAAAGTCAGACTGGCACGCAACCGATAAATCATTCATTAAAGAATGTTGTGCAAATTTACTTAACATACTGTACTTTTGAAAATCCAGTGTTTAGTCGATCCTGATGTCACAGTTGTAAATATGGTTTGCCTTCATGACGGTTTTGTTTTCATATGGACCGTCACAGAACACGACACACGCATCTCCTTGAAATCGAATTCAACCAATCAGATGACAACTTTGAAACTCCCGAAATGTTTTATTTTGTTTGCCTTATGCATCAGACGTTCAACCAATGGTCCGTGGGCGTGACGTCTGAGGCTGAGACTGCATCTATGGTGTAGATGCCTGCTGTTTCTCGCCGAGTTCACCAAGTGCATTCTGTTTTATTTTTCAGGCTTTTGTAATAAAAACATAATGTAGCTAAATATGAATATCTGTTCTCAAGAGTAATCATCTGCCTCTGCACATATCACACCAACTGTATTATCTCAGCATTTTACCTCTGCAGAATTGGAATTCAAGCCACCTATACGTGTTGCATTTCATTTTCTATCAGTGCACACTGGCTTTCTTTTCATGACTTGAAAAGAAGATTAAATATTCTTTGAAAGACTCTTTCTCTCAGAATGAAAAACATTCTAAGCATTTACGCTCTTTGAAATGGTCTAAAAAGCTTGGCTTTGCCTCAGACTTAGTGCAAGTGCTGGTCAAAACATCTCGTAGTAGTGATGGACTACACTCTTAAAAATAAAGGTGCTTCACGATGCCATAGAAGAACCTTTTTGTCTAAATGGTTCCATAAAGAACCTTTAACATCTGAAGAACCTTTCTGTTTCACAAAAGGTTCTTTGTGGCGAAAGAAGGTTCTTCAGATTATTAAAAAGGTAAGAAAGGAGATGGTTCTTTAAAGAACCTTTGACTAAATGGTTCTTTGCGGAACCAAAAATGGTTCTTCTATGGCATCGCTTGAAGAACCTTTTGAAGCACCTTTATTTTTAAGAGTGTACAACAAAATAAGAGGAGCTGGAAAACAGCAGTCTGACATTTTTGGCAAGCCTGTGAATGATAGATTACTGACCTTAGCAGACCCGTGATCAATACTGTAAAAACCAACCAAGGATTGTGTTTCAGACTCACCTGCATCTGATAACCCCTACATCTGATAATGCAGCCCGGCATGCATTTATCACCATTACCTGAATTCCTGAATTCCTTCTTGTGCATCAAGAGCCACTGATCACACTTAACTTAATCTGCCAGTATAGCCAATGACACAAACAGAAGGCAAGGCCACTGAGGGCGTACTCTTCCATGGAAATCATGTGGCAGGACCGAATGCGCAGCTGCCCCCAGCAGTCTGTTGGGCTGTAACGCTTCATTCTGTGGCACCGTGGTCCTGTCACTCAACACTTCATAAAAGCCGGTCGGGTCCCCAGCACGATAACATCATCCGCCATTCTCTAGATTAGACCCTTTTCACTGGGATTTCATCAAGATAATGCATGTTTTGTGTGCGTGCCACGACACGCTAATTGCAAGCCATTAGCGAAAGCATTTGGCAGGCTTCGGAGGAAGGCGTCTTATGCGTACAGTCTTAGATTTCTGTAACAGTGAGTTCATTGTCACCCAGCTCTATTCAACACAAATGGGGCTTTCTGTTACCCACAATTGTCTCTTCCTGTATTAGTTTTTCAATGAAAGGAAGATAGATTACTCCTTTGTGGTTAATAAAGGACATCATGTCAGATTTCTTTTTTTTAACCATTTTGTGTCTCACTGTAAAGTGTATAATATAAAAATATATTAGAGTGATTTCTGAAGGTTTGTGTGACACTGAAAGCTGGAGTAATGATGCAGAAAATGCAGCTTTGCCAACACAGGAATAAATTATATTTTAAAATATAGTAAACACATAACAAAATATATTAAAATACAAAAAACTTAATGTATGCAGTGCAATAATATTTCTTAATATTACTGTTTTACTGTATTTTTGATCAAATACAGCGTGGTGTATCGGACCTTATTTCAAAAAACGTTTAAAAAATAGTTGAAAGAAGTAATTTATGAGATATAAAACAAATACTCTTCTATATTTAATTATTCTTGTTATGCAAAAGCTGAATTTTCAGCATCATTCCTCCAATCTTCAGTGTCACATGATCTTCAGAAATAATTCTAATATTCTTATGTTGCTACTCAAGAAACTTTCCTTACTACTATCAGTAGCTATGTTTCCATCCAAAGTTATCAGAATCAGAATGAGCTTTATTGACAGGTATGTTTACACATACAAGGAATGCGTTTTAGGTACAGCAGCTCCACAGTGCGACAGAAGTGACAGTTGCCCAAAAGACAAAGACAGCAGTTTAATAGCAATAAGAATAATATACAAGTATACAACTAATAATGTGGCAAATAGGCCACACAATATACAAAAGAGGCCAATTTTAGTATACTGTCCAGGTATGTTATAGTGCAAATTTTTGAAATGATAAATACGTATTTGCGTTAAATAATGTATAAGTAGTATTGGTGTGTTCCCCCCCACGTTGTTTGTCAATTGTCATGAGATGGTCTTGGGTCCTTAGGGAAGAAACTGTTCAGTGCCTGTGCTGGCTAATTTGCAAATTGGAATATCGCATAAAGCATTTGCGAATAAAGCACCATTTCCATCCAGTGATTTGAAGAGGACAAAGTCGTCACTTCCTAATGAACTTGTACTAAATATTACGAAGAAAAATGTAATTTGCTGCAGTAGGAGAAAGCACTGTATATAATAATTAGTGTATAAATACGATAAATTACGAGCTTCAGAGCGTGCAGTTGAAACGCGGTCATGTTATCTTATTTTTGGAGCCTGCTGTTTGGGAACGCAATTCTGTGAGTTAATTATAACGAAACACTTTGACGAGACTTTGCTCAAGCAAGCATTTTAGAATGACAAAACTAGCAATCAGATGCTGTGCAATGAGATCGGTCCGTGGTGGGGTCGTGCCAGGTATGCTGTCGTCCATCAGCAAATCACTTTTCTTTTTTAAATGCGCTTCAAGGAATTTTAATTCAGTTTTAAAGTGTTTCCAGCGAATTTATGTGCCTGTTGTTTCTACGGGGTAAAAATTATTTTTACTTAGGTTGAGCGCCTACGTTTTTTAGAATGCGCATGCGGTTTCATCCAGCGTTTTTTGTAGTGGAAAACCATTTGTGGATGTGTTGTGTGTGGTGTGCCTGTTGTATGGGTGGTTTATAGACACGATTTGTATATATACAGGGTATGACATAGGTATTCAACGATAAAGTTATTTAATTAGACATGTTTCAGTGTCCCCCGGTGCATTCCATGGCTTAAAATTCAGAATGAGTTTTTTCGAAAATCTAAAAATGCTTAAAGTTTCCTGTGAGAGGTAGGTTTAGGGGTAGTTGGTTGGTATTGCAAATAGAAAATACGGTGTTGGTTAGTATAAAAACCATTACGCCTATGGAGAGTCCCCATAAACCATAAAAACAAACCTCTGTGTGTGTGTGTTTGGGGAATTGTTTTGTGTGTCTTGAAGTGAACTCTGCAAGCCTACCTCTTTATGAAAAGGGTGGTTGACTCTTAATGTGCGGTCACTTGCGATAAACTAATAATAACTCTGAGATATAGTACTCAGAAATATAGTAGTTGAAGTCTGAACATTTTGTTTTTTATTCCTAATTGTGTATTTTGTATTTCAGCACTTTTTTAGTAGTTTGGGAGCACAACTGTGATTCCTCACTCCCACTTCGCCACTGGCAGAAACATAACATTTCTTTCATGTAAGAATTTCCCTTTTATGTCTAACTTCACAATCCAATGCCCATTTCACAGTAATAAAAAAGAGCTCCTGCCCTGTTTGTCTCTTATATGAGTTGCAAGCACTAAACACTAAAATGTAGTCATTAAACAGATTTTTTTCCCTCACAGAATGAAATGAAATAAAATGACTTCTGTAGTAAATACCGCGTACATTGTGTTACATCAGTCATGCATTCACTGAGACTTGATTGCTTACATTCACTGCAATCGTGACTAGGCAAAAAATGACATGTTTTACTTCTATAATGAGTTTTGTAGCAATTTGTGGACCATTTTCCAGCCAAATGCATTGCATTTGAAACACTGCAGTGCCTAGCACTAGATGAAATCATTTCCTTGCATTAACCGTCTTAGATTTGTGCTTAACCACACAGAGATCTCATCGATTGAATAAAGAGTGCAGCACAGGGCCTGATCACATATGTTGGAGATCATTCATCACCGTAGCATGTGCGGAACGGCCGGGCTCTGCTCCCACACTGGAGGCCACGATGTGATTTCAGACGCTCCCTTCCTGTATTAGTGATGCTGTCTGCACAAGCACATGGTTTATCACTTCAGCTGGCAATCAATTAGTTCCCAATCAATAGCCTCTCGCTGGCCAACAGGCAACAAATTAGCAGCCTCTCTCCGCTTGCACTACACTTGTTTATCCCGGGAACTTGTTTTTCATCGGGAATCTAACCCGTTCTGCTAGCAGCTTAAGCTCGACGTTTTGCCACGTGTATCCAGGTGTTTAATTAAACAAATATTTTATGAGCAAACATTCAAGCTCTTTCGGTACTAGACAAATGGATGTTTCTGTGTTTAAAAAAGGGTCACTTAGAGGAGTGAATAATGGGCACGAAAACAGAGCAGACGCTAAAAGCTGTTAATTACTAGGTTTCATTCAGAAAGCAGTCATGTCAATTTCTGTCTAATAACTAGTTGCCGTAAAACAGGAAAAACTTTTTCATTGAGCATCGTAGCATCACATTTCGAAAGGCCTTTTTCATATGCAACTGCCACTGGAGACACTTTCAAATGATTTCCATATTACTCTTTCATTTTAAATGGATGCTATTAGGCAAAAAAATAAGCTTTATTTGTCCTCTCATTTTAAAAGGCTCCAGTGCGCCACCATCTGTACGGTGATGGCAGACCTCTCACATTATGCACAGTGACACCCTTCTTGTTGTTGTTGTTTGTTTTTTTTTAAAATGATCTCAGTCTTATTCATCCATTTTGTCTCTTCTTTTTATAAGTGTATCAGTGGTTCCAATTCCACTTCTCTGCAAATGTAATTTCCAAAGGTCACCTTCCCTGAGAATAAATTATCTCCACAATGCAAGGTCATTCTCCGTCTCCAGCGCATTCAGAACGAGATAACAGTTTTGTTCACAGATTTGCCGGCCTTTCTCTCCCTCTCTCTATCTCTCTCTCTCTCTCCCTCTCTCTCTCTCGCCCCCCCCCCCCCCCCCCACCCCCTCTCATTGTGCTTGTAAGAAATTTAGTTTGATGTCATATTTTATCAAATACAAATAGTCATTTTGCAGCTGTGAATTGATGAATTATCTCAGGTACCTCTTACTGTATGCAGGGATTTTTTCCATTCATTCCAAAGCAGTTTTAGCGCACACAGCTTGACTGAAATAATGGTGTACAGCGAACAGTGGGAAGCATTCAGGAAAGGATCTGGCCATTCTGGGTGTTTCTTCAACTATTTCTTTAACAGCTTTGGCCCCTGTCAATTTTATACAGTAAACTCTCATAAAACACATTTTGACACTTGCACTATTTAATTTATCCACTAATAATGACCAGCAACGTACATACATTAGTAATTTTTCCCCGAACCGTGCATTCATCCATCCATATATTTATATATACACTGTTGTTCAGTAAGATTTGTAATGTTTTTTAATAGAGTCTCTTATACTCATCAAGGCTGTATATATTTGATCAAAAATACAGAAAATTAAAACAGTAATATTGTGAAATATTATTGCAATTTCAAATATTGGTTTCCCATTTCTAATAAACACTGTTCTTTTTAACATTTTATTCTTCAAAGAATCCTAAAATAAATTATTAAAGGTCCCAAAAAATATTAAGCAGCACAACTGTTTTCAACATTGATTATTAATCAGCATATTAGAATGATTTCTCAAGGGTCATGTGACACTGAAGACTGGAGTAATGATGCTGAAAATGCAGCACTGCGTCACAGAAATAAATTAGGTTTTAAAGTATATTAAAATACAAAAATGTTATTTTAAATTGCAATAATATTTCATAAAATTGCTTTTCTTTCTATATTTGTGATCAAATAGATACAGCCTTGATGAGCACAAGAAACTTCTTTAAAAAACATAAAAAATCGTACTGATCCCAAACTTTTAAACGACACTGTGTATAGATATATAAAGTAGTGGCTTAAACTAAATGATGAAGGCGTGGTTATTTATTTATTTATGTCCCTTCACATAACAAACGGTTATATAAAATCTGTTAGTTTTAATTTAAAAAATCAACCCCCAGCATGCTTTATAGATCCTGTGGCCCAAATCATTTCTGAAAGGAAAATAAACAGCCACTTTGTATAGTCAGGCAAATTAACAACATTTCTGTTGAGGTCAACTAAAGCTTGTGTATGAATAAGAATAATTTTTAGGTATAGAAACTGCATTTAAAATTATTGTTCATGAAAACATACAACAAATTCAATTAATTCAGCCCCCAGGACAGGTGCCTGCAGTTAAAGAGACGTTGTTTATGCCACTGATCGTTCCTTTGGCTGCCTGTGATTATGTGTGGGTGGTTTGTGTTTAGATGTGGAAGTTGTCAGTCACTGGATCACAGTGATCACAATGGCATGGTAAAAGACTGCTCATTTGCTAATGGTCTTTAGCAGGCAATGCTATTTGCTTCCCATCAGCTGAGTGGATGAGCAGCTTCATTTGCTGTGGCTGTCTGCCAGTGCAACTCACTCTCTCTCCTCACTACCCACAGGTCTATTCAAGCTCAAATATATAAACAATGATTTTGCCATCTCGTTATCATTGCAGACAGAGAAATTAAATATTGATTCTCCCCACAGGGAAAAATAATTGCTGTGCAGAAATTACCTATTCTCCCTCTTTCTCGCCGCTCCCAAGCCGTTTCTGCTGTCACATTTTACCTCAGGAATTTGTGGCTAATTTTGACTTTAATGGCTTTTGCTGCCTATGAAGATGAAGGAGTCCACTTTTTTTCAGAATGAAGCACCGAATGTTACAGTAATCCATGCACAGTGCAAAAATAGACACACGAGGGAGAATATGTCTTATATGCTCTCTCTGGGGCATATACGACTGTTTTGCAAATCATCATGTCACATAATTAATATTAATGAGTCAAGCTGATAATGCAGTTTATTATGTGCCCCCCTCTGCTGCTTTTCAGTTCCTGTGGCCCAAATCATTTATAAATGAAAAAAAAACAGTTTTGTTTAGTCAGACAAATTAACCACATTAACATTGAGGTAGACTAAATTTTGTTTATGAAATAATTAAAGGGGTCATATGATCCTTTTTTAAAGATCATTATTTTGTGTATTTGGTGTAACAGAATATGTTGACATGCTTTAATGTCCAAAAAACTAATTTTTCAAATACCGTACATTATTGTAGGCCTCTAGCCTCGCCTTCCTCAAAACGCTTCGTTTTCTCTACAAAGTCCCCTCCTTCCGCAAGCGCAGTCCCTGCTCTGATTGGGCCACTGACCCATGCATGGAATGGCCGTAACACCGCAAGCATCGTCCGGAAATGTACGCCACCTACCATAAAATGCGAGCTCATCTTTCAAATATTTAAAGGTCAGAGCCGAAAGGGGAACGAGTGCGCGTGACATGACCCCAGTGATGAGCTGGTATGTGTTTGCGTACACAGCCACCGGTAGACAGCTGCTGCCACTTGATGTTACCCTGTCTGTCCTCTCTCCGCATCCTCTCTGCATCTCTCTCTCTCTCTCTCTCGCTCTCGAGACAATCCTCCGGACCCCTCGAGCTCCACAGTCTCCGGACCGCGTCTCTCTCTCTCTGCGCTCTCTCTCTCTCATCACCCCAAGGTCGCACGCACGCACTCACGGTCACACACACACACACACACACGATGCGCCAAACTCCGCATTTGAACAGTCCAGTAGCAAATACTTAAACTAATCACAAAACAGTCGCTGATTCAGAAGCGCCAGATTTGTCATAGCAAAGTCGGAAATACCTCCGCTCCTATGTTACGAACGGTCGTCATAAAATGCATTGCTGTTCTGTTGTAAGTATCTTAAAGATTCCTAAATGCATCTACTTTCGGAAGGCCAAATACAGTGCTTTTGCTTTCGCCTAGAAACACACACAGCGTCTCCCTGACATGGCTGCTTCAACACTAACTGCGGTTACTAAAACCACACCTTCTTTCTTTGCATGAACATTTAGGCAGCGTTATGCAAATCTTCCCACAAAGTGAAGTAGATATGTGGGGCGTGTTAGAACGAGCTGTTTTAGGAGGGCGTGGATGAGTCTTGACTTTTATAAAGAATATCTCTTGGGTTTGAGACTTTAGTCTTGCAACTTTACATATCTTCTTTAAGCACCAAGAGCTTGTAACACACCAAAGAGAAAAGAAAAATTGAAATCACATCATATGACACCTTTAATAATTGATAAGATATAGGTCATTATAAACTGAATCTTGCAAGCTTGATAGAACTAAAAACTAAATAAATATAACAATTAAAACAAATAAATATGTGAAAAATGTATTCCCTACATTATTACAGAAGAGCTATTCTACTAATTTAGATTTATTATTTTATGCAATAGTTACGTTATTTGATTGCTTCAGTGAATTGTTTCTTTTAAATTTAATTGTTCCTTTCTTTATTGTGAGTATATTTTTGTTTGTTTGTTTTTGGATGGTTTTAATCATTTTAATGAGGCATGCTAAACTAATGGGGAAAGCGCTTCATCAGGATAAGTCAATCAGAGTATAATATCAGCACATTACAGTAACTCACCGAATGTGTGTGAACATGAATGAACACTAATGCCTGTACTAATTGGCCCAGGGCAAAATGTGACAGTGCAGCATAAAACACTAATAGTGCACTAAAATGTTTGGTCTAATGGCCTAAAAATTGGTAACAGTTTGAAAAAAAACAATTCTAATATTACTGAATAAACTTGATTCTGTTAAACTTTTAAAAGAAGAAATAACTTCTTAGGATAACAGTTATACATATCCTGTTTTAAATCAGATTTTAGACAGATTTAAACAACATTCCTTTACTTATAAATATTTTCTCCAAATAAGTGTTTTTTTTTTTTAAATTAAAGTACATGCATACATTTATTAATAAAAATGTTATTCATTTTTATTTGAAATATTTAAAATATGTATTAATATTTTAGACATCTTCCATTTTTGTATTCAAAGATTAATCAGAAATATTCCCTAAGTCTTTGAAAAATCTCTTCTCATTTCGACACCCAGAACCCAAGAAGTCTGGCCTCTTTCTTTCAGAAAAAAGTTACAGGAGAGGAAAACACACACACACACACACATTAGTTTAGTTTAGTTTTATTTTAGTCTACAGTGCGGAACAGAAAAAGAATTATACCAGGCCTTGAGTCCAGCTGCAGCTGTTATGTTTGTTTTCCAGGGCCTGTCTGATATGAATTATTCTGATGACTGTTGTTGGTTACAGTTGATTGTAACTGCAATCTGTATTTGTTTCTGCGTTATGCTTTCAAACAATATTTGTATAGATTTACATTGATTTTGGCCCCGCCAGTCATCATTTGCACTTGTTTGAGGTTTTCATAGCTGCGCATGTATTTCTGTATGTTGACAAACAGTAATATATATTAAGGCTCATGTCAGTTGCTGTACAGCAGAACAGAATCTGTTCATTTAGCAGCAGTTTTGTGATCAATGCAGTTAAACCTTTAGGATATTAAATAGCCGAGGGCCAGTTTCAACCAAAACAGATTAATCCTAAACCACCACTCAATGAGAAATCAATAGCAGTTCAGGGTTTAGGCAGGGCTTTGGTGATGCGCATTATATGCAACTACAAATTAGATTTAAAAGCATATTATTATTGTGTGGACTACAAATTATCCAAACTTTAATGAACTCTAAATGGAAAGAAATACATTTTCTTGAAAACAAGGACAATCCTGCAGGTATTCAATAAAAAGCATATTTAGAAAGCAATAATGCAAATACTTCATGAACATCACATATTAGAAATACTTAAACACCCTCAACTCACATTACACATTAATGGACATTATTCACTTTTCGTATTCATCTCTCAACATATCTCTCATAGTGAGAAAATATTAATAAACGCTCCTTACATAAATGCATTGCCTTAAATGCATTGCAAATTACCTTGACTTTTGAGATTTTTTTTTAAAGCATTTTCCTCATATTTTATCTGAACATATAATATGTATAAGACAAGTTTGTACAAGATGTAGTTGTAGTTCATCTTTTCTACATAGATACTTAAGTGATTTGTTTAACATTTACGTCATGTTGACAACTTCATGTGTGGTGCTCTTGGAATATAATTTTCTTTAAATAGGTTAATAAAGAAAAAGTAATCTTGAATCATGTTGTAGTTAAATTTTTTATTTGGCTAGTTAAAAATCGTAAAAAAAAAAATTAGAATCGGTCAAACATTCTGAAAAAACTGCTGCTGTTTGCCAAATCGCCCAGCCCTACATAGCCTTGACCAGAATAACTATAGTGTTATACGATTGCATTGTAGATTGGTGTATATTCTCACAAATTGTCATGATGCACATGTGTTTTTCTTTCAGAGACATTCGATGAGCTGCAGCAGAGGAGGTGGTTGTCCTGGTCCGAATGTCAGCTCGCTGCAGACACCTGGAGATTTGAGCTTTTTCTCCAGTCAACTTGCTGTCCCCACAGTGGAGTTCACATACTCAGAGTTCCCTAAAACAGAGGTGTGTTAACATACTCATGCAAATTTACCCACATCAGTAATCCAATCCTTCATTAAATGCACTGTAAGTGCAGAAGATGTTAACAATGAACAGCCATTTTCTGCACCCCTGTCCACAGATGGGGAAAATGTTTTCAAGAGGCAGACACATAAAAGTCTAATGCACAGCATACGTTTCAGATGCTGAACAATTTCCCATACGAGCACTAGCTTGTAAAGATACCATGAGGAGATATCTCTTATTCATTTCTTGCTATTTAGAGGTGCAGTTAAAGACCCAGAATCTCCAGTCAGGACACTCATATAGAAGTATATGAGTGTTTACAGTATTTTGTGTGTGTGTGTGTGTGTGTGTGTGTGTGTTTGAGACAAATGAGGACATAAATTTGTATAATGACAAAAGGTATTACAAGGAGAAGGTGACTTTTCAGGACATTACCCCATGTCCCCACTTTTCAAAACACTTATAAATCACACAGAATGGAGTGTATTGAAAATCTGAAACAGCACAAAGTTTCCTGTATGGGGTAGGGTTGGTGTAGGGCAATAGAATATATGGTCTGTACAGTATAAAAACATTACGCCTATGGGATGTCCTCACTTTTCACAAAAACAAACCTGTGTGTGTTTTTTGTACAAACCTTTTAAGCTGGAAATCGTTAAATTATTCTAATTTGCTGCATTAATTAACAAAAAAAAACAAAAAAAAACATGATACTACATCACAGGATAGTGTCAGGGATCAGCCAAATTTCCATGTGCATAGAGAAACAAGGATGTTTAGCAAGGTTCTGCAGTTTTGTGCTATTGTCATAAAGCAAGGCCAGACACAATGGGTAAGTGAAAGACAGGATGGTTTATTGATACAAGATGTGGATGAGTGGAACGGGTGAGGTTAAGGCAGGTGAGTGTCAACACAGTGAATGATTCTAGGGTTCTTATCTGAGTTCTGATGGTGTGTGTCTTATGCTGGTTTCGTGGAGATCGTGGAACAGATTCTAAGGAGTTGTTGGAGGATCGCGGGAGAACCAGAAGATAAGTCTTTCTAGGAGAATATCATATAGAGAGTCCAGAACAGTTCATAGGAGTGAACGGTAGACCGAACAGTGAGTGACTGTGATGTGTGTGTATTTGTAGTGTGGCTTGATTGGTGACCACAGGTGCGGGTGATTAGAACTCAGGTGACTGTGATGGGGTGATTATCCTGGCTGGTGACTGCAGTGACTGTGATGAATCCCTGACAGCTATATAGTTGTTTACCCTAGTAAAAAAGTAATACATTCAAAATACATTTATTACATACCACTTATAGTTCAAATCTATTAACATATTTACTAACATGTCGCTCGAGACTAAAAACTCAAATGCGCAAAAAAAAAGTAATGGATAAAAAAAGAGTATACATAAATATATAATTGGATATTTGGATACATATGCACACCTATGTTAAGTGTTGGCCAGTGGTACAATTGTTGCTTTTAACTTGACAGATCCAGAGTGAATTCTAAAATTCAAATAGGATTGACTTTGGCATCTGTCTGCAGTTAGAATGCATTCCCAGAAACCTGTGAGAGGGGTTTGCGCTCACTGCGACCCTAATGCTTTCATACACTTTAATGTGGATTCTCTGGTTCAGCACAGACTGTCACGTCATTCTTCTGCAACCCCGTTGCCTCATTATGATACGTGAGGAACTGCTTCCTGATGTGTAAAATGATCTTCCATTTTCCTCCATCACACAGCAGCACGGTCAAACCCCAGGACTCCTTCACAGGCGGCATCAATGTTGCATTCCATCTGTCAAAGCCCTGATGTCTGTGCTTTATCTGTTATGTCCTTTCAGATGGCACATGCGAGTGTATCCCAGGAGCAACAAGCTCTCTCTTCCTTTAAAATAAACACTCAGGAAGCCTGCCTTGTAAATTGCATACATATGTTCCCTCATTTTCATTGCTCTTGAACTTTATCTGAACGCATTCTGCATCTCGATGGCTTTTATGATGTATCTTTATACTTCCTCACCACAATGTAGGTGGTTAGATCCATTTCAAGTTGTTCTTTTCTGCTTCCTGGGCTCATAAACACAATGTAACAGCGTAGGAGTTGAGCATTTCACACATGGAGTGAGTCCTTTCCTCTTTCCTCTTTCTGTACAGTACATATTTCAGCCTTTTTCTCACGCTGTGGTGGTTGACACTTTCTGCATGCTGACTTGTACATCTGTCTCATCCGGCACACATGCCTGGATAAGCATTTGCAGTGCAATGCTAGTGTGCCTTAAACTGTGAGTGTAACCTTTTCCTGGCATTCGAGCCATCAGGCTGCATTAGCGCTGGGGGTGGCTGGTGTGTTTGGGAACAACACGGTCTGTGCTGTGACATCCAGCTCCCAGCATCCCTGATTCTGCTCTCTGCCACGTGCCTCCGCCCCAGGAGCCGTCGCTCTCCCAGCTAGCAAAATCAAAATGACATACTTGGGCCTTCATATGCTAACAATACTTACAGTGCCTGTAAAAAGTACTAACCCCCTTGGATTTTTACATTCTCGCTCTTTTTGCACTGATTAAAGCTCTTTAATGTCCTTTATAATATACAGTATATATATTTATATACAGCGGGTAAAATAAATATTGAAAACATCACCATTTTTCTAAAGGTGCTGTTGACATGAAATTTTCACCAGATGTTGGTAACAATCCAAGTAATCCATACATACAAAGAAAACAAAACAAAACAAAACACATGGTCTGCACATCACTCCAAAACATCATGGTGTAGCACTGGCAAAATTCATATAATTGAAGGAAGGATGAATGGAAAATTTACCGAGACCTTCTTGATAAAAATCTGCTGCCATCTACCAGGGTGATGAAGATGAAATGAGGGTGGACATTCCAGTGAGACAATGATCCCAAACACAGCCAAGGAAACTCTCATTTGGTTTCAGAGAAAGAAAGTAAAGCTGCTGGAATGGCCCAGTCAATCACCTGACTTGAATCCAATAGAAAATCTATGGAAAGAACTATAGATCAGAGTTCATAGAAGAGGCCCACGGAACCTTCAATATCTGAAGACTTGTTTGTGTGGAAAATCACACCTGAGCAATGCATGCAACTAGTTTCGCTATACAGGAGGCATCTTGAAGCTGTCATTACCAACAAAGGCTTTTGTACAAAGTATTAAATACATTTCAGTAAGCTTGTTCAATACTTTTTCCCTGGGTCATTCCATTTTATTACACAGAACTTAATTTCTGAACTTATTTGTATTGTTTTCTTTGTATGTATGGATTACTTGGGTTGTTACCGACATCTGGTGAAAATTCCATGTCAACAGCACCTTAGATATTTTAGAATTTACTAAGAAACGGGTTATTTTCCCGCTGTATGTTGTTCAATACTTATTTACCCGCGCTATATTATATATATATAAGAAAAAATATTATTATCTATATACAGGTGCATCTCAATAAATTAGAATTTTGTGGAAAAGTTCATTTATTTCAGTAAATTCAACTCAAATTGTGAAACTCGTATATTAAATAAATTCAATGCACACTGACTGAAGTAGTTTAAGTCTTTTGGTTCTTTTAATTGTGATGATTTTGTCTCACATTTAACAAAAACCCCACCAATTCACTATCTCAACAAATGAGAATACTTCATAAGACCAATAAAAAACATTTTTGAACCTAAATTGGGTGGCCTTCTGGAAGTATGTTAATTTACTGTACATGTACTCAGTACTTGGTAGGTGCTCCTTTTGCTTTAATTACTGCCTCAGTTTGGCGTGGCATGGAGGTGATCAGTTTGATCAGTTTGTGGCACTGCTGAGGTTTGTATGGAAGCCCAGGTTTCTTTGACATTGGCCTTCAGCTCATCTGCATTTTTTGGTCTCTTGTTTTCTCATTTTCCTCTTGACAATACTCCATAGATTCTCTATGGGTTCAGGTCTGGTGAGTTTGCTGGCCAGTCAAGCACAACCAACACCATGCTCATTTAACCAACTTTTGGTGCTTTTGGCAGTGCCAAATCCTGCTGGAAAATGAAATCAGCATCTTTAAAAGCTGGTCAGCAGAAGGAAGCATGGAGTGCTCAAAAATTTCTTGGTAAACGTGTGCAGTGATGTTGGTTTTCAAAAAACACAATGGACCAACACCAGCAGATGACATTGCACCTCAAATCATCACAGACTGTGGAAACTTAACACTTCAAGCAACTTGGGCTATGAGCTTTCTCCACCCTTCCTCCAGACTCTAGGACCTTGTTTTCCAAATTAAATACAAAACTTGCTTTCATCTGAAAAGAAGACTTTGGACCATTGAGTAACAGTCCAGTTTTTTTTATCCTTAGCCCAGGTAAGACGCTTCTGATGTTTTCTGTGGTTCAGGAGTGGCTTAACAATAGGAATACGACAACTGTAGCTTAATTCCTTGACACGTCTGTGTGTGGTTTCTCTTGATGCCTTGACCCCAGCCTCAGTCCATTCCTTGTGAAGTTCATTCAAATTCTTGAATCGATTTTGCTTGACAATCTTCATAAGGTTGCGGTTCTCTCGGTTGGTTGTGCTTTTTTTTTTTCTTCCACACTTTTTCCTTCCACTCACTTTCTGTTAACATGCTTGGATACAGCACTCTGTGAACAGCCAGCTTCTTCGGCAATGAAATGTTTGTGGCTTACCCTCCTTGTGACGGGTGTCAATGATTGTCTTCTGGACAAACTGTCAGATCAGCAGTCCTCGCCATGATTGTGTAGTCCCTGGTGAACCAAACTGAGAGACCATTTTGAAGGCTCAGGAACCTTTGCAGATGTTTTGAGTTGATTAGCTGATTGGCATGTCACCATTTTCTAATTTGTTGAGATAGTAAATTGGTGGGTTTTTGTTAAATGTGAGCCAAAATTCTCACAATTAAAAGAACCAAAGACTTAAACTACTTCCGTCTGTGTGCACAGAATTTATTTAATACACGAGTTTCACAAAAGTTGAATTACTGAAATAAATTAACTTTTCCACGACATCCTAAATTTCTTATTGAGAGCACCTTTTATACTATTAGGGGGTGTAAACAGTACACCTCTTCATATCCATATATTTTCATGTCTTTCGGTTCGGTATGCATGTGTACCGAACAAATCAGCTTGTAAACAAAATGTCACGTAGAATTTCATTTAGAAAATTAGAAGAGCATTTTGCGAAATATTGGACCTATACTTTACCAGTTAATGATGCCTTAATTATTTAATGTATATGTTTAAACAAATATTTTATGAAAGTTTAAAGTTATTACTCTTTAAATTATTATATTTCAATAACAAATAGAAACTGTATAATTTAGAAATTAATTTAACATTATTTACCATGTTCGCTGCAATTTTTTAATTTGAGGTGTTGATTATTCTAGTTAAAAAATAATAGAATTGAGTTTGGCCTCCTGTTGTGAGTGTAACCTATAGTAATGGAAAAGGCTCCTACAGTTTAGAGCAGAAGCTGAGGTAGATTTTTATCCCTAAGAAAATTTTAAATATAATTGAATTTATTTAACGAAATAGCAATTTGTTCAGTAAACCATTGTTATATATAAAAAAAAATAGATAAGTTTAGTTTTTAGTCCTCGTCCTGTACCGAAACCATACGAACCGGGACGGCAAAACCGAGGTACGTACGAACTGTCATGTTTTGTTTACCTTTAACACCCCTGATATACAGTATTTATTGTTCTTATATTTTGTCATTTTTAGATTTATATCTCAAAGATAAATGAAAATACTAAATGCTGACTTTAATTTTAAATTAAATGTTTTTATTTAGTTTGTAGATTTTTTCATATTTTACATTGTATATTATGTTTTTCAATAATTTTGTCTTTTTTAGATTTAGTTATAACTTTTTTTTATTTATTTAAATCTCTTTTATAAATGTCCTTTTTTGCATTACACATGTTAAATTATTTTTAATATTATATAATGTTTTAATATTTTAATTTTATGATAAATCATTGAAAACATTAACACTTAAGCAGGAGGTGAATACTTTGTATGCATGTTTGATTTTCTAAGTGATTAATTAATGTATTTATTTATTTAAAACTGTTTGTAGTTGCATAGTTAGAGCATTTCTGTGATATGCCTGAAAAAACAGCCTTGTTTTTGCCTTGTTGTGATTGAACATTTGAAACCAGACCAAGCAGCAATGGGAACTAAACTAAAGCAATACGGATTCTAGCAGAAATGACAATCTTCCTGAATCAAGCGTTTTTTTACAAAACCATTTGATGAACCTCTTCTGTTTCGGAGCACTAAAGACAGTAGTCTAATGCAGAGTGACAGATCAGGAAGTATATCTCCACCCATGCTAATGTAACTCCCTCTCCAGATGGCCTTAATGCCTGCGGCTGAGGGTCAGAACTGATCTCTAACTCAGAAATCTGCCTGACCATGCAAAAATCTGTCACCAGTTGTTTACTGGGAGCCTTCCCCACCCAGGGTTACCATCCGGCTCTTGTCCTGGAAAGTCAGAGGTTTGTTGGCTGTGAACAGACAGCATGTTCAAGTTTCTTGGCCCGAGGTGCTGTATTAGTGTCTGCACAACTAATCTAATTAGCAGTGTGAAGCAGCGGCAGCTGGATGTAGTAGATCCGTAGGGTCTCTGCGCTTCAAAATCATATGGCAGTTCCCTTTGCTAGCTAGCTCGCTGCTCACAGCTGACAGCTACGCTAGGCTTGTCTTAGCCTACCATCTGGTTTCTGCCGTTGGCGACGACTGTGTGGGAAAAAATATTGGGTGTAACATGCACATGTGCTTTAGTACGATATAGTAAAGGTCTCATCTACATGACATCTATATATGTATCCTACTCTGTCTACCAGAGAGGATGCAATACATTAGTATCTGTATTATATAGTGTCAAAGATCAAGTCGTATGGGAGTTGATAGAGATTAATAGTTGCCAAGGAGAAATAATTCATTATTACTAGAGATCTGTACTTTCTATATTACTATATTATTATAAAAAGCATATAATCAGCATATTAGAATGATTTCTGAAGAATCATGTGACACTGAAGACTAGAGAATCCAGTTCCATCACAGGAAAAATAATATTAAGTGGTCAATGCAATGCAACGCAACGCGTAAAAAGACAGTATAAGTCGTTATAATCCGTAATTATGTCCCCACTGGATGCAACAAGTGCCTCGTTTGTAATGGGTTTTAATGTTTTTGTCTCGTCGCTCCGGCCGGGACACGGCATCAACAGTATGGTAGGGGCGTTTAACATTTCCGTCACATGCTTGAGGTAGTCGGCCAATCACAATGCACTGGATAGCTGGTCAATCACAGCACAACTTGTTTTTCAGAACGATGAGCTTTGTAAAATCGACGGGGCATAGAGGAGAAATAATAATGTACAGTATGTGGAAAATTGTTTTTTTTAACTTTAAACCGCATAAACACATTCATTACACCAAATACACAAAATTATGTTCTTTTAGCAGCATCATATGACCCCCTTTAATATATATATATATATAGATATATTTTCTAATATATAAATTATATATATATATATATCTATATATATATATATAATATATATATACTCGTGTCTATATATATATAGATCTATATATATATATCTATATATATATAAATGTTCATTCCCATCCGGTGATAGAACTGGATTCTCCAGTCTTCAGTGTCTTCATATATACCGTATATTCCTCTGGAAACCTCTGTCTGTGTTTCAACACTGGTGACTGGAGAAAAACTTTTTTTTTTGTCCTGTCCTGTCTACAATTTTCTCATCTGAAAATGCCTTTCATTCATATTCTCCCTTTTTTTAAATTGTGACCGTTTTGCTAAAATGATGGCAGTGATCCGCTGGTACCATCAGCAAACACATACAAAGAGGGCATTGAAGTTTGAGAGCTTTAAGTTGCAATCATTCTGTAATAGCTTGACTGAGTCCCTGATTGGGTTTTCATCATTGACTCGGCTATTTCCTGATTATCTCTGTGAAGCTGCTTTGACACGATCTGTATTATAGAAAGTGCTAGAAATAAACATGACTTAACTTATAGCTGACAGAAAATAAAGCTCTTAGCAAATGATTTTGTTGAATAAGTCACACTGAAAGTTAGATATTCTCCTTCCTCTCTTGATGATGAGTACAGATAGTACTTGAAAATGAGAACTTACTCAACATAATGACACAATATATTAAACCTGACACTGAAGTTGCATAAAATGCAGAATCTGAATATAAACATAAGTTAGAAGATAATCTGATCACGAGTGGATGTGTTAGCCTGTTGGTGAGCGCATGAGGCGCTAGAAATGCTAGACAGATGTAGCATCTGTTTCAAGAGCAAAGACGGTGTTTCCTTCTCCAGCCTGGACTTCTGCTGGGAAGAAAAAAAAATTGCTCCTGGCTGGATGCTAATCGTTTTGGCAATCCCGAGTGGGAGTCTCCATCTCCCGATAGCGCTTAGGTTAACTCTGCCTTTACATATCCAGTGTAGCCAGGGTCATCTTGTTCGTAATAAATTACACGCATTCATTTTTGTATATATGAATAGACACAGCTGCAAACAATTTAACCAGCATCTGTCAAACATCATTCTGTTACCATACAGATGAATTAATTTAACCACATGTTCAGAGTCACTATAGTGTCTGCAATGATAAAGTTGTATCCTTCATCTCAAGTGTCGGGGACTAATTTGGAAGTGTCTGTCACTCACAGACAGAACTATTTCAGCTCGACTGAGACCTTGATCAAAGGAAAGAAAAATCCACTCATCCATGATGTAGCGGTACGTAAAAACAAGAGAAAACAACACCAAGTCTCAATCAAAAACATCAAATCAAAGAATTCAGTAGCATTCGTACATGATGTGGTATGTTTTGTAAAATGCATATAAACCACAATTTGCATACAAATAATAGTGAGAAAGCATTGATTTAGCAGCTTGTTCTTATAAAGTATTGCATGTAGCGTTTGACACATTATCACCATTTTATCGGAAATCAGAAGTCCCACTCTGGCTTATTCGATAATGAGACTCCGTTTCATCTGTTCCAATAGAAAATCATTTGAAATGCTACACTCTCACTTGTATTGATCAGATAATAAACAGTTAATAGTCCTCTTTGATGGCTTTCTGAGTTCGAATCAGTTAATGATTTCAATTTCTTTGTCTACTTTCTGTTTTATCACTTGTTTAAAACGTTGAAGCACGAACGCAGCACATCTTCCGTGAAGACGAGCGAAATCAAAGAGAGCTGATATATTTCAGAATTCTTCACACCCACGTTCACAACTCCTGGGTGTGATTGTGCTAACAAGCTTTTAATTAATTATGATTAATTAGTATTTATGAGAAGCTCATATCATTTCAGCTGAGTTCAGATGAAAAGACCAAATATCTGTATTGCAAAGTTAAACACTGTTGAAACGTATTAAGAATCAGATATTAAAAGTGTTTATGAAGCTAATAAGTGAAGTGCAAATGTTCAAATATTTTCGACTGACTTTCAACTTGCGGTTAGTTTCAGTATACCAAGCGTGTGACAAACAAAACAAGTTTTGATCTACAGCTTTTCCTCATCAAATAGGGGCATTTCATCGGCTATCCTTCCCTTGCAGCGTTGCCAGATCCTCCATTTATCCTTCATTGCTGTGAAAAGCACACACAAGCAGATGCATTTGGCAGCAGCGAATGCTATGTTTGCCTGCAGTGATTTGATTGACTTTTTTAGTTTAGTCCTCTCATTCTTGCATCGCTCAGTCGCTTCATTTGGTCTTTTATAATGTGTTCAAACTGAAATAATTTCTGCATGAGAATATTGGGAAAGTAGCTGTACAATAGCCTAACTGGCGTTTCTATTGTGTCCTCCACAGTGAAATCCTTCCATCATCTGAGCTTCCTCAGAGGTACATGGCTGATTAAGTCAGTGATAGATGTGCGAAACCGCAGCTGGGATCGTCCTCTGTCAGCCCTCAGCCTGTCACTGCGTTTTACTGTGTCTTATTATCACTCGCTCATTGTCAATGAATATTCATATTGCTCCCTGCCAACAATAGACCATTAGTTCTGGTTACTGGGAGATGATGGCACACCAAATAGCTCTGAACGCTTTCGGAGAGACTGTCCCGCGCATCAGGGCTGGGCTTTTCAGAGCAGGCAGATATCCAGCCACACGCTGATTACTGCATTCAAAGCCTCATTTTCCAGCTTACATAAACAGCGTGTGTCCCTCTTGCCATGACAGTGAGACAGTAATTATTTCTTTCAGCTCTTGCTTTCTGCCAAACTAGTCCCCTCTATCCATTTCTCTCTTTCAAACACACACGAGTACACACGTTTTGGTTGCTTGTTACATTTCCATAATCATTTAAATGCTGGATAAAATGGTGGATACTAAGTCTGGGTAAAAAAGGCTGAATTGAATACAGTTATTTATAGAAATGAAATCAGTGAGGGCAAAACTGAATTTTCAGCAGCATTACTCCAGTCTTCAGTTTCATATGATCCTTTAGAAATCATTCTGATATGCTGAGCTGGTGCTCCAAAAACATTGCTTGTTATTGTCAATGTTAAAAACACTTGTGATGCTTATGTGATTTTTGTGGAAACTGTGATACGTGTTTTCAAATTTTACTTCACACTTTTGCAACATTATAAATATTTTACTGTTACTTTTGATTAATTTAATGAATCATTGCTGAATAGAGGTATTAATAAAAAAAAAAATTACAGACTCCAGACTTTTGAATAGGAGTGTAATGACACTTTTCCACTGCATGGTACGACTCGGCTCGGCACGGCTCAGTACGACACGGCACGGTTCGGCTCGGCTCGGTTTGCGTTTCCACTGCAGTTCAGTACCGCTTTAGAGTGGGCGGGATTATTCACATGTCGTTATAGTTGCGCCGCCTCTACTACCACGACTCCTAGAAAAAAAAACTTTTTCATTCCGCGTCGCCCCATCAAGCTCTCGCTGGATCCGCTCCTCTGCTATCAACGAGAGGAACGTCTGTTCTTCCGCAACAGACAACAAAACTTTTTGGTTGTTAATAAAAGGTGCACTCGTTCCAAACAGTTGCGTTCGATCCTTCGCTGGCTGTGCTGCTTATTTAAATCTAGCGGTTCTTTTGTGTTTGTGTCGCATGTTCAGTGACGCAGGTAGTGACGATTCTCTCCGGCCAATCCGTGATCAGCAGAGTTTACACGTCACGTTTTGGTAACGGTACGGTTCACTTGGAACCTCAACCGAGGTGGTACTAAAAAAAGTACCAGGTACCAGGTACTGTACCCAGTGGAAAACCCCCCAAAAGTGAACCGTACCGTGCCGTACCATGCAGTGGAAAAGCGCCATAAATGTTACACTGTATCATGTTGACACACAAACTATGAAAATAAATAAATTAGTTGTACACATACTGTACATTTATTCTATAAGGGTTTTTGTTTCTTTTAATCATTTAAAATGTTAAAGCACAAACACAGCACATGAAGACGAGTTGAATTAGATTTAATTATGATTAATTGTTTCTTGAATATGTGTTTTGTATGATTATTTCACTTGTTTTTAATTTGTTTAGTATCATGTATCGTGTTTCAAGGTTTTTAAAATATTTTCAATGGAAAACCAGACCAAAATGTGACTTTTCCATACAGCTCAATCAACCTCCATGTGTTGTTCAAAAAAAAAAAAAAAAAAAGAAGATTTACGATTTTAAGCAGTAAGATTAATTCAAACAACTGTAAGATGTCCAGCACAAACTAAGCTAATTATTTATAAAGTTTGGGTCTTTTTCTAGGGATTAAAATAGATCCTGTTTACATATTCATTGCTGCTTAGGTTTAATGACTGAATACAGATATCCAGGAATTTTTATTATCTTATTTGTGAGAAAAGCATTTTGTATTGCAAATTACATTTTATTGGGTCTCTAAACAGTAATATGCGGCTGTTGAATTTTAATTGCTCGTTGCAGAATTGCCTGTGGACCGGCCACTCCAGTCGTAACAAGGCCGTTTTGTGTCTGTAGAATAAACAGGAATGGTTTCCCTGGTGTACAGTAGCCTCAGCTGGTTGCGGTTTGACTGTCAGATCACATTTAAACCTGTAGACCCTTCCCAAGGTGAGCCTTGTGGTTTCCTGCTCGCTCAGTCAAGGGAAACCAATTCACCTGCCCGAGATATCATTCCCAGTAACCCAAGCACAGCCCTATTCACATAGCCAAGGTCTAGAGGTTTGGCGATTATCCTGAGAGCCATGTGTTTATCTATGTGAAGAGCAACAGCTCTCTAAGAAAAATCACCGGTTTCCATTCATACGGCTCCATGAAAAGCCCAGATTGTCTTCTTGTAACCGAATACCCATATTAGAGGACCCGCTTTGTGCAGAAAATGACTTCTGTTCATCAGGCTGGTGAAGAGTGGTGGGATACAGATGAAAATGATCTGCATTCACATTTAACTTGTCTGAGATTACCCCAAACCGACGTATTGCAGATGTTGCCACACAATCTGTGAAGTAATATCCCCTGGCGAGGCTACTGTGCTTCAAAACAGCAGTGTCCGCTCTCAAGTGAGATGAAAACACGAAAACAAAAAAAAAAAAAAAAAAAAAAAACTGTGGGAAGACAGCCGGGATAGTAATGCCTCGAATCTTCAATGCGAATCAGTCTTTGGTGTGCCTTCTCTGTGCGGACACACAAGAGAAAGACACAAACCGCTGGGCCATCAAATTGTGAGATTTCATGGGACATGCTCACTTTAGTGGACCAAAAATGCATGTGTTTCTGCTGTGTGTGTACCCCCCCAATTTTTTTGTGACCAACTAAAGACTGGGCGTGTTATCATTGACTGAATTCAAATGAACTGTTCTCTAAAGAGAAAACACAAATATATTAGGAATCTGTCAAAAAAAAATTTTAATCTAAAAATGTTATTGTCATTTATTAGGCAGTATTTTGAGGAGAGCAATAGAGCAGTCTCTTTTTGTCTTTCTTTAAAAGTAAGGAAATACTGGCAAAGTGCATCAATAAAGGCCAGGGCCAGACTGGGACACAATTTCAGGCCGGGAAATCTAACACTCATCCAGGCCACACAGAAAAAAAGGGGCCAAAATTTTACCTTTTGGGGTACAACAGCTTGACACTGTAGCAGTACTCTTAAAAGGACATCTTTGTACCTTTTTTACCCCCTAATAGGAACATATTAGTACCTTAGAGTAGTAATTCGTACCCTTAAGGTACTAATTTGTAGGCCTACCTATAAGGGGTAAAAAGGAACAAATATGTCCTTTTAAGAGTACTGCTACAGCGACAAGATGTTGTTCCCCAAATTTTAGCCGATTTTATTCTGTACATAGCCTATACACCCACAACAAATTCGAAAAACCCAGGGACCAGAGTCGGACTTCACCATAGGCAAAAGGTAGGCGACCGCCTTGGGCCCCAAAAGCCAAGGGCCCCCTAAAATTATTTTTATATGCGAGATGCGCGTTCAGAGCGGACGCGCAAGTGGTTGATGTGGTGTTCATTACCACGACAACCGTGCTTCTTAGCAAAAGTAGGGCGATGTAGAAAATGGGGACGGAATCCCGGAATCTATTCATAAAAACGGAATTTACTGCGTAACGCTGAATGTGACAGAATGAACGGCGCAGGCGCGTTTCGTTTGCTAGTTTGCTATTTAAGCACTTGCAACGCTCACGGTTGTCGTCTGTAGTGGCTAAATAGGTATTTTTGCCATTTAATATTCACTTACACTAGTCCATATCGCGGTTTGATTTAATTGAATTTGATTGCATTTGATTTATTCATTCAATAATTGACGAATTCCATGACATTGCTCGTTACACAGTAAACTTCTGTTGTGTAGCATTTTGAATGTACAAAAATTAAAGGGTTTGTTTAATTTTCATTGGAATAAAAGATACAGTCATGTTTTTGGCTTCATTTGATTACCAGAAAAATTTAAATACACAACACAGAATTTCTAAAAAAATAAGTAAATACAATTACAATTTCATAGGGCCCTATTATTGCATACAAATTAATAAATTAATTTGTTTTTATGAATTCAATTAATTAGATGTGTTTTTGATTAACCCATTAAAATGGAATACAGAAAAATTAAAACAGAAAGCGCAAAATTTGGGCCCTAAGAATGTAATTTTTATTAAACTTTTAATAGGCCTAAATTGCTGTTAAATTAAACAAGTTTCATGATTTTAATTAATTAGACATGTTTTTTGTTAAAATTTAATATAATCATCAAGAAAAAATTTAAACTGGGAAAAAGAAAACTGATCCCCAGAAAAATTAAAAACAGAAAAAAAGATTTAGGAAAAATAAAACTTAGGCTAATTTGGGGGAAATAAAACGGATTTCATAGGGCCCTACAAATATCATGCATCTGAAGCTATAATTTTAATACTAAGCAACAGTGCATATTATATAGGGCCTATTTAAATTTTTTTAAATGGCGCTCACTCATTTTTGTGAAAGACCCAAGCAGGACCGTGCACAGTCACTTTCCACACAGGCACACTTCAAGTTTGGTTGAAATAATCCTTAAGCATGTCAATTTATAATTTCCTTCAGTTAATGTAAATGTGCAATTAAAATAAATAAAAAAGAAATGTATATTTTAAAGTTTAGAATAGACAGACATTGCGTTGGTAGCATTGCATAGTTGTCCATAGTTGTTAATGTCCAACCTACTCTAATACTATTATAACCTGTTTAAATGTGAACAAGGGATTTACAACATTAAAGAAATCCTTTATTTATAATATGTACATGAAAAATCTAAAAGATTAGAAACAACTATGGGACACGGTCGTGCAGCAACGAGCACACAGTGAAAGGAACCTCAAGGTTGTAAATGTGTGAAATTGTATAAGGCCCCATTCCTGTATTTTGCCTGGGGCCCCCAAATCACTAAATCCGCCCCTGCCACAGACAGCCCTATTATTTGTATGGCCATCACATAAAAAGGTCTAAACCCTTAGTCTAAGGCCGTGGAAAATAATTAAAGTCTGTCTCTTGCACTGGACCTTCACTTCCCTTTTCCTTTTTTTCATTTTCCCCTATATCCCCCCCCACCCCTTTTTTCGTACCTGTCACTTCTTCACCAGCATGTCTACTGTTATGAACAGAACTGTCTCCACATTGCAAAACAGCCACCTCATTGTAATTTGTTTGCACACAATGTCATTATCTTAACATGGCTCACAATAAATAGATTTAACAAACCATATTACATACAGATATACAATACCAATCATAAAGTTTTGAAACGTAAGATTTTTACTGTCTCTTCTGCATCACCAAGCATTGCATATTTGATCAAAGTACAGCCAAGAGCAGTAGTATATGTGAAATAGTGCCTATTACAAGTAACCGTGTTTCGATTGGAACTATTTAAAATGTATTTATCCTGTGATTCAAAAGATGAACATTAGTTCTAAATTATTTATAATTTATATAATTGAAATATTAATAATGAGTTTTTGCAAGGATGCATTTAATTGTTCAAAAGTGACATTAAAGACATTTTTAATTTTACAAAAGATTTCTATTTCAGATAAAATGCTGTTCTTCTGAACCTTCTATTAATCAAAGAGTCCTGAAAAAAACTAACTGTTTTCAACATAATACAAATAATAATAATAAATGTTTCTTGAGCACTGAATCAGTATATTATAATGATTTCTGAATGTGGCACTGAAGAAGGGAGTAATGATGCTGAAAATCAGCTTTGCATCACAGGAATAAATCATATTTATAATATATTCAAATAGAAAGCAGTCATTTAAAATAAAAATATTTCACAATATTGCTGTTTTTGCTGTATTTTGGATCAAATAAATGCAGGATTGGTGAGCAGAAGAGACTTTCTTTAAAAAAATTTAAAAAATCTTACTGACCCAAACTTTTGCCTGGTAGTTTATCGGTAAAAAACAATTCTTAAAAGTGCCTAAATGTCAAAATTAGTACAATATATTTGTTGAAAAAATCTAATACTGAACACACTATTGAATTATAGGCTGACTCATATTATTTTTGTGTTGCTGTCTCTAGCTCCATCCCTCCCTGTACAATAAGTCCATGTGAATATCCGTCTCTGCTAAATTTTTTAATGTAACTTTACAATCGATATTGATGTCCTTTATCACAGTATTCTGACTGATGATAATAATGGGGTGCTACTGATAGCCAAACAGATACTAGCAGTTTAATACTCAAATACATTAATAAAACAAAACTATCTAGCATATTTACAGATGAAACTGACCTACACTTGAAGCCCTGAACAGGGTCAGTAATGTTGCTACATTTCACAGCTTCTTCTGCCCGTTTTCTCTCTTTCGTCCCGTGCATCGGTTCTGTTCGGAATCGTTTGACGGAAGTGCGGAACAGATGTGAGCTGATTCGTGTAGCGCAGCGCTGCCAGTCAAGACTAGCCGATTTATGATTTATTATCGAATGAAAAAATCGGAAATTATCGCTTTGGTACATTGAGAAGGCATAAATATTAATATTAATAATAATAATAATAACAAAAAAAAAAAAAAAAAACGCGTGGGCCAAATCCGACGCCAGGCCACCGGGAATTCTTCCGGGTGCTCCCGATGGCCAGTCGTGCCTGATAAAGGCAATTACTGTTTGTCAGAGAGGGTGCCATTTTTGTCTGCTATATATAATCTATTATATATCTATATATTTTTTTTATATATATAAAATTCAATTCCAGAGCCATCAGGCCCAGGGGCCTTCCCAATAGGAAAGCTTATGATTGCATCAGATATCTCTTGAATTGTAATTTCAGATTTCAATGCTTCCTGATCAGCTTTACCCGTTTTTGGAAGACGGAAAATGATTGAAGGACGACAGAAAAATGCTGCCGCCTGAGTATAGAGCTTGGGTTTAAAATGTCCTTCATAAACAATGTTCTTATTTAGTATGGATATCCTTGGGAATTTAGTATTTGGCCTTCCTATTTAAGTTATGACTTTATTTGCTAGCATCTGTTCCCCCCCACCCCCACGCTCGAAGGGTTTTTGCTTAACTAATTAGAAGAGTTTCTTATATCATATTTGATAAATCATCTTCAATTAGGAGCTCAGGGTTCTGATTATCACCTGTCTATTTTAGTACAGGGATACATGGCTCACGTCTGAAGCTACATTACAATAATTAAGCAAAGGCTAAACAATAACAAAAAAATAACATAAAGCAGGGTTCCTCTGACACTTTCCAAATGAAGCACAGATATTTCTTCAGTGGTAACAGTTCAGGAAACTGAAGGAGATCAGAAGTCATACTCTCAGATGATGGTGCACTCTGACAACTATAGTTCAGGGACAGAATTGTGTGGCTTTAATCTGGCCTGTGTGATGTGTGTGGTCCATCTTAGAAGAGAGATTTTGAGGGGGAAGTTGCGATTTTATTTCATTATTTATTTTATTTTATTTTTTACTATATATATTTTCAGTGATGCTGTCATGGTCTGTGCTTTTTTTGTCTATGTCTAGGTCTATGTCAACTAATAATATGCTTTATATTATTAGTAAACGTAACATTTAATTAATGGATTTTTAGGAGCTTCACAAAAAAGTGCTTTTTTTTGTAGAAAAGGGTTCAGCCATTTCACACTGAAAATGGTCAGTGCTGTTTGAAAGCATATATTTTCAGTGCTAAAAAGTTACTGTAACCTTCAAACTACAAGGATGTAGCATAAAACCATCTGTGAGTTTTACAATCAGGAAACGTGACTTTAAAATATATGTTCAGGGATCTACTTCTCCAATACATCTATTTCAGATGTGCATTATGACTGTTAAACTTACCTATGTTGACAACCTTGTATGGGTGTGTTTTAATTTTTCATTCTTCATGTTTTTTTCTCATTTCTTTCAAACCTAGAGAGCGTTATTTCTCTCTGAGGCCTTTTTCCCTCCTGAGTCTTCATTAAGAGAGACCTTGGATCCAGCCTTCAAACTCCATGAGACTATTGCCAAGGTAAGAGTGCTCCTCCTTTCACTACAAAAGTCCAATAGTGATTATTTTGTTTGTTTGTTGCTGGCTGGCTGGTGTGTCAGGCGCTGCAGTGTTGTATGCCTAAAGTTGTCATTTGGATTACGTTTTGAGTGGAACACTTTCTTGCACAACTTTCAAGTGCTAATTGCACTGCTACACAAATCATAACTCGAGACAGATGGAATGAGAAAATGAAGCAAATATCTTCAAAAGTGTTTATTCAAAATCTTTTTGCTTTTTATTCTCCAAGTTAATACAGATAAACAAACCTTTTCTTAATCTCTACTTTAATTCCTTTAAGATATAAATTTTTAACCTGAACATTCTGTGTTCTCCAAACTGTCTTCTCTCAATAAATGCCTGCGATGAAAGTTTGAATTCATTTAGTAATTTCAGAGTTTCTGTGTGGTATTTTGTGTTCTTTTTTCTGTTTCTTTGGCAAATGTCTAATGCTAAATGATGGATCATTCAATGAGATGAGGAATGTGTATGAATAAAACAGAGTCCATTTTTATTTGTGTTACATGTTTGCCCATTTGAGAGCCTGTCCAGTCATCATATCATGAAGTGTGTCTTCCAGACGGGACAAACATGCATTGACCAAGTGTCAAGAGACAGTGTCCGGTGCTCTCCTGGGTCACGTTATGAAACCCCAGCAGTGTTTCAGTCCACAGACACTGATTGTTTGGCTTCTGACAGCTTGTTCCCCATCCTGGCAGTCTGTAGAGGAACAGCGCGCATGCTTAGACTCAACAACAAACCCTGTGAAAATGTTATGAAATATAGATGAAACAGGCTGGAGATTTTATAAACAATTTTCTTTCTCTCTCTCTCTGCCAGTTATGGCCACAGCATTAACGGCAACAAGAAATATGAGTATCATTAAAGTTCCTCATCACAGTCAAGGAGATACTGTTCTGTGCCATGAATTATTCAGGCCGCTTGAAGACACACTGGCAATGACACAAAGAGTTGTGGGACAACAGTGCATGCTAGAATAGATGAAAGGCTCTCAAAGTGTCCGTTCATTGTCATGTCTCCTCCAACTACACATTCAAAACAGTATATACAGGAACATTAGATAAAGCGTCTGCAGAATCTGAGAAGATAACTATTTAGTGTGGTTTTGAATTCAGCGAGCAGATTTGAAAGTGTCAAAATATCATATTTCTCAGAACAACGGGCAGAAAGGTTGGGAAACTTACCTGAATAACAAAACAAGACAGAAAGGGTAATGCTGCGTTCAAGTCCTCCTGGGAGGTTCGTACTTACGAGTTGACAAGTCGTAATTACGACATCAGGTGCGTTCAAGTCAGTTTAGTTGGCACAAGATGGCGGTGTACCTTCTTTTAATAAATTACAAGAAAATACAACAGGGTCTGTTAACTCGGCTTATAGAAAATGAAGAGCAAATAATTAGCATCAGGTGTGATTGCGTTTTAAGATTTTTTTAGACCAGGATCCAGTTATAACGCTTTCAGCATTAATCAAACGATAAAATACCGAGTTAAAAAAAGCTGTTAGCTACACTGCAACCATGGACAAATCAAAAGATTTTTCACACTATAGGTGCAAAAATGAGATAATTTTTTTTACTTGGATTTCATTAACTAGCTGCGTAAGCAAGAAGCATGACAACTAAACTATCAATTTAAACTAAAATTTACCGTCAACTACAGACGTTGTATCCATCGATTCCGCCATGTTTTTCATTGATATGCCCCCAACTCGGAAACTCTGGGCTTTTTGAAGAAAATTTTGAGTTTTCCACTCATAATAACGACTTTGTGGTGGTGTTAATGTGCATTCAACTCATAAATACGATCTATCCGACATGACTTGAACGCACCATTAATTAAGGCCTGTGAAAAAAGCCATACAAGACACCCACTGCGCGTTGTCAGAGAAATGGTAACACTTTACAATAAGATTCATTCATTATCCTTTGTTAATGCATTAAGTAACAATGAACAACTTTTTGAGAGCATTTATTAATGTACGTTAATTTCAATTAAATTTGAATATAGGCTTCTGTTGTTAATTGACGTTTCAACTTTATTAACATCAACCTAGGTTAATAAAGGCGCGGGTACAAGGATTTGTTTTTATATGTGACCCTGGAGCACAAAACCCATCATAAGGGTCAATTTTTGGAAATTGATGATTTAACATCATATGAAAGCTGTCAAAAATGAAAATCACCTTTAAAGTTGTCCAAATGAAGTCCATTGCAATGCATATTACTAATCAAAAAGTAAGTGTTGGTATATTTACATGCAGTAGGAAATTTACAAAATATCTTAATGGAACATGACCTTTACTTAAAATCCTAATGAATTTTGGCATAAAAGGAAAATCTATAATTTAGACCCATACAATGTATTTTTGGCTGTTGCTACAAATACTCCCGTGTTACTTATGACGGTTGGTTTTGTGGTCCAGGTTCACATTTCATGTTAGCTATTGCATTAAAGGAATATTCCAGGTTCATTGCAAGTTAATTTTAATCAACAGTGCTTGACTTGTGGCATAATATTGATTGCTACAAAAAAATTATTTACTCTTGTCCTTCCATTTCTTTAAAACAAGCAGAAATTTGAAGGGAATTGAGCCAATTTGTTCATGTTAAAATACTTTCAATACTACAGCCACAAGACGCAAACAACATGATTTCAGTGACAAATAAAATCACTTAATAAACACTTCTGAGCAAAGTTATATGCAAATTTACTATGTCACTTTTACAAAGTAACACTTAAAATCCTAAAACCAGTGTTTTAAGAAACCAGAGGATTCTAATGTATTTTTGATGGTAATGAACATTATATTACAAATGCTGTCAATTGAGCTTAACTTGTATTGAACCTAACATATTCCTTACTATTAACATATACAACCTTATTGTAAAGTGTTACTAGACAATTTTTGGGAAAGCAATGTTTTCTCAACTCAGGGCAGATTTCGATAATCTGCAGGGACTTGGATAGACTTTTGTTAAGTACTTTTCATTCATTTAAAATTAGTCCTCCATCACTAAGACACATAACATTTCAAGTCGACATGATTCATTCAATGTGATTTTGACAATTTAAGCATAAAAATTAGATGCATTCTTCCAACGTGCAATACTTTCACGCTCACAGTCCAAGCCCAATCCTCTAGAAGGCGTCTTGTATAAATATGCCCTACTTTCCAAACAGCACGAGTTCTTAGTCACATTGGCCCTGTAATGATGCCGTAAGGGTTGCCGTTTTCTGCCTGCCATGAGTTCGGTGTGACTCTAAAGCCAATATTAATGAATGCTAATGCCTCTTGAGAGTTTCCTTAATATCACGTGACCTGTAGTCACCTGCTGGACTTTCCCAGTATGCCGTTCCTCCAAAATAACAGCCACGAACGTCATTAGTTTGGTGATCCAGATTTCATATGGAAACTAAACTCTAGTAGCCCCCTGATGCCAGCTTAAATCGGTGGAGGCAGACGTGAATTGATGGGGTGTGAGAGTTGGGTCTCGCCGCTGTCTGATAGTCTCCAGCTGCAGTACAAGCGCACTTGAAATCCCCAGGTTCCTCTGTAAGGCCAGCGCTGTTGTATCTGTGGTGTCATGCTTCTCTACGCCTCCAGGTCCCGCAGGACCTCGGGCCCGGACCGAACTCTCTTTTTCTGCAGGCTGAGGAGCCTTGGGAGTTCTTTCAGCGAAGCTTATCACATCCTCTTCTCATTTTTCAACCCCACCTTTACAACCACAGCTGGGCCGGGTTGACGGGGAGGACAGAGGGGCCGAGTAGTGTTGAGTGTGTTTGAGTCAGTTCCACTCAGCCTGGCACGGAAGCCTGGCATCGATCATTTGAGCCGCAGGTTTGCGCACACTCCATCACCCTCGCAGGGCCCACATGCGGCATACCAACTCTCTGGGGCTCAGAGCCTCTGTGCTGACTACCTTTAAAGATCTACATCTAAAGTCGCTCATTCCCTTAACAGGGTAGTTTGCCCTCCTTTTAGAATTTCAACTCCGTTTACAATATCGTAGCCCTATGAATTGTTTGCTGTGGTTCCCTTTTTTCCCTTTCCTTCTTTATGTACAAGACAATGCCAAGTCTGGCTATGCAAGTTGAAGAGACTCTAAACTCTTTTTTGTACTTTAAAAAAAAACTTAATTTCTACAGAATGCTATACAAATACTGGTGCTAAAACCTTTTAATTGGTTAGCTCTAATGTTAGGTACATTGCCATATACATTTGAAAAAAAAGTAGTAATGGTTTCATCACATCACATTAATGTAGTTGTATTGAGCAGTACTATGACTGTATGTTTTTTTTGGAAACAATTAGAGTTTTAATTTAAATAATTCTTCTTATTTGCACTACTGCTCAAAAGTGTTTTTTTACAATGGTTTCCACAAAACATATTAAGCAGTAAATCCATTTTAATATTGATAATAAGAAGAAATGTTGAGCACCAAAACAGCATATTAGAATGATTTCTGATGGATGGAGGAATGGCTGCTGAAAATTTAGTATTGCAATCACATAAATAAAAAATTACATTTTAAAATACATTGAAAATTGGAAGCATTTATTTTAAATTGTAATATTAGTTCATAAAATAACTGTTTGTACTGTAATTTTGATCAAACAAATGCAGCCTTGGTTTAAAAAAACAAAACAAAAAAAATTGCCAACCTCAAACTTCTAATTATGAGACATTGAATAAAGCCTTAGTCTAATGTGAGAACAATTAAAGCCCTGTATGTTCATTGGATCTTATTCTTGACAGTTTACTATTCAACTCACCTGGATAACAGTTGAGTTACCTGCAAGTGTCTCAAGTAAAGTTTTCCAGAATAGAGCAAGATGCCCAGTAGAGCGTTCACTAATGGAAAGATTGCAATGTACATGTAAGAAGCGTGCCTCTGTTCTAGGCAGAACTTACAAGATAGACTCATGCTATCCAGAGATTCCTTCAAAATTAACCTGCCATGCATCGCTTGCCCTGGGAATCAGTGAGCCAGAAATGGCGGTGGAGTAGGAAGCCTGAGAGAACTCAAGCTGCCAGCGAGAGGAAGCTGTGAGTTTGAGAGCAGCTGCTGGTGTGATTGAATGTCCCAGGACAGCCATTGTTGTGTGTCAGATGGAAACAGTGGCAGCGGTGAAGACTGAATGCTTGGTATTGTACTCTGACAGCGTGAGTGACACTAGCCGGGCAGGGGAAGAAGGGTGAACGGAAGATTCTGCCAGCTTTGCTTACATGGCACCTGGAAGGGGCAGGAATCCGCTGATGGACTCCGTGGGGAACGTCAACCTGAGAAGCATCTCAATTTACATTCTCTGCCCCTGAATAACCTCATCTGTTAAAGGGCGTCCAGAGATCCCCGTCCGGAGACCTCCAGAAAAATGAGTTGTGAATGAGTGAGGGTGTTTCATTTGGACATGGCGTTCGGATCGCATTGTTCTGAGTCCATCAGTGCTAATGCAGTGGCACAGGATCATCAGCTGCCCATTGTCCAAACTCACCCTCATTCTGGTTCTTAATGTTTTAGCCTCTTAATTGCTTAAATAGACCATCTGCTTTATGATGAATTCACCATTTGGAGGATAAAGGATTGCAGAAGAATTGCCCGAAAAAAGCTCTTCCTTTTTTTTCCCCCTAATATAAGGTCTGAAATGATAAGATAGCACTAATTTCCCAGAAATTATTGGCTTTGCCGTATCTTATAGAATTAGACTAGAAAAAGATTTTGAATTGAACTTCAATTAAGCCGTACAATAGAGAATGCTGGGATTTTAAATCACTAGATGTACAAAGGAAAAAGATCCGGAAGGAAAAAGTGGAATTAGCGAGTCTTAAAGGGATAGTTCACCCAAATTAAAAAGTGTAATCTTTTACTCACTGAGGTTGAATATTGTTGTTTTTTATGGAGCCCCACAACAGTTGGGTTAGTCCATATTTGACCCAAAGTTGGGTTTAGACAACCCAGCAATTTTTAAAGTGCAAGAATTAGAAACTCGTTCCCATAACTTGTTAAATTGTGGCCACAATTTTCTAATTCTTTCCCCCCATTTTATATTAAATCATGGCCGAATCCAATGAAGTAGTAAATTGTGTCCTTTAATAAGTTGTTAATTTGTGGTAATAAATTCTGGCCACTATTATATTTCTACCTGCATGTCATGTGCAGAGCTCCTTAGTTTTGGTCCCCATTGGCTTTCATACACTCCTAAAAATAAAGGTTCTTAAAAGGGGGTTTTCACAGTGAGGCCATCGAATATTTAGGTGAGTTTGTTTCATCAATGGAACCGATTTGGAGAAATTTAGCATTACATCACTTGTTTGCAAATGGATCCTCTGCAGTGAATGGGTGCCGTGAGAGTCCAAACAGCTGATAAAAACATCACATCAGTCCAAAAGTAATCCACACGACTCCAGTCCATCAATTAACTTCTTTTGATGTGAAAAGTTGTGTGTTTGTAATAAACAAATTCATCATTAAGACATTTTTAACTTCAAATAGTGGTTTCCGGGTAAAATGCCAGTACTCCATCCATAATATTGCTTTCTCTATTAAAAAGAAGTGTCATCTGAATCAGGAGAAACATATGCACGGTGACTGGAGGAAGCGCAATTATACAAACCACGTACTCTGCGTATCAGGAACGGCACTACTGGAGCCACATGAGGGCAGGCAAATGACACAATTTTCATTTTGGGGTGAACTATTCCTTTAAATAGCAATGGTGTGAAGATAATCTGGATCTTTAGAAAAGAGCACCGTAAGTTGATTAATTACATATGGAAAGATTGCAGCACAGGACATGTCAAAGCTCATTGAGGTGATTTAATCATGAAAGACAATGTGCCAACTCGAGTCTACTGCCTCCAGCCTCAGTGGTGCTGTCCCTGTATAGCTGTGCTCACTGTGTGTGTAACAGATGTGGCTTTTGTCCGCTGGGATGGGAGACGGGGAGTGAGAGACTGAAAGATGATAAAGAGATGAGGTGATGAGGTAATGGAAAGATTCTCAACACTGCTTAACACCTCAGTCAGCCATGCAGAGGTTCTCATGAAGTATCTGTTGCCCTGTTTTGCTCTTCTGAACTGGGCTTGTATTATTTCCTACAGGAGAGACAAATCACCAAAGACACCTCAGTCGAACTTTTAAGTCTCTAAGTTTGCTGAAAATAATAGTTGGAGTCAGTCGCCATTATGAAAAAGCATGCTGGATGATCTGTAAAATATCTGTCTTCTGTGTTCCAATGCATGAAGAAAGTTACTGCTGTTTCTTCAACTATGAGCACTTTTGGTCATGTGGAGTTTTAAATAAAAAGCTTCTTATTTTGTGAAAATTAACATTCTGTGATGGAAATGATGATGATGGAAATTACTGTTATTTTTGGAAACGACAACTTTTTTTAAGTATAGAATGAGAGACTCTTTGGCTCATTATAGGGCTAAATTCAAGCATTTTATGTATCCTAAATGCACACAATTAAATCACATTTTCTCAATTTGTTTTTGCATAATTTCAGCTTGAAAAAATCAGCTCACAAGTGACATTTTCTTTTCAAAGTTGTGTGTGTTTTATTTGTTCTATTTAATAACATTCTGTTATGTAATGACAGCGGTGGAAATTACATTTTTAACTTTTTTTTATTTTTTTTATAAAATGCCTAACTCCTACAACACATTTGTATCATAGTTTTGAACATAATTATTGTATAATGGATTTTTTTTTTTAATCATAGCCTGGTAAAAACCTTTATATAAAAAGAAAGAAAAAATAAAATAGTTAAAATCTTTTAGTTTGAATAAAAATGCAGTTAAAGAAGCTGCTTTTTTTTAAACAAGTAATGATGACAGATTTTTCATTTTAGGTTAACTGTTTCTTTGCTGAAAACATCTCTTACTATTTGAAAGAGCTGCTTCTAAGAAATGAATTTCTTCTGGGTTGCCATTTAGATTTTTGTATGACACAAATTTGCAACAGATTCATCAGAAGTTCCCATCAGTCTGTTTAATAACTCCTAGTCACTGTCGATCTGTAAACAGACTACAGCAGTCTCTCGTGCAGACAGGCACAGTCTTTCACTTGGGTTTTTCTGTCTGTTCTGTCTAGACCACTTTTGCTGATAGTCATTTATTGGTTTCTCAGTCAAGATGAGTGAATAGTTAGACACACAAAGGCTGGATTTCGCACTTGGCTGTACTTTTCCCTCTTCAATTACCTGCAGATGAACTGGATGTGTAAAACATACTATCTAGGAGCACAAATGATTTCTTCTTTGGATGTTTATGAAAGAGCAAATTACTGGACTTCTCCAGATTTGCTTCTTTTGTTTGCATCCCACTTTTAAATGTTTTGAAATGGATGTTTTACAGTAGCTAACCTTGACCAATTGGAGAAATTCGATTTTTTGAGTCACTGGCAGATTAACAAAACGCAGACATTTCCACGTTATCTCCCCAAACGAGGCGTGTGATTGGTTCCCTCCACTTCCTCTGCACCCCAGCACTGGCAGCATATCAGGAGGAGTTTATCGCCGCCTAATACATAACATGACGAGATGTCAAGGAGTAATTTTCCCAGGCACTCCTGGGTTTAACTCTGCGTTTGGATGGTGCTCACCCAGAGATACTCTTTTATCACCTGGCTAATACAATTGGCGGCTCATTGTATGAGAGCTGACGCGAGTGTCGTCTGACACGCATTGTAACATGGGAATGTAATTTGCCCACGGAGCGAAGGCTGTCCTAGTGTCTCTGCTTCATGTTCGCTGGTTTGTCCCAAGCGTGGTGAAGACTCGTGGCCCATCCATCACTGCTGCTGATTAAAAAGCCCTCTGTACTTTTGAGGCCTTTTTGCTGAAAAGTTGAGAACTTAAAATCGAGATGATACAGTACGACACTGGGAGCCTGCCTGGCAGTTTCTGAGGACAAATATCCTATTCAGCATTAATCTGAAATGGAAATCTTTTGCAACATTATAAATGCGTCTGTATCGCACTTTGATCAATTTAGGCACCGTGCTAAATAAAAGTATTAATTTCTATATTAAAAAAATATATACTGACTTCAAGATTTTGAATGGTGTAGTGTAGAATGTTACAAAAGCTTTTTATTTTAGATAAATGCTGGTCTTTGGATCTTTCTATTCATCAAAGATCGTGACAAACATACTCATGCTTTAAATATTGATAATAATAATAATAATAAAATGTTTCCAATCAACAGCAAATCAACATATTAGAATGATTTCTGAAGGATAACGTGACACTGAACACTGGAGTAATGATGCTGAAAATGTAGCTTTGATCACAGGAATAAATTACATTTTAAAATGTATTCAAATAGAAAGCTGTTATTTTGAATAGTAATATATATTATATATATATATTAGATCAATACTTGTATAAGTACAAGACACAACAAAAAAATAAAAAAATAGACACCAATGTAAAAACTGAAACAATACCAGCAGTGCTGGTGTACAATTTTGGCCAGAGGGACTTTAACAATTGTCAGCATAGTAATTTTATTGCTGTTGACAATCAAGTTCAGTTTCAATGCTGTTTACAAGTAGAATCTCAGGAAACCTCACCTGACCTTCGTACTGAATAGTTTGGGTTTCAAATGTCATTTTCAACTGTTTTTGGCTTTGTTTCGAGTGGAACCACATAGCATTGCATCTTGTATTATGTCAGGTCTACCAATAGATTCTTTCATTCTGTATAAATAATTTCTGAGCACAAAAGCCCTTTGAAGCAAGCGATCACTTCTCTTTTCTTTCACACTAAATCTATTCTGTCCCTTTTTTTGACTTTGTTAGTCATTTTGGAAATGGACCCTGCAGTGTTTTTGAAGTCCCATAAAAGCCAATTAAGCGCATATGATATGCATCTATAATGAAGCAAAATGGCACATAATTTGAAGTTGTTAGAAAACAAATGCAAATCTAAAATGCAGACATGGGTGTATGCTATCCGTGTACTCCATAGGGACTGCGGTTTCTCACTGTCTTTACAGCTCTGAGGCATGCACAGTTTCTGAGAACATCAGTAATTAAAAATTAACACACCATAACACACCAAGCCAGCTAATTTGTGCAACTTGAGTCTACCATATTTCCCCATTAATAAGCAGGCTCCATCTGTGTGCATGCATACTGTCTTATACATTAAAGGCTAATTGTAACGTTCTGAGCAGGGTCACAGCAGTCATAAAAATGATAGTTCAGTTACACTTTATGTAGCATAGTTTGTATTTGTTTTTTTTTTTTTTTTTACAAATAAACCGACATCATTATGATGGATAGAAAACATGGCTACAAAAAAATAATAGTGATCAGGGCATGGATACACTGCAAAAAAAAAAATCAGTGTCAATCTTGTTTTTCAGGAAAAATATTTCAATATTCAAAATAAAAGATTATGAATTACTTGGAAAGCAAAAAAAAAAAGTCACAATAACTCGAATTCATTTATTATCTTATCTTATCAGTGAAACCTCAAAGTGCATTTTTATCCTTTTATTTTCAATTCTTTCGCGAGCTGAATGAGCTCGGCATTTAACCACGTACAATTTATCACAGGCTATGTCATAAGTGCTTGAATTCTGAGAAAGCTATTAGCATTGTTTTAACCACATTCCATTGATGTGTCCTCACAATGCTTCAGTACAATATGTCACATTTAAATGGTTAGCCTCTCATTCATTGATTCGAGAGATTTGATGTCAGACTAATACCGTTTCATCCCCTTAAAATTGTTCTTTAAATATTTTATTATTTCATAATAATGGTATTAAACCTTAGCAGTCAGCCAATGTAAATGCTGTAACACTTTATATATGAAAGTTGAAAGTGAAATTTAATAGCAACATTTTAGGTTTTACAGATTTAATGTAAATTTACAGTAAAAATTGCATTAACTGCTATAATTTTAAAGTACCAACCTACTGAAATACTAAACATTTTTTGTAACTTTATAATATACTGACAGGTGGAAATGAGAAAGTTGAATAAGAATCAAAGTTCATCACAAATAGCTTTTCCATAAGCTGAGGTAAATAGTAATATATAGAAGGTGCACAGCGTCAGGTGCGAGCAAACACACACATACACAAAAACACACAAAAAAAATGTCATGGTAACACACAACACTAAAATAATGCAATAAATATAAATGAACAACAAGATATAACATAAAACCTAATGTGCATAAATGCTAAGACAAAGAAACAGATGAAAAGAAAAAAAATAGGTATTATAATACAAAACATCAAACGTGAAGTGTCACACATGGAATTCTGGGAATGTCAATTTTCATTTTTCACTATAAATTACAAAAAAATTAACTTCCACAAACTGTAAATTGAGCAGTATTTTACTGTAAAACTACATTAAATGTCCTGTGGGATTTATTACAGTTTTTCACCATATATAGTAGCCCCCCCCCACCCAAAAACAAAAACAACCACCCCCCCCCCCCCCCCCCACACAAAAAAAAAAAAAAAAAAAAAAAAAAAAACAAAAAAAACCAAAAAAAAAAAAAAACAAAAAAAAAAAAAAAAAAAAAAAAAAAAAGGGAAAGATAGGTTTTAACACGCATTTTACTGTCTTTGCTGTTTTATTTTTCTATTACATATTACCAAATAATTATACATAATCTAATGATATAACGTAATATATGATTTTTTTTCTGAATAATTGTGCATGTAATGATATAAGTATAAATAATGGTATATAATTTTTATGTCATCTGATAATTACATTGTGAGACTGTTATCTGGTTTAAAATAAAAAAAAATTAACAGTTTTACAACAGACTTTTGACACTGTGCCAACTAACCCTACAAATATTGTCAACTGTCCAAAATAGAAATTGATATAATATATATATAATTATTTATTATATATTTATGGTTGCATGTACTGTGTGCATTATTTTACTATATTCATCTGTTTCCACAAAAAGTTTGAGCAACATAATGCCCTAATATATAAGCAATGCCTTAAAGAGTTTTTTTTTTTTATAATCTGTGTAATGACATGTGTTACTTAACAGGGGGATTAATGCATACAGCACAATGAGTTTTTTTGATGAACCAGTCTGATCGTTTAAGTCCATTCTTGCTCTTTGAATCCAAACACAGAACTCTGCTAAACACATACGGCACTCTAATTAGCTTTTAATAATAAAAAAAAATGCTTGCAGAATGGGAAAATTGCGAGCTTGTAAGTTAAAAATGAAACTTTGCTAGCAAGAAGCATAATTGGTTGCGGCATCTGGCAGATGTTTGCCATGAATTAATCTCTCCCCAGTTTACTGTTCAATAAACACACGCACATTTGCACATTCCTATTTTTGCTCAATGGTTTTCCCATTTTCCGCTGGTCATTGCTACATTTCTTTAGTCGAGAACATCATTGTGTTTGTTGAAATTTTGACTGGCTGAAAAAAACATTACTTAAGCTCCATTTCAATGCCCTCAAATTACCCATTTACATATGAAATCACTGGGCTTCAATTCATAGATGACAATTTTCATAATCTGCCAGTTCCTAGCTAAAACGGAAGGTTTAACGGCTGAATTCATGCACAACAACATGGATGAATGACCCACCAGTACAACAGACTCAACACAAACACGCTTTCTCTGTTTACAGCTTGATGGTCATGCCGCTCATTGAGAATTTAAGATAATGTAAATCAATTGTCACATAAGCCCGTAAGACCCATAATACACAATAATGCAAGTCCCTAATGAATAACTGTTATGCATTGCAAGATAATACGCTTACACCACAAACGAAGCATCTTTTATGTTCACGAGACCTTTTCTACCTGCATATTTAGTTGTTGTTTTTTTCGTTCACTGTTAACTCTTGACACACGGTACCATCTGGAAGCTTCATGACAGAAGCAGAAGGCCGCTTGATGAGAGATTCGTCTTCCCGTACATATTGCTGGAATAAATTTGACTGACAGTGGTCATTAAGGCATTGATTCATTAAATGCCATGTGGTCAGCTCCGAGTTATAGTGCTTCATTGCTGTGCAAATCTTCAAGAGCTGCTTGAATTGTGAGGGTCAGTGAATCAGTTCTTTCATAAGAAGCATCTGTCATGCTGGTTCTTTTTTCAGACACTTTTTGTATGTTCATGTTAATTTTAGTTGATGAAAACAACATTTTAGTTTAAATGAAAGTGCAAGATCCCTCATCTCGTAGAGGGGATGGACAAAATAATGTAAACAGCTGAGTAACAGGCAACATTTATTAAGCTGTTTTACTAACATTTGCCTTTAATACAGCTTCCAACCTTCTTAGAAGAGATCCATGCAACTTTCGAATAGTCTTCAGTTAAATGCCCTCTATCAGAACATCTGCTATTTGTTTTAGAGATGTTGGAGGAAGAAATCAGCTTCTCACTGTTCTCTCTCACTGCAGTTTGACAATATTAAAGTCAGGTGATTTGTCTGGCCAGGGCAGATGTTAAAGTTCATCTTGGTACTCCAACTGTTCAGGTTTTATGACCATGACTCCATCTTTTTCATTGACATTTTTTGTCCTCAATACTGCCGTCCCTCTCTCTGTGTCTTTGTCATGCTCTGTACATTCGCTGTACATCCATGCTTTCAGATCTTCATCTAGTCTGTCAGATCTGATGGGTAAATCCCACAGTACATGTGCACTTCCAAATCACAACATGCCTGACCTCATTGTTAATACTCGCCCCGCTAACAGAACAATGCTACACAGGAAACAAACACCCTTCAGTCTGGTGTTGAGATCAGACACAGGCCTGTCTCTATGCTGTGAATTAGTGTTCAGCCATTCATCAGTCAGGCTGAGGCGCTCAGAGGGAGCCCTCTGCTGTCAATAGCCCCCCGCCTCCCCTGCTCCCGCCTGTCTCTAATGTACACAAATATATTCCCCTGCAAAGCCCTGCAGTACCAACATGTCCTGGAGCAAAAGGCAAGCTGAAGATTGAAAAACAAGAGTGTGCACACATGCGCGTGTGCTCGCTCACACAAACACACACCGACAGTCTTTGTAAATGCCACAAGAGATTACAGAGGACAAAAAGGCGTCTAATGCTAAAAATAACACCTGAATTTAAATAGGAAAGTGCTGATAACTATCAAAAATGTGGGCTCATTGGGTTTTCATGTCAAAATGTAAACAGATAATGTATGTGCAGACTGAACTAGCTGTAGGAATACATGATGAGTTGTTTTCATACAGAGCAAAATTGGGCCAATGGGCAAAAATGTATGTGTGCCGATCAGGTTTCGCTTAACTGTTGGCTTTTACTCAACATAGAGACATAATAAAAATATATTTCTGTGTTATCTGTGGATCTGTGGTGACATTAATAATGGAATGTAATATTTTTGTGATATATGTGGTACTTTAGAGTCATAATAATAAAATATCAAATGTTTTGTGGTATCTGGGGTCCTGTAGGTATAATAATGATATTAATAATGATAATAATAATGATAACATTAAATGTTTCTGTGACATTCTGTGGTATTGAGTCATTAATAATAATAATAATAATAAAAAAAAAAAACTATTATTTTAACAGGTAAAATAATACTGAAATGTAATATTTTTGTGATATCTGTGCACCTTTCGAGACAATAAACTAAAAAGTCTATTCTGTTTTTATTCTGTCCAAGACTATATCTGCTAATAACACATTTTGAAGGTTCTCTCTCTCTCTCTCTCTCTTCTCTCTCTCTCTCTCTCTCTTCTCTCTCCTCTCTCTCTATATTCATTTTTGCATTAAAGGCCACGACAGCAGCCATACTCGTAACCGCAATCTGTTCACACTTAAGTGTCTGCAGACGGCAACTGATGTTGTAGATGATGAAATTTGCCAACACATTTCTAAACAACATTGTGAAAGACTGGAGTGAAAGAATCCAACTGTAGAATGTAGATGAATGTAGTTATATGTATAATATGTACATGCTTCATGTATTAGAATCAGTTGAATGTGTGATAGTCCTTATCTCTGAGGCCTTTTTCTTGTAGGTTATAGGTTTCTGCCACCCAATAGAAAGACAGAGCAGAAGAACTGAAGAGCATCTCCAGGAATGAGGCTATAAATAAAAATTCAGCTTTCGGGTTCGAGCACATTCTGTAGATTAATGCTCTCTCTGCTGAAATCAATGCTGGAATCTCTCTGTCTGTGACTGATTCCACGTCAAACCAACTTACACTCAGGGCTTTAATAAAAAAGCAAAAAAAAAAAATGTTTAAATAGGAGAACAAGATCATGTACTATTTTGCATTATACATAAAGGCTTTAAGTAAAGGGTTACCATAATTTTATTTTAAAATCCTGGTTCTTGCTCTTGTACATCCATCCACCAAACCATCTGCCCACTTTTTCCAAACTGCTTATCCTGTGTAGGGATGAAGGTTGTGCTTGTACAGCTCTTGTTTATTCTACACATTGAAATAATAAATCCATTTTAATGTATTTATGTCATTTAAAGGGCATTTAGTTTGGTGCTGCAGCATAGTGGTTCCCTCTCAGTCGGTTACTCTCGACGTCACGTCGGAGGACCGACGAATTGGGATCTCGCTTAGAGGGACCAATCTAATCCGAGTGTAAATTAAACGAGCCAATGCACATTGGCATGTGATTATTGCATCCAGCTGCTGCTGATCACAGCGTGAGTATAAGTAGGCAGCAGGTGCAGCGCATATTCAGCTTTTCGCTTCGGAGCCGAGCGGTTCTATCGTTCTGCTCCTGACCTCTGCAAGTAGGTATAACTACAGTCAACACGCTCTTCGGTGGCTCTGTGTGTGGTACGGCGCTTCAGCGGCGGTGCGTTTCCCGGGTCGAGTGGGCTGCACTCTGCAGCTGCAATACCCCTGTGGTGTTGCAGACGGCCATTCCCGTGCGCTTGCACCCTAAAGAGCAATTTCCATAATAAAAGAGCTTCACGGGTGGAACGTCTTTTTAAAGACGAGTCTTTTTAAAGATGTCATACCATCCGTGCGTTTCTGGGTGCGGTCGTTACCTGGCGCCGGGTGATGGTCACGATCGCTGCCTCTCGTGCCTGGGCATGAAGCACGATGAGGTGGCTTTCGTGGATGACTCATGCTCCCATTGCGGGGGCATGACCATCTCGGAGTTGCGGACCAGACTCCGTTACTTGCAAGGGGGCGGAGTGCCCGTGCCAATGCCTAGATCTGGGGTTCCCTCTGGCAGCAGCCGGGTCGTCCTTTTTCTAGCAGTGGGCGGACTGGTCTTACGGTCACGGTGAGGAATTCCCCTCCGGGGATGCCCGAACCCACCGGCACTGCGAAACCAGCGGAGCTTTCGTATGAGCAGGCGGGACCCTTCCGGGGGGTACCACCTGTTCTTCCGAGGCTCCCCCCGACGATCGGATGTCGGTTGCAGCATCGGGATGAAGATCCGTCAGCGTTGCCGCCCTCTGGGCGGTCAGCGGTGCCGGAGACGGACCCAGAAATGATGGCTATGCTTTCCCATCGAGGGTGTCTGGCTCGAGTGGAATCTTCCACTGCGTCCCGAACCCTCAAGGTTGGACGATTGGTTTCTCGGGGTGGCTCGCGCTGGTTCTCAGGGCACCACCCCAGTGCCTTTCTTCCCGGAGGTGCATGCTGAGATCGCTGGGTCATGGACGGCACCTTATACTGCCAGAAACCGGCCCAGTGGCTCATCCTCCCTCACCACCCTCGATGGGGGTCCAGCGCGGGGGTACACGGGAGTCCCCCAGGTGGAGCGGTCGGCGGCGATGCAATTGTGTCCAAATGCCGCTACCACTTGGCGGGGCAAACCGGTGCTCCCCTCCCGGGCCTGTAGGCACACGTCGGCCTTGATCGGCAGTGCTTATACAGCCTGTGGAGAAGCTGCGTCCGCCTTGCACGCTTCGGCGTTATTGCAAGTGCACCAGGCCAAGGCACTGAGGGACTTGCACGAGGGTTCTCAAAGAACTCCGCACCGCGACGGACCTCACGCTACGAGCGACGAAGGTTACGGCGCGGTCTCTGGGTCGTGCCATGTCCACTATGGTAGTCCAGGAGCGCCATCTCTGGCTGTGTCTGGCCGACATGCGCGAGGCGGACAAGACAAAATTCCTGAACGCCCCCGTGTCCCAGACCAGCCTTTTCGGCGACACGGTGGAGAACTTTCCCAGCAGTTCTCCGCTAACCAAAGCAGACTGAGGCCATCAGGTACATACGCCCCGGGCAGCGGCTGCCGGACGCCGGCTGCAGCGCCCCAGTCTGCTCGTCGCCGAGGGCGGCCCCCTGCCGCCGCCCCCGCTCCCGCGCAGCGTCCGCAGCAGCCAGCAAGACCGCGTCGAGGAGCCGGCCGCAGGCCAGCCCCCCCGCCCGTCCAGGCCCCCGCCAAAACTGGTGGCAAGCGAGAGAGCAAGAGGACCGGAGACGGGCGACCCAGAGGTGGAGGGACCTGCTCTTCGGGAGATGGTGAACGCACCACTCCCTCCCCCGGAGGGGGGCCGGGTGGAGAATCTTTTGTTTCCTTTTTTTTCTGCCACTGACCTCGCGGCCAGTGGTACCTAAATTCTCGACAAAAGAGCAATTTCTTCTTTTTCTGGGTCCCCTGAGGGGACGGGGGGGCTGTGGACGGTCCAGAGCCGTATCACACTCACCATCCTCTCTCACCAGCGAGCAGCAGTGGGCGGATCAGGAGGACAAACCAACGGACTACCCACGCAACCTCTGCTCAAACGCAGGTCAGTGTTACACAAACCCAGACCCCGCCTCGGACCGGCAAAGAAACTCCCGGGCCGGGTCCCTGTGTTCTTCCACGCTGCCCCACTGCGGGTACACCTGTAGTTCCGTTGATGCCACTTGCGCGGAGTCTGGGAGCCTGGCTAGAGCTACCCAACACGTCTCCATGGCTCCGTCGAACCGTCAGGCTCGGCTATACGATTCATGTCGCCCGGCGTCCTCCCAAGTTCAGTGGCATCCGCTTCACGTCAGTGAAGGCGGCTGATGCTCCTGTCTTGCGTACGGAGATCTCAGTCTTACTGGCGAAGGATGCGATAGAGCCGGGTTCTCCAGCCGATATGAGGTCTGGGTTTTTACAGCCCTTACTTCATTGTACCAAGAAAGGCGGTGGGTTGAGACCTATCTTGAACCTGCGCATCGTGAACCGGGCCCTTCACAATCTCCTGTTCAAGATGCTCATGCAGAAATGCACTTTCAGGTGTATCCATCCCCAAGACTGGTTCGCAGCGATCAACATGAAGGACACGTACTTTCATGTTTCGATCCACAGGCCATTCCTGCGGTTTGCGTACGAGGGGCGGGCATACCAGTACAAGGACCTGCCCTTCGGGCTGTCCCTGTCGCGTGTTCTTCACGACAGTACGGAGGAGCCTTGTTCCTGAGAGAGCAGGGCGGAACATTCGATCCGTCAAACTAGCAACTCGACGATTGGCTCATACTAGCACAGTCTTGGGATCAGTTGTGCAAGCACAGGGACCTGGTGCTCCGACACCTCAGCCATTTGGGCCTTTGGGTCAACTGGGAAAAGATCAAACTCTCCCCGACGCAGAGGATCTGTTTTCTCGGTATGGTGTTGGACTCGGTCGAACAAACAGCACGCCTCACGCAGGAACATGCTCAGTCAGTGTTGAACTGCCTGAATATGTTCAAGAGCAGAACGGCGGTCCCACTGAAACAGTTTCAAAGGCTCCTTGGGCATATGGCAGCTGCAGCGGCAGTCACGCCGCTGGGGCTACTCCATATGAGACCGCTGCAACATGGCCTTATGGCCGAGTCCCGAGGTGGGCGTGGCAACGCAGCACTCACTGGGTCCAAGTTACACTGGCCTGCCGCTAAACCTTCACTCCGTGGTCAGACCTTGCGTTCCTCTGGCAGGAGTGCCCCTGGAGCAGGTCTACTGGCATGCTGTGGTTTGCACAGATGCCTCAACAACCGGCTGGGGGGCCACGTACAACGGCTTGCAGTGTCAGGGGTTTGGACGGGGCCACAACTGCACTGGCACATCAACTGCCTCGCGTTGCTGACAGTGCACCTTGCCCTGAGCCATCTCAAATGGCGCTTACGAGGCAAGCACGTACTAGTCCACACGGACAACACAGCAACCGTTGCGTAAATCAACCAAGAAGGTGGTCTGCGCTCCCGTCGTTGTCGCAACTCGCCCGGCCACCTCAGACCTCTGGAGTGTCAGAAGCAGAGTGAAGGTCGCTTCGGTGATGTTTTCAATCATGGAGCTCAAACCGGCAGCCGGCCGAGCTGTCGGACGCTGCGCGCCGGAGGAATGGAGACTCCATCCCATGCGGTCCGGGAAAGACCGGTTTGGGGTAGTAAAGTTTCGGCATGATGGATCTGGCTCAGGTGGACCTGTTTGCCTCTTCAGAAACCTCCCACTGCCAGTTGTTCTTCGCCCTGACAGACGGAACACTCGGCACGGACGCTCTCGCACACAGCTGGCCGCGGGGCCTTCGCAAATATGCATTTTCCCCAGTGAGCCTTCTGGCACAGTTGCTGTGCAAAGTCAGGGAGGACGAGGAGCAGGTCCTGATGGTGGCCTATTGGCCTTCCCGGACCTGGTTCACGGAACTAATGCTCCTCGCGACAGCCCCTCCTTGGCCGATTCTTCTGAGGAAGGATCTACTGACTCAGAGACTGGGCACCTTTTGGCACCCACGTCCAGACCTCTGGAACTTCATGTCTGGTCCCCGCGGGACACAGAGTTTCTAGGTGACCTACCCCAGGAGGTAGTTGACACATCACTTCGGCGAGAGCACCGTCTACGAGACACGTCTACGCTTTGAAGTGGAACCTGTTCGTTGATTGGTGCTCTTCCCGCGGGAAGACCCCCGTAGATGCCCGATTGCAGTCGTGCTTTCTTTCCTGCTGGATGGGTTGGAGCGAAGGCTGTCTCACTCCACCCTTAAAGTTATGTTGCTGCAATCGCTGCTAACCACAACCCCTTAGAAGGGAGGTCGTTGGGGAAGCATAACTTGGTCGTCAGATTCCTTAGGGGGACGAGAAGGTTAAATCCTCCACGGCCCACCTCTATACCTTTGGACCTGAGACTGGTGCTCACGGCACTACAGCAGGGCCCATTTTGAGCCTTTGCAGACGGTTGAGCTTTCCTTTCGATGAAGACTTTGCTCCTGGTGCCATTGGTCTCCGTCAAGAGGGTAGTGGACCTGCACGCATTTTCGGTCAACGCTTCGTGCCTCGAGTTCGGGCCGGCTGATTCCCAGGTAAACCTGATGCCCCGGCCCGGCTACATGCCCAAGGTTACCGCTACTCCCTTCAGGGATCAGGTGATGAACCACCAAGCGCTGCCCTCGGAGGAGGCAGAACCAGCCCTAGCTTTGCTCTGTCCCGTACGAGCCTTAAGGTGCTACGTAGACCGAACGCAAAGCTTCAGGACCTCAAACCAGCTCTTTGTCTGCTTTGGAGGACAGCAGAAGGGAAAGGCTGTCTCCAAGCAGAGGATGGCCCACTGGATAGTGGACGGCCATCACCGGAACCCTTCTCAGGACAGGGTGTGCCCTGCACGCGGCGCTCAGGCTTGCGAGGACTAGGCATCAACTTCGAGGTGTGTGTTGCATCCTCCTGGGCGCTGGCTGGTGGCGCCTTGCTGAAAGATATTTGTAGAGCTGCAGGCTGGGCGACCCCCAAAACGTTCGCTAGATTCTATAGTCTTCGTGTGGTGCCGGTATCCTCCTGTGTTCTCACCTAAGACAGGTTGAAGCACTGAGGGGCTCCGGCTTCGGGTCGGCTTGCAAAACCGCTCCAGAGAGTCCATACAGCAGACCCTGTTGAGTTCCTCCATCCCCACGGCAGCCAGACGGGGCGGAGCGTCCGGCGCCAGGCCTTCAATCGCTGAATCCTCGAGAACCAGTAGAAAGCTGGGTTCCATATGCAAGACCTAAGTGGAATCCATATGTGTAAAGTCCACGGTATAGACTTGAGCCCGTGTTTCCCCGGCAGACTTCTGCCATGCCAAGAGGGTTCAATCACCTCCATTCTTCAATATGCACCTAAGGGATGTCCATATGAGTATTGCTTCCGAAACCTCCTTCGGGAAAGTTCGAGCTTCCGTAACCCCCCTGTTCCAAGTAGAATGGGTACGTTTCCCAGTGTTATCCAGTCTTACTCATTGGGTGGTGCCATAGCAGCAGTAGCTGGTCCTCTTGTGAAGAAGCCCTGGCCTACGCAAAAAAATAGGGGCGCAGGTGGCTTCCAAAGGACACTGGAAGGGGCACTATCTGTGGCCTTTTGGTAGGGATCCCAATTCATCGATCACCGATGTGACTTAGAGTGACTGACTAAAAGGGAATGTCTCGGTTACGTATGTAACCCTCGTTCCCTGAAGGGGGGGACGGGACGGGAGACGTCAGTCCAGGGCACAGCTCTGTGCACGCTGGCGGGCCGGGGTCACCGGCTCTGCTCCTCAGCGAAAACCTGGTATGCGTTGCATCGGCTGCCTTTTTATGCTCACGCTGTTATCAGCAGCAGCTGGATGCAATAATCAGATGCCAATGTGCATTGGCTCGTTTAGGTTACACTCAAAGTAGATTGGTCTCTCAAAGCGAGATCCCAATTCATCGGTCCTCCGACGTGACGTCTTACGGTAGAGTTCCCTATTCAGGGAACGGGGGTTACCACTACGTACCGAGCTTTACCCACTGAGCACAAGATGGGGCTCCTATGGGTGATAATAATTGGATGAAGGCACGCCAGCTCTCAATATCCTATTCTTTAAAAAAAAACAAAAAAAAGTAATAGAAAACTTTTATAACATATAAATGTCTTTACTGTCACTTTTCATCAATTAAATGCATCCTTGCTGAGTAAATGTATTATTTTTTTTATTTTACACCAATGTTTTGAATGGTAGTGTATTAGGTTTTACACAAATCACAGAAATCAATGGCATTTTAAAACACATTAAAATAGAAAGCAAAATACCATATTTTTAAAATACAATATTACTATTTTTACTATATTTTTTTGCTTAAATAAATGCATCCTTGGTGAGCATAAGAGACTTCTTTCAGAAATATCCTATTATACAAGAGCTGACCTGTGTTCACTGTATATTTAATCGCTGAATGAGATTGTGATCTTGTGGAAGCAAAAGCGAACTCCTGCCCTGGGGCTGATTTGTTTAGGCAGAGTCAGTGGTCAGACACTGAATCCTCCTTTGAGGCGTGCGTTACAGTGCCCTTTCACAGGTCATGATTCGGCCTGTCCCGAGAGGGAGATCACCCCCATACTGCCAGCCAGCAAACTGTAGCTTTCACAGAGGTCAGGCAGAAGGGACACTTACCATATGATAAAACCACAGTCGATACGTGTTCATGCTGTGCAGTTTCCCTGCCTGTGTGTTAACCTCATGCAGGACGTGAAAGGACGGTAGGAGAATCAATAATGTTTGATCAGTGGGTGCTGTGGATGCAGGAAAATCTTAATACAGATCTTACTGACTGCACAATTACAATCAGCCATCAGATGCCACTGCAGAAAGCAACGGAATCCAACAAGGGAGTCAAAATCAATAGAAGAGCATCGGAAAGATAAGATGGAACGTAACCAATAATTATGCTTCAGCGCTGAAAGACTGGCAGCTTAAAAATGCTCTTGTTATCTGAGCCCATTAGAAAGAAGCACTGTAGGAGTTAAAACACTTAAAACATAAATATCAGTGTTGTACAATCCGTTGCTAAAAGAATGGAAGAGGAATGTTTGCCTAAAGTGCCTTCAGATTTTGAGCCAAGTTAATAAATCAATAGTAGTTTTACAATAGTTGCATAATTGTACTTAACAATTGAGTAATATTTCTCTTCGATCATTTGGGTTTGCCATGTTTTTTGTTTTCATCAATCTTAAGAATAATACATAATAATACTTAACTGACTATATAGTGGGCTGGATTATATATGCAACTATATACGTGTTTACAAAGCATATTGATTATCTTTTAACACGTCGTTATTTTAAAACTCTTGAAACTGTGAAAAACACTGGGAGGGGGGTTTTCTCGCATTTTTGTAAATCTTTTCAAATATCTGCACCCCTATTGACTATCTCTGATGCGTAACTTTTATAGTATGTTCTAATAATTTTTTTTAAAAAGAGTTAAAAAAAATACAGTGAAACAGTAACATTTTGAAATATTATAAGCAGTTTCCCATCAAATATTATGAAATTGAAATAATATTGCAATTTAAAGTAAAACAGTCTATTTAAAAGTGTGTCTTCAGTGTCACATGATCATTCTAATATGCTGTTTTGCTGCTCAAGAAACATTTCTTATTAGTATTAACGTTGAAAACAGTTGTGCTGCATAATCTAATTGTAGAAACCCTGAATACAAAACAAAATAAAATAAAAAGATACATTTTTAATAATAAACAGTCAGTCAATCAATAAATAATCAATAAATTGACTTGGCAGAATTTTGGTTGAGCTTTTTGTCTTTTATTGATTTAGATCACAGCCGAGGCCATCCTGCGACTCGCTACAGATCCCGTTCTTCCATTTTACCCTTTGGATATCGCTCTTGATGTTCAGAACAAACTCAGAGGTAAGAATGCACCTTTGAAAACCTATTTTACAATTTACGTTCTTAGTGAATTTATAACAAAAGTACAGTATGTTGGCAGAACTTCTGGAAGTTTCAGGCTGTTACACTATGTCAGTCCTGACTCCTCCCATAAAGATGATTTACGCAGAGATCATCTATTTGGGTGAACCTATCGATCTTCCATTCACAGTTTAAAGGGGCGCTGAATGAATGACCTTGATTTCTGCATTTGTAAAATTCTAATTGGTGCCAGCCATTTCTCGGCTCAGATCAAATGGGCTTATAAGCTTCAGACCTGATTGGCTATCACTCTGGCACTTTTCATAAAGAGCTTTACCTTAGATGGGGAACAAAAAGGGAGAAAATTCCCACAAGAGGAAAACGCTTTATACTTTCTACTTCATCAGAGCCAAAGAAACCCAGAGGTAGTAATGAGCTTTTGACAGGCTTTTATTTCCAAATGTTCTCTACATTTTCAAAGACTTGCAGAATTGGATTTCAGAGATTCAAATAACATTAAATGATTATACAGTGGCTCACAGGTATGCCGTTTTTCACCTCTGCAGAGACATTGAGGGCTTCTCCTCTGAATCTGTTCCGGCTCTCTGCTGGAGCGATGCGCCTTTGTGTTTAAATATTCATGAACACAGAGAAGAGGACAGGTGAGAAATGTAATTGCCACATAATCCTGCCACATGAAGACAGACTGCAAAGCCCTTAATGCTGTGCAGTATTGATATTTCATCAGACACGCGCCAAACACTCGTGTCCGATCTTTTGTTTTACTGTCTCGGCTGCAGCGGGGCAGAAAGACTGAGGCATTGCACGCCTGAGAAAATCCCACAGATGCTTTGTGAAGGCATTTTCACTGTCACTGTTTGGGATGGAAAACATCCCAAATATTTTTTACGTACTGGCGCTTCCAGCTGTTTCCTGACAGATATACACTAATGTGAAGTCTGTTCCGTGTAATTTGGAGTTTGAAGGAATGAAGTCTCCTCCAGATGTCAATGTTGAGTTAAACCTTGTGATCTCATTGTACTCAATACCTTTGTCAGGTCTAAAAAAAAGCACGTTCAAGTGGCTAGAAGCATAACTGGAATTCCCAGACCATAATATATATTTGCACACCATTGTTCAGAAGTTTTTTTTTTAAATATATAATATAGTATATATAACTTATGCATTACATTGGTCCAAAAATGTTCACATTTCTATAGTGAAATGAAAACATTTACTATATTACATGTGACACTGAGGGCTGAAGTAATGATGCTGAAAATTCAGATGTGCCATCACAGAAATAAAAAAAAATAAAATATAGTTTAAAAAAATCTTCAATTGTAATTTTTCACAATATTACTGTTTTTTTTACTGTAATTTTGATCAAATATCCAGTCTTTGTAAGAGACTTTAAAAACTTTCACTTAACTATTATTATTATTTTATTATTATACATCCTTGTTTTTTTTTTTTTTTTTTTTGCAATGCCCCAGCGTCCAGTTGGGATTTTCTTCTCTTTATTTACATTTTTCACCTTTAAAAAATAGTAATTCATCAAATGTATAAGTGTGATATGTTAAATAATACAAATATGGATGATGGAATTAGGAAATTTGCAATGACAAAAAGAGTTTAAACTATCAAACGATTAAAAAGTATTATATTATATTTTACCTGCTTTCATGTATCCCGGCTTGGACACATGTTAAAATCTACTACAATTTTCAACATAAATAATAATAACAACAATAACAACAAAATTCAGTACAAACAGCACAGTGTCCAAATTTTTAATTTGTAGCGTATAGATATGATGGATGCTTGGTGGCTAGGACATTCTCTCTCCTCATGCTGTGTTATGGTTGGAGTTTCAGAGACATGAAAATGACAGTATTCATGAGGAGTAATGAATCTAGTGAGATCAAAGAGTCATGGCTAATTGAAACCTTTGAGATCTTTTGTTCCCTTCAGATTCAGACAGCTCATTGATGTTCAGATTATTTTAGAATGACTCGGCAGAGTGAAGAATGAAGACTGCCAGACATCTGATATCATACAAGTTGATCACTCACTGGAAGATAACTTTATAACAAGACTGTTATTGGTGTTGGGAAGCTACATTAAAACTGTAGTTGCCACTCTTAAAACTCTTTTGAAAAAAGTTAGCAACAACAAACTACTAAAAAAATAGCTAACATTTATACTGTAAGGGAGTATTTTTTTAAAGTGCTATAATTTAACTAGTGCAGCTTTCTTTGGATTTAAAATGAAAAATAATGTGTCATATCCTTCGAAGTGAAAAACTTAAATGTGTTGGAAATTTGTGTAGCAGAGGAGCTGTTTCTCCTTCTGTTCATCATAAAATGCATAAATGCTGCAATACACAAGCAGTCGTAGACATTGTTCAGTCGATCGTTCCGCAGCACCATCAACATCATCTGGTATGTTGATTTCATCACTTCACTAAATAGACCATTACATCTAATTGTTGTTATATTCTTTTTTGCTGTTTGATAACGTCTTAAATTTAGCTTTAGATATTAAGCATTCGCGTTAGTTCTGGCAGGTCACGTGAGTCAAGCTTGCATCAGCTGATTCTCAGCTGATCACATCTACCTATAGGAATACGACACCTATCGCGGCATTCCTATATAAGCTGATTTCAGTATTATTCAGCAGCTTTTCAGCTTGCTCAGGAGCAAATTACCCTCCTCCATCCCCAGCTCCTCCTTTCGCCACAGTCAGGACTTGGCTTTCTGATATCCCTTACTAATCAGACTCCTTTATCTTGAATAAAGTGTTACACTTAAATATCATTAAAGTACATTAATGATATCTGCCTTGTTCTATTCTGTTAACCCTAAGGGGGTTATTATTGCTGCTCTCCCTGCTCATTCATGACAGGCTGCATGGATGGGCAGGGAGTTTTTTGCCCAGAAAAGAACCATACCGCCAAACCAAACTTTATAGTATCTATCATTTTGACGATAGTGGTCCTGACAGAAATCATGTTGGATGTCTAATATAATACATACAAATACATAAACAAAAGCTTTGATAATGATGCATTCTAATTCCAACTATAAATTACTGTAATTACCCATTGTATCCTCAGAAATCACTAAAACTTTCTATTTAATATTGTACAAACTGAAACTGTGCTTTTTTTTCTGGAGACTTGCTCACCAATTGATCCTCTGTAGTGAATGAGTGCCATCAGAATGAAAGTTCAAATAGCTGATAAAAACATCACAAATCGTCCACCTACCCGTTAGTCTATCAGTTACATGTAGAATGTTTTTAACTTAAATCAACTTGCTTCTTTCTGACTAAAATACGAGTCCTCTATACATAATGTTATTTTCTGTAGTGGAAAAGTCATCTCATCTGAATCAGGAAAGAAATATGCACAGATCAAACGCTGTTTACAAGTGAAAATAGTGAAAATACTTTATGGATTTTGAGGAGAGAGGACAGCAGGGGATGGACTTTTTCTCTAGAGGAAGCGTTATTATGGATTAGTCACTCGTATTTTAGCCAGAATTGAAGGTTAAGTTTAAAGCCCTCTAAATATGATTTTGTTTCATACAAACATTTCACAAGATGAATGAGGAATGCGAAGTGTGACTGTATACCTTATCTTTTGGATTATTTTGTGATTGCTTTTAGGTCAGCCCTGTTTTCTTCCTGGAGCCTCTCATTTTGGCGGCACCCATTCGCTGCAGATGATCCATTGGTGAGCGAGTTATGTAATGCTAAATTTCTCCATATCTGTTTCCCAATTATCCAAATTAACCTCATCAAGATCTTGGATGGCCTGATGGTAATTTTTGAGTGAACTATTCCTTTTAGATTTTAATGTTAACTGACAGTCTGCTTTAGCTGTTTTATAAGTTTGCACAGTAAAATCCTTTCTGAAAAAGTTGTCTTTGAATTCATCTTGTTTAAAGCCCCACTGCTACTGCCAGATGTTTTGGGGGTTGTTGCATCACATCTCACACTGTTTTTTAAGCTTTTGCCACAAACATTGCAATTTTAAAGTGTGTCAATAGTCCAACTTTTTAAAAAGAATCTTGAGAATGCTGCATTACTTTGTGCTCCGTCTCGCTGATAATAAACGGCCACAAAATAAATGCATTTGCATTATGCACACACACACACACACACACATAGATGTATATATATCAAATAATATGTACATTTAAAATAGAGTAACAATCTATGTGTTAATTTCATGCTTGCATGTGTGTCTTGTGTGTGTCTGGTATGATATTACTGTAGTTGCTTTCCCACATCTCTCTTGTCTGAAGCCCTTGGCTCAAACATGGAACATTGAAGTGATATGCATTTCGTCATTTGTGAAATTGTAAACCTAGGTTGAGTTGGTGACAGTTTCACTGGGTCTTCTGCTGTCTGTATTACAGTGAGTGATGAGTTACAGCAGTCCTACTGCAGGGAATGCTTTTCATTCTGCATCGAAAGACAAAGGAGACAGTGTGTGTGTTCAAGTTTGTAGAAAAGTTTTTTTTCTGTTTACTTAAAAGTTTTGCTGATCCTCCAAAGAATCTAAATATATTCATAAACATATTCTCCAATGATACCCATCACTCTGTGATACCAGGTGTTTAGCCTTTTTTAGGGCCCCAAGCAAAGTTGGGATTTGAGCTGCTAGAAATACCTGGTGGAAATTACACTGGAAATCATCATTGTTGAGTCAGATTTGAAACTTTGTGAAAGCCCTGTGGAATTTGATTTTGTAGAATTTGATTTAACAGAGTTATCCATTATTGAACTTTATTTAACATATGAATCAAGGTACTTTGTTTTAACCACATTCTTGCTTACAAGACAATCCCATGAAAATAAATCAATTAAGAAATAAAAATCAATCAATCAATCAATCAATCAAAATTTAAGATGACCGACAAGGCAGAAAATATTGTAAGTGTTAACTAATAAAATACCACACAAAAACCTATTTCAGTATAATATATATATATATATCTATTATATAATATATTAGATATTATATCCTTACATGTGAACTGAAAATAGTTTTTTGTTATTAAAATGAATAAAAGTATTTCAGCAGAGTTTTTAACCACTTAGGTCAGACTTACGTACTCTTTATATGTAATTTTCATATTTTATGATGTATGGCAAACTAACAATATATTTTACTGTCAGTTCTATGTACTTGTCTGTACAGATTTATATATATATATATATATATCTATAATATATATATATCTATTATATAATATCGTATAATTCTAACAGCCAAAGTTTGGGATCAGGCCCAAGGCAAGGTTTATTTGTATAGCACATTTCATACCCAATGGTAATTCAAAGGGCTTTACATAAAATAAAATAAAAACAATAATCACAACAATAAAACAAGGAATTTAAAACTTTGAAAATTATTATTTTTTTTTAAATTGATTTAAGAGGTTTAAAATGAATTTAAGAAAACGATTATACATAATATAGTGCAATCAGTTCGGACATCGCATAGTGCTCATTCAGTAAATGCACAGCTGAACAGATGAGTTTTGAGTCTGCATTTAAATGTGACTAATTTTTTAGCACATCTGATCTCTTCTGGAAGCTGATTCCAACTGCGGGTGGCATAATAACTAAAAGCATATTCCCCTTGTTTTGTGTGAACCCTTTGTATTTCTAACTGACTAGATCCTAATGATCTGGGTGGTCTGTTAGGTTTATATTCAGTGAGCATATCTGCTATATATTTAGGTCCTAGGCCATTGAGTGATCTATAAACGAGTAAAAGTACTTTAAAATCAATCCTAAATATAACTGAAAGCCAATGTAAGGTCCTGAGGACTGGTGTGATATGCTCAGAATATCTGGTTCTAGTCAGAATCCTGGCAGCAACGTTCTGGATGAGCTGCAGCTGTCTAATATTCTTCTGGTGAATGCCGGTGAGTAGACATTACAATAGTCCCCACCCTGCTGGTGATAAAGGCAATGAACAAGTTTCCCAAAGTCTTGACTTGTAAACAAACCTCTAATTCTTGCAATGTTTTGGAGATGATAGTATGCTGATTTAGTTACAGCTTTGACATGACTACTGAAACTAAGGTCTGTCTCCAGAATCACACCAAGATTCCTGACTTGATTTTTAGGTGTTTGACCCCTATAGTCAAGGTATGCATTCACCTTGAGAACTTCATCTTTGTTGCCAAATGCAATGACTTCGGTTTTTTCCTTGTTTAACTGAAGAAAATTTTGGCACATCCAACTTTTAATTTCATCAATGCCTTGGCAGAGGGAGTCAATGGGGCTGTATTCATTTGGAGATAAGGCTAGGTAAATCGTCTCGGGTTACGTATGTAACCCTAGTTCCTCGAGGGAACGAGACGCTGCGTCGAAAAACGCTAGGGGAACGCCGTTCAGCGTGACGGGCTCTGAATCTCGTGTGTAATCAGACTAACAGCTGGGCGAGACGTCACGGCGGGTGACGTAATGACCAGGAGGCTATAAAAGCACGTGTGGTGAGACCAGCGTCAGCTCCTAGGATTGAAGCAAGTGCTGGCAGGGACGCCGGAAGGCTGGCACCGAGACGCAACGTCTCGTTCCCTCGAGGAACTAGGGTTACATACGTAACCCGAGACGTTCCTTTTCAGGAACTCGAGCTGCGTCGAAACACTACTGGAACGAGAATGCCCATGCCGCCAGACTCTGTCTCTGCCGAGTGTGGAAGACTGCACAGCTACGGCGAGAGAACAGAAGAGCCAGGAGTGGCTCGCAAGTCTAGACCATAAAACCTAACAAAGGTAAGGGGCGTGGACCAACCCGCCGCGTTGCAGATGTCCTGCAATGGAACACCCGCTAAAAAAGCCTTAGAGGCTGCCACACTACGTGTTGAGTGAGCCTTGGCCCCTAACGGCGAGGGGAGATCAGAGAACTCATAAGCATTGGATATGGCATCCACTATCCACCGACTGAGGTTCTGCTTAGTTGCTGGCAGACCTCTCTTATGGGGACCATAACAGACAAGCAACTGGTCCGCCCTCCTCCACAGGGCAGATCTGTGGACGTAAGCATCCAGTGCCCGCACTGGACACATGCAGTTTAGCCTCTGCTGGTCTGGATCCCCGAAGGGATGAGGACTGAAGGCCTAGAGTACGACAGGCCGCGGTGTAGAGGAAGGGACCTTAGGGACATAACCCGCTCGCGGGAACAGAAACGCCTTGGCCAAACCAGGCGCAAAGTCTAGGTAAGACGGGGCCACAGAAAGGGCCTGCGGATCCCCAACTCTCTTGAGGGAAGATATCACCAGAAGGAAGGTAGTTTTTATGGTAAGGAGGCGATCAGATATCTCCTCAATAGGCTCGAAGGGAGGCCTACAGAGAGGCTCTAGCACCACCGGCAGATCCCACGTGGGGACACGAGATCGTGCCGGCGGCCTCAGCCTCAGCGCACCGCGGAGGAAACGTATAACTAGGGGGTTGTCTGCCCACTGACTGGCCACCAAGATGGGCGTGGTAGGCCGCAATAGCCCCCACGTACCCTTCGGGTGGAGTGGTTAACCCTGCAGAGAAACGGCCTGCAAGAACTCCCGCACTGTACCAACCTTGCAGTTAACTGGGTCTAGCTGGCGGTTCTCCGCATCCCAAGAAGTGGAAAAGTTTTCCACTTCAGGCATAACAGTCTCCTCGTGGAGGACTCGGGATTGAGGAGTTCCCACAACCATCTGTTGAGAGCCGGAAGCTAGGAGTTGTCCCCCTCGGGGCCACACCCACAGTTTCCCACCGCGGTCCGGGCGGTGGTGGATGTTCATAACCCTTCCGCCTGTGAGAGGAGATCTCTCCTGACGTGAATCTCCCACGGAGTGCCGTCGAGGAGAGAAATCAAATCCGAGAACCATACTCGGCCCGGCAAGAACGGGGCTATTAGCAATAGACGGACCCCATGCCCTGCGCCATCTCTCCATAACTCCCGGGAGCAAGCGATCGGTGAAAGGCCTACAGACTAAGCCCTCGGCCCACGTCTTACATGGCATCCAGCCCAGTGTAGGCTGGAATGTTAGAGAGAACCAATAGGTGCCGTGCGATCGGCGAGTCGCAAACAAATCCAACTGAGCTTGGCCGAAGACTCGCATATCTGCTTTCACCACCCTGGGGTTTAAGCATCCATTCCCGCGGTCCTGTCCCCATGCCTCGACAGTATGTCTGCTTCCCAAATGAGACGCCCAGGGATGAAACCTGCTCTGCATCGAGAGAGTCTGGCCCTGGGTACCCACAAGGATTCTGGTACTCTAGTTTTGTCACAACCGGCGTGAGCCAGACCTCCTTGGTGGTTGATAAAAGACCACTGCTTGTGTTGTCGGCGCACCAACACTGGTGGCCTCTCAGGTCCGTGCGGAAATCCTCATTGCATGCGACGTCCGCATCTCCAGGCAGTTGATATGCCACATGAGATGGCGGCTACTCCACAGACCACGGGCGGGGTGGCTACTCATGACCGCTCCCCAACCGGTGAGGGACGCATGCGGCGACAAGGAGCTCCCAGCACCGTGCCCTGAGCCAAGAACCACGTTTTTCCTCCACATGTCCAAGGCCCGTAGGCATCGCCGCGTGACCTTGAACATGCTAGCGGGTTTCCCCCTCGGGGAAAACCCCTTGGTCCTGAACCACCACTCTAGGGTTCTCATGTACAGCAGGCCAAAAGTAAACACGTTGGACGCGGCTGCCATCAGACCAAGCAGTCTGGAACTGGTTGACAGTGAGTGACCGGCCTTCTCTAACTCTCGCGACTGCGGCGAGGATCGACCTGATACGAGCAGGGGACATGCGTGCCTGCATCGTGGTCGAATCCCACACCACACCTAGATAAGTGGTCCTCTGTAATGGAGAAAGCACACTTTTCTTGGCGTTTAGTCTTAACCCCAGCTCTCTCATGTGGGCGAGAACGACATCTCGATGTCGAACCACCGTCTGCTGTGATTGAGCTAAAATCAACCAATCGTCGATATGGTTTAGTATGCGGATGCCCTGGAGTCGTAACGGAGCCAGGGCTGCATCCACACATTTTGTGAGAGTGCGGGGTGAGAGTGCAAGGCCGAGAGGAAGAACACGATATTGGTACGCTTTTCCCCCGAAAGCAAACCTCAGGAACTCCCTGTGACTAGGAAGGATGGATATATGGAAGTATGCGTCCTTTAGATCGATCGTGACAAACCAGTCCTCGGACCTGATCTGAGACACGACCTGTTTTATAGTAAGCATCTTGAACTTCAGTCTCATGACTGAGCGGTTCAAGTGACGTAGATCTAAAATTGGACTCAACCCCCCATCCTTCTTTGGAACTACGAAGTACCAGCTGTAGAACCCGGACTCCCTTTCGTGAGGAGGGACCACCTCGATAGCCTCCTTCCTCAAAAGAGTAACTACATCTGTTCCATGACCAGAGCCTGCTCGGAGCCACCAGCGTGGGCGTAATCCCATTGAAACGAGGCGGAGGAGAACCAACTGTATTCTGTAGCCTCTTTCTACAGTGTGCAGGACCCATTGTGAGACATTTGGCAGAAGTCTCCATGTTGCCAGAAAGTCTACTAAGGGAATCATTCTCTCGAGACTGATCTCTGGTGTAATGCGTGCAGCTAGGTTGGTGCCCTGTAACGGCGAACCGGCAGGGACAACCGAACCCACTGCTCTAGAGACCTCCATGGAGGTGGCGACCCTCTTAGCACCGCTACGTTCCCGGGCGGTGACTGAGAGTGGCGCTCGCGGGAGACCGCTGCGCCCTGGAACACCGGCAGGGTTAGCAGACTGATCTCCTGAGGGCTCTGAGGAGAGACGGACACCGTGTAATGCGGTGCAAACCGCTGCACCCCAGAGGGGACTGCCCTCATACATCCTGGGCCAGTGGCGTCAGGACTTTTTGGCCGAGGACCTCTTAGACTGAAGTACGGTCCGAAGATCCGGCTTAGCCTTAGAGGCCCCTGACCTCGAGCGTCGCCTCGCCCTCGTGTGTCGACACGGGGGAGCACGCGAGGCCATGCTCTGTTTTTGCGCGCCCCTGTGTTTGGAGCTGGTACCCGGAGGGGGCTGCTCTCGTCCAGCAGCCCCCAGAGTTAGAGAGCGGCGAGGGAGAAACCGCTGTAATGCCGCCGCCTGTTTACGGGTCTCCTGGTATCTGTCGACGACCGAATTGACGGCGTCGCCAAACAGGCCAGAAGGCGCGAGCGGGGCGTCCATTAGGCAGACCCTGTCTTTCTCTTTCATATCTGACAGGGTCAGCCATAGATGCCTCTCTGCTGCCACCATAGCTGCCATAGACCTGCCACTGGCACGGGCGGTCTCCTGTGGCCTGAGAGACAACTCATCGGGTCCTCCTGAGCTCGTAATATCCTCCCTCCGTTTTACCTGCTCACCCTCATCCAGCTCTTTCAGCAGGTCGGCCTGGTACGCCTGTAACACAGCCATTGTGTGCAGACACGCACCAGCCTGACCTGCTGCCGAGTACCCCTTGCCCACCAGCGGTGAGGTGGTTCGCAGTGGCTTGGAGGGCAATACCGGAGCCTTCAGAGATGATGCCGCGCCGGGTGACAGATAGCGCGCAAGCGTCTGCTCTACCCGGGGCATCGTCTTATAACCGTGCTCTTTCATCCCCGCCACATTGCCATAATAATCGGAGGCGGGAATAAAGATGCGGGCAGAGAATTGTCTTCCCCACGACTTTGACACCTCAGTGTGGAGGTCGGGGAAAAAAAGGAAGGCTCCGGCGCGGAGGTGGTGGCTTAATTCACAAAAACCGCCAATCCAACTTGCTTTTTTGCGGTTCAGCCATTTTCTCGGCGGGCTATGTGATGTTTAGTTTGGCCACAGCACGAGTTACCACCTCCAAAAGCTCCTCATACTGGGGCGATTGAGAAGGCGAATCCTCGTCGACGCCCACCACATCAACCTCCTCAGAGGAAGATAGGCGGAGCGCCGAGCTCGCTCGCCGGGGGGAAGTAACCGCAGAACGGCTTCCTTCCCGGTGAAGTCGAAAGCGCGCGATCTGGCGGGTGAGGAGATAGGGACTCGCCCGTCTCCATTTCCTCCACCAGATCCACTTGCGAACCCCACGAGCGTAATCGCCGCTGCGCCTCGGCGGCAGCGGGACCCGCGCCGTGGGGAACGCTTGCGAAAGCACCCTCCGCAATGAGTGCCTTTCGGGAGCGGAGAGCATGCATGGGAAGACGCTCGCAATGCGGGCAGTCAGCGCTCTCAAGAGCTGACTCAGCATGCTCCGCTCCCCGGCAGACAACGCAAACTGTGTGTATCCGCAACCCGTATGAAACGCGGAGCAGGGAGGAACACACAGTTTGAAAACGCCTTTGTGGCTGCCTTCGCCCACTACCAAATGATGTGACTTGTCCTGTGCTTTGGACATAATTTCTCCTAGCCCTACGGACGACAACACCAAATAGACTCACAAACATCGATCAGACTGACACACCACACAGAGCTCTTGCTGAATACAAACGCTGACGCTGGTCTCCCGCACGTCTTTTATACCGTCCTGTTCATTAACGTCACCCACCCGGCCGTGGACGTCTCGCGCCACTGGTCTGATTACACACGCGATTCAGAGCCGGTCACGCTGAAGGGCATTCCCAAAGCGTCCTCCGACGCAGCTCGAGTTCCCTCGAGGAACTAGGGTAGCATCTGCATAGCTGTGATAGGCGATTTGGTTATTTCTCATTATTTGACTTAGTGGGATCATTTACAGGCTAAACAAGAGCGGTGCAAGAATTGAGCCTTGTGGGACTCCGCATGTCATGGACGTCCACTTAGACTTATGTTCTCTTATACTCACATAATAACCTCTATCCCTTTTAAGTATGACCTGAACCATTTGATTACTATCTCAGAAAGCCCGAGTTTTCTAGTCTCTCTAGTAGTATGTTATGATCTACAGTATCAAACGCAGCACTGAGATCTAGTCGTACCAGCACTGATATTTTGCCAGATTCAGAATGTAAGTGAATATCATTTATTATCTTAATGAGTGCTGTCTCTGTGCTGTGATGCGGTCGAAAACCAGATTGAAAATTGTCCAGGTATCCATTTGAGTTTAAGTATTTGTTCATCTGATTAAAGACTACCTTTTCAATAATCTGTCCTATAAAAGGAAGATTTGATATTGGTCTATAGTTGCTCAATATGGTGTTTTCAAGATTTCTCTTTTTCAGAAGGGGTTTATCAACTGCAGTTTTCAGGGAGTTTGGAAAGTCCCAGAAAGAAGTGAGGTGTTCACCACTTCTAAGATATCTGCTTCCAAACAGTTAAGCACCCTTTTGAAAAAATATGTGGGAAGTGTGTCAAGATAGCATGTTGACGATTTAAGATGCTGTACTATTTCTTCCTATAAATTTTGCTATCAATTTCTTCAAAAGCAGACATAGTATCTTCTTTTTGATATTGTGTTCGAATATGTCTAACCTCTGCATAACATGGGGATGTGCTAATCGCCTTCCTGAAATTAATGATCTTCTCAGAAAAGAAGGAATCAAACTCATTGCATTTGCTGTCGGAGAGCATTTCACTGGCAGTCTGATTTGGGGGGTTTGTCAGTCTCAACAGTAGCAAAAAGAGTGCGAGTGCTGTTTAAGTTACTGTTTGAGAAGAATGACTGTCTAGTTTTGCCTAGTTCCACATTGAAAGTACGAAGGCTGTCTTTATATATGCTATAGTGTATTTTAAGTTTCGTCTTCCGCCACATCCGCTCAGCTTTCTGCATTGTCTTTTCATACTCTGAAATGCTGTTGATTTTCTCCAAGCTGATTCCTGTCTGCCAGTCTTCCTGCTGACTTTCAAATGAGCAATGTCATCAATAACATTCTTAAATTTTGAGTTAAATGAATCAAGGAGACGATCAACAGAGTCTACAGAGATGCTTGGTGTTAAAGATATAGCCTCCATTAATAGCACACTAGTGTTTTCGTTAATCCATCTCTTTCTGACTGAGACCGATCTAGATTCAGTGGTAGCATAGATCAATATATCAAAGAAAATACAGATGTGATCAGATAGTGCTACGTCCTTAATATCAATGGATGAAATGTTTAGACCTCTATTGATGATTAAATCTAGAGTATGTCCCCGATTGTGTTGTGGGTTCATGCACATGCTGAATCAGTTCAAAAGTATTTAAAACAGTTATAATTCTTTTGTAGTTTTGTTTTCTGCATTATCTATGTGAATATTAAAATCCCCTGCAATAGCAAAACATTCAAACTCTGAGGAAATCATTGATAAAATTTCTGTGAATTCTTCAACAAAGGCTGGAGAGTTTTTTGGAGGCCTGTAAATAATGATAATCAGAATGCGTGGAGCACCTTTCAACACAATCCCTAGATATTCAAAAGACAAGTACTGACCAAATGACACTTGCTTGCATTGATAGACATCTTTAAATAGAGCAGCTACACCTCCACCTCTCCTAACAGTCCTGCAAACACTCATGAAAGTGAAGTTAGGAGGGGCTGTTTCATTGATGACTGTTGCACTGCAGCTGTCTTCTAACTATGTTTCATTTAGAAACATAAAATCCATGTTGTTTGTGGTTATTAAGTCATTGATTAGAAATGATTTATTTTTTAGTGAGCGAATTTTTAAAAATGCTAACTTGATGGCATTGCTTTTTGTTTCAACAGCAATATTAGTTTGATGCATAACAGGCCGCAGATTAGATAAGTCAGCCGTACGGCTTAAGAAGCCCTTAGACTTTCTATCACGTGATAAAACAGAAATAGAGAAAACTACAGGCACACTGGGTTCCCGCTTGTTCTGTAAACATTTGTGAATGTTGCTGCTATTATAGCGGGGACCCGACACATCTCACTGAGAGCTGTATCAGTGTTTTTTTTGGTTCACCTACAGCAGATGGAGTGTTTGGGCCCTGGCGTTGTGGCAGCGGCTGGAGAGCTCTCACAGGAGGAGGAGGACGAGCTGGGCCCACAGGTTTTGGTGGTTGTGGGGCCCGCCGTTTTTTATTTGATATCTGGGGGCTTGCAGCAAAAAGAGTGGGAGAGTCTGGTCCCAGCATAAACCAGTTCCTCCATTTTCTGTGAGAAGCTTAGAAGTGGAGATGTTGGAGAGAGGGATAATGTGTCTGGTGAGCAGGGCTGTGGCTCTGTTGTTGGCTCCGGTGGCTGAAATATGTTGTCCTGGCTTCCCTGGCTGTTTTCCAGAAAGTTGTCCTTGGATGCTGAGTCTTGGAGCTGTTCTGATACGTCACAGTCTGTCTGTGATGAGCTCTGTGGGCAGGGGTCAGCCGTGATGTTGTCCATGAGCAGTGGTTGTTTTGGCTGCGTGGTGTTATCAGTGTCCTTGTGAGATGTGTCAACCACATGACGACTCGGAAGCTGATATGAAGTCCTGTGGTCACTCATACTCTGTCCAGGTGTGTGTGTGCCATTCAGGTTGAGTAGTTTGGCACACACTACTGAAGGATGACGGAGGGAGAAGTAGATATTGTCCTTAAGCACTCTTGGACAAAGTTTGTTTGGGTGGAGGCCATCCAGTTTAAACAGTTGTCTATGGCCCCAGAAAAGATTGAAGTTATCGATGAAATTGACTCCTTTTAAGCTGCAGATTCTTTGTAGCCATGTGTTCAGCCCAAGCAACCGTGAAAACATATTAGTTCCTCTTGCTGGGAGTGGTCCACTGATGAACGACTGAACTTTAAGTCTTCGAAGTGTTTCAAAGAGTTCACTGAAGTCCTTCTTAAGGAGTTCTGACTGCTCTTTCCGAATATCATTCTTCCCCACATGGATGATGATTCGATTTGCAGTCTTGTGCTTCATTAGAATTTTCCCAAGTTCCTTGTTCAAATCAGAAACTGTTGCTTGAGGAAAGCAGAAAGTTGCTGAATTTCTGCTACTGATGTTTCTGATAATGGAGTCGCCCACTATCAGTCCTGGGCTCGGCTGCGCTCTGAGCTGAAAGCCGCTGTCTGCTCGACCTTGAGTGTCTGTTAGTAGCGATGTTAGCTGCTGGCTGATCCGATCCATGTTTAATCACATTTGGGGATTTCTCACCCACATTCATTAATGCTTCAAATCTGTTCTCAAGATGTATAGGGGGTGGTAGAATACCAGTATTCATAAGCCTTGTCATAGCCGAATCTGGGGTAGAGGATGCTACGGCAGCAATACGAGAAACTCGTGACAATCTAATGTCTCTACTGCCTTTGGGTCTCGCTCCCTGTTTGTGCCATCGATTAGTGTGACAGTCAGTTTCGGCTTGTTTCTCTACACTTGGTATGAACTGTTGAGATTGACTAGGTTCATGGGACTCACCGGCTGTATGCTGATGGGGTCCGTGATGATGGTCTGCTGAGTGTTCTGCCTGTTTTTGAAGTCCAGCAAGTAACTTTGTTTCAAGAAACGCAATCCTTTGTATAAGTTTGCAGCAGTTCATGCAGCAAGTAGATTCAACAGGAGGCATTTTCTTTCTCTTCTGTTTGAATGTGGGCAGCTGTGTTTTCCCTTCTCCGGAATGTAAGCTGCTGGCAGTGGGAGGCAAAAGTCTTCTTTTTCGTGGTATTATTCCAGTCCCAGAGAGTTTTTAGTTTTAGTGTTTGTGCCAAAAATATGTTGTTTGAGCACTGTGCTGATCTGCTGAAGTAAAAATCTTAGAAAAATCAAAGAAAAGTACAGAAATAGGGAGCAAAGCGCAGAGCAGTAAGCAAACCTCCTAACGGTAACGAAGCGGAAGTGATCAGTAAGACTTGTCAATGTTTTTTTTAAAGAAGTTTCTTATGCTCATCAAGCTGAATTTATTTGATCAAAAATACAAGAAAAAAATTAATATTAAAAATTTTTCCCCCCTTGCAAAATGTTATTACATATAAAATATGGTTTCCTATTTCAATCTACTTTAAAATATAAAATATAATTTATTTCTGTGATTGCAAAGCTGAATTTTCAGCAGTTTTTACTCCAGTCTTCAGTGTCACATTATTTCCTTCAGAAATCATTCCTATATGCTGATTTGATTATTAGAATGATCAATGTTGCACAGTTTTGCTGCCAAATATTTAATTTTTTTTGAAACTGCGATACTTTTTCAGGATTCTTTGATGAATAAAAAGGTTAAAAAGAACAGCTTTTATTTAAAATATAAATATTTTCTAACATTTAAATCTTTGCTATCACTTCTTATCAATTTAACACATACTTGCTGAATAAAAGTTTTAATTTTTTAATTCTTTAAAAAAAAGAAAGAATGGCTGACCCCACTGTTGAACGCCTAGTGTATATTGGTAAAAAGATTTCTATTTAATATGTTCTCCTTTTAACTTTTTATCACTTTTTTTCTATTTTATTTTTAAAATAAAATGGCTGATGAAATTTCAGCTTTGCCACCACAAGAATTAATTATTTTTTAAAGTATATTCAAATAGAAACCTTTTTTTTATATTGTAATAACATTTTGCAAGATTTATTCTATTTTATTCTGTATTTTTGATCAAACAATTGCAGCTTTGATGAGCATAAGAGACTTCTTTAAAAAACATTACAATTCTTACTGATCCCAAACTTTTTGAGCGGTGTGGTATATATATATTTATATTATTATATTTTATATATATATATATACACACATGTATATATATATATATATATTCACTTTTTGTACATTAGGAGGGATATATTCTAATCAGAAATAAACATTTAAAATGTTGATAAAATGAAATATTAATACTTTTTTAAAGGGTAAACGTCTTTAAAGCCCGACAAAAATATTAAACATAGTGATTTTAAAATGTACATTCTGGTACCTAAGTGTGAGACAGTCATGAAAGTGTACTTCCTTTAAGTGCATTTAAGGGCTGTTATTTATTATTACATTAACTGCATGTAGATTATATATATATATATATGTTAACATGAAGTCTCAAGTGCTATTTATGTCAAATGCTGTCTAATGGCCTCCAATAAGTGAATGTTATTGCTTTCAGAATGAGTGTGTTTCACATTTTTTTGTTACCAACAAAATTTTGATTTTAGTAAATGCCTCTTCTGCGTGAAAATGTGTGAAACAATCTTCAACTTAGCGACACTGTGAACTAGCCTGTTAAAATGCACACCCGTCACAGGCCTGGCATTATCTTGAGAGGTTGTACAGTTCTTAACAGCTCCTGCTCAACACATGATAGATGCATGCTTGAGTAAGCAAGTTGAAAGATATATATCAGAATTATGTCAGTTTTTAAATGTATTCTTTTGAATTCAAGCCCTAAAACCAACCAACAATAGAGTGGTTACAAGTCATGCTACTGACACTATACTATATTTGCATAATTTTAACACATATCTTGTTAAACTGAATGAATATGCATGTCTTCGACTCATTTGTTAGCTTTTGTTTCTGGGCAGATGGAGGTATGCCAGGGGTACATCTTTGTTTAGCACACAGATTTGGCGTTAAATACTATGCTGTTTAATTTTGAGGGCCAGTGCTCTGCTGGAGTTTTGAGGGTTGCTCTTAAGCTGTCAAAACAGTTGCTGCTAACAAGAAGTGAAGTCAAGTGCAGAGCCGAAGGGTGCGTCTGAGATGATTAGGGCCATGATGATGAAGTGAAATTAGATAAAAGCTGCTTTGAGTGACAGGTAGGTGTGGTTAATAGCTACTGCAATGCATTAAGCCCAATTTGGCCATCCGTGTTATTCTACCTAACAAGAATTATGATGTTCAGTGCCTGGAGCTATTGTGCCAAACTTGATGTTGAGGTTATAAATGGAAAGTCATCAAATTAAGGTTATTGCTGTTAATTAACAAAATAAAATATATAGAGCACATTTTGCAAGGAAATACTGTTTCAGACATTCTACTTGAATATTCATAATTCTTGTCTTACATTTTTCAGATGACACACTGAGCCGGCCGAACCTGCTGAACGTGGCTGCATCTTTGAGAGACAACTCAGCTTTCTTCCAGTCTGAGGTCATGCGTCCTGCCAATGACCCCAAAGAGAGAGATCCCGCCCATGTACGCATGCTCAACGACGTCCTACGAGACCTGGAAAAAAGCTTTCTTATCCCAAACCCACCTCTCGGCTTTTACAGGTAACTGTTGGCTTACAAGATCGCAAATGTGGAACATGAACGACGGTTTAAAGAATCCATACATTTTCACAACATGAAATCTTCCATGCAAAGCGTGATGTATCATATAAGTTTCAGAGGAAGTGAAACAAGGTGAAACATTTGGTGGATATACTTTGATATACCTGACAACAGAGTGTTATTAATTATTGAGTGTTTGGGGTGAGTGAAAGCTGAAAAAGTTTCTTGTGAGAACAGATTAAGAGAGTGGTACGTGCAAAACCGGCAAACTTTTTGTCAAATGAATTTACGGAAAACAAAAAAGTAGCTGATATTGTTTAAGACCTTTTTTCAGAGGGTTGACTATCCTACTTTTCCCCCACACAGGTTTACCAAGAAGTTTGTGTCTTTAAAGACTTCAAGCATCTTGTAGAATGCAAAATATTATATAAGGTTTAATAGATTTTTTTCTATGCCTTCATCTTCAAAAGCTTTTGAAAAGTGTTTGCACTCAGACAAGGAACCAAAACTGAGCTGTTAAGTTTGACAGTATTAACACTTCTCATAGGATAGTCACATTCATGTTGAAATTCATAATGAAATGGATGGATTTGGTATACTTTTAAATACAGTTTGCTATATTGATGAACAAGTTATCAACTGTTCCAGTTATTATTTCCCTCAAAATCTGCTATTTTGTACTTGATATGACAGCTAATTTTAGAATCAAGAACAAAGGCTCTATGCTATTGAATGCTATGTTGCATCGTCGGTTGTACTAAGCAACTGCAGCGTCTTGCTTTGAAAACTGTGGCACGTTGAGCTGCATTTCTAATCAGCATGCACCTGGCAGAGCGGTGGACTGTTTATCTGAAATAACCCTAATGACTTATGAGAAAAAGTTTACTAAAAAATAAAAGTTGTTTGGATGAACTATTCCAAAAGGAACCTGCTTGTGTTTTCGTTGGGGAGTGAATGATGACATCACTTCAACATGGTCTGCTGAGGCAGATGCTGCTGAGAGACATGCAATTTGCATCTCTGTCAAATTTTGTTACCCCAGACATAAGTGTCGGAAACACTGCCTCATCTTGAAAATGAAATTTTAAATAAATAATAAAAATAAATACACAAGTAAAATAAAATTGCCTGCTTCCTCTCAGAGACGCTGTAATATTGAGCTACAGTGTAGAAACGCTCATTTCGTAGTATGACAATTATATTGCATTTGTAAAAAGCTGTACTGGCTCTTTATTTTATATTCGTATGGTACAGATACAGTTTATAAAGAATTGCCTCCAGGCTCATAAAAAATGAATGATCGTAAAGATTATTAGTTGTTCATTGTGAAAGACCATAATTAGCACAAGATTATAGTAGAAGTCTATAGGAATTTATTAGCCTGTATAGTCCCATGATACTCCTAAGGCGGATTTGTGGGTCGATAGACTGAAGTAACCATCATTTAGCCATTGTGCAGATGTCATCAGCTTCTGCCGTCACAGAGAGCAACACTGGGATTGCATGATTCAACAATGCAGGTCAATAAATCAAGAACATTTATATATATATATATACAAAAGCATCTAAGTGTCTTTCATTAAATCCAATGTTCCTGGTTGTTCATCAGCCATGATTAGGTGCTTGAAAATGCAAAGAGGAGTAAACAAAGGGTCAAGCACTGTGCAGGCCTGCAGTATGGAGTTAATGGTTTCTTGCGACCTTCTCAGTGGAGGAGAGCTGGATCTCAAAACCACAGGACTTTGGCCAGAATTATGTGGTAAAACACTATTGCAGGTACACACACACACATCATCTCGCAGGTAATAGAAGTAAATCCCTCAGTCGACTGTGATTCACTCCTCAGCTCAGCAGAATAAAATGCTGATCTTCGGCCAGTGTCCTCAAACTCTCCTTCTCAGAATTCCACTCACCACGGCACATGTGCTGTTGGCGATGTGACAATAAAAGTGATTTGATTTGATTCAACAGGGATTTACCGATGTGCCTCTGTTGTTGATAAGGAACTGTTTTGCAGCTTGATCCATAATGGAGTGGCCGGAGATCCATAATGGACGTTCTGATTATTTCTCCTTTTTGTGTTTGGGTGAATGCTTGTTTGATCTTCCATCGATCTTCAAGGTCCACGACACACCCTGGGTGCTGCATTTCTGCTTTGACTTTTTTCTTTTGACGCCGCTGTCGCCGTCTGTTGGTTTTGCTAATCTAGACTGAAGGAGGGCCCTGTTATTATCAAAGCGACATGCAATTGTAATCAGCGGCAATCAGTGTGTCCTGGAGTGGTTTTTATTAAATTAACAGAAGAGGAAGCAAACGGATGAAGGGCGGGGAGACTCATCAGGGTACCTGCTCATTATCTCTCTTTGGGTTCTGGCCTGTGAGAATTAACACCCTCTCACTGATCTTCACTGTTTCACCCCCTGTGTTTTATACACTTGTCTCTCTGTTTATTAATCAGTTTTAACCAGTGAATTGAAATGTAGACTGGAAAAAGATGTTTTGCTTTTTACGATATAGGCAATCCCAGTTACCCCAAAATTACCATTTTATTGACATATACACACTCTCATGTCATTGCAAATCCTATGACTTACTTTCTTCTGTGGAACACCAAAAGGAGACGTTTAGCAGCATGTTCATGCTGTTCTTTTCCATATAACGAGTGCATGGTGAATAAGGGCTGTCAAGCTTCAGTATAATATACAGTAACAAAAAACACCCTCACAGTATCATAAAAGTGACCCATATGACTATATTCCACATCTTCTGAAATCATATGATAGCTTTTATATTACAGATTAAAATGTAAGTCATTATTCACTAAAACAAATCTTCTCCTCTGGCGTAACTCTCTAATATCTCTCAAATACGTTGTCTGACTGTGTCATGCAATATAATTTTGACCACTGATGCCCTTGAGCATTTTTAATCAGTCATGGTGTGTGAAATTGAAATGTGCACATATTCAAATAATACAATTGATGTTTGAAGGCTACGACCTACATTTTGGTAGTTATCTCACATAAAGCTATCATATGCCTTCAAGATATGTGGATTCTAGCACACAGGTTATCATTTTATTTTATGGAACTTTTTTAGAACTTGACAGTGCAACCAGATCTCATGACGAATACATACCTGTGGGAACTTTTTACGTACCAATAAGTACATATTATTGCAGATTCCAACATAAATGAACTCTAGAGGCATAAAACAGCATGCACCTGTAATCGTTTTCGTACACAGTTATGATTACAGCTCCATGTTTCGCTTTCTGGGCTTAACAAGCTTGCTCGGTAGCTCAGCTAGCATGGAATTGGACTTAGGATGTGGAATCCTTGGGTACGAATCCAGTGTAAAACATGACTCACGATGAAAGAGCTAAAATATAAAATATACGTCATATTTACGTTAATCTATTCTGGGGAAAAAAACGAATAGCGCCACTTAGCGTGGACATTTCACATTGAACAAGTCACGAAATGTACATGATGCTACGTATTTCGAATCTCGCAAAAAAGTTCCCACAGGTACATTTTCGTCAAGGTGTGACAGTCCATGGACATCATTTTTATGACATCAGTCCCAAAAATAAATTCATATGGGTTTGAAATGCCATAAGAGTAAATAAATCGTAACAAAAATGTCACTTTTGTCAACTTTTTGTTGTGTCATTATTGAACACGCTTGTCAAACGTAACTGTTCCTTCGGTGTCAGGCTGCAGGTAAGAGTTTGACCTCACTAGCACTCACAGACACTCTAGAGGGTTTGTTCCTACAGATAAAACAAACGCCAATATGCAGTAGATATGGAAAAGATAGTATCTGGACCCACGCAGGGGACTCTGCTGTGTACGCTAAACTCGATTTGTTGCTGCTCTGCAGGAAAACTCTTTCTCCATTAAAAACAAAGTATATGGTGTTACCAGGGAGCCCAGATCAATATCTCAAAGATTTCATGGAGAGTTATATAAGAAGACCTCTAGCAAAAGTTGCTGTAAAAACGATATGACTGAAATTGTAAAAAAGGGACAAGACTTGGAAAATGAACAACCTGCACTACTTGTCATTGTGGGTCAGTAGTTTAATTGGTCTTATGTTGCATCTGGATTGTGGAACTTGTGCTTTTGGCAAAGGTGTTTTAACTTTGTAATGTAAAGTTGAAAACCTGTAAACCTGGTAACTTTAATGTCTGTCCAAAGAAGGGAGTTGATGGACAATAACTCGCAGCATCGTTTAGCATATATGTGGAAATAGCAATACTTTTTATGGAAATAATATACATTCAGAGAATATACTTAAAGGGATAGTTTCAGTCATCATTTACTCATCCTCATGTTGTTCCAAACCTGTATGAGTTTATTTCTATTGTTGAACACAAAAGAAGATATTTGGAAGAATGTGTTTAAGCACACAGTTGACGTAGCCATTGACTTCCATAGGGAAAAAATACTATGCAAGTCTGGCTACCATCAACTGTTTGATTACTAACATTCTTCAAAATATAATCTTTTGTGTTCAACAGAAGAAAGAATTTCCTACAGGTTTGGAACAACGTGAGGGTTGAGAAAATGACAGAATTTTATTTTTTTTGTTGAACTATACCCTTAAATGCAAACTTAAAGTAATGTTTTTGGACCCTTAACTGTATGTTTAACATCAATTAAATAAAAACGAACTATAGTTTAGATTATAATAAATGCATTTAGAGTACTTTTTGACTCACTAAGTTGGGTTTGAGTACATCTGTATTTATACAGGTGAATAGTCTTGAAAGTGTATGCTATTTGTAGACTTAAATGGCCTTTTATTTCATAAATATTATGTGCCTGTGCAGTTATGTATACTTTTCAACTCATAATAATTAAAGTACAGTATGTACTTTTTACAAAAATATGAGGAAAAATATATAAAGAAGTTTAGATGGACAGAGAAAGCAAGCAAGAAAGAAAAAACATAAAAAAACATAAAAAGCTATTTTTAAAACATAAAAAGAAAAGTGAGGAGCGAGTCAGTCAAAGTGTCCTTTGGTAATCAACATTCAACAAATGCTGTCAGTTGAGCTTAACTTGTATTGAGCCCGGAACGTTTCTTTAAGAACGAAGGGTAGCTACTTTCTGAGTAATATGACTCACAGGGTGAAAAAAAAGGATAACCATTTCCTTTGGGAATGAAAAGAGAGTGTTTGAGATGTGGACATTTCAGTCTTTCACTTCAAATAAATCACAGTGGTAAAGGTCTTTCACTGTACTGTGTTTTTAAAGATTAATAATTATGTTAAAATGCTAACAAACAGTAAGCTAACACATTTATTCCTGCTCTAAATTTATCTCTGGCTTGGTGATAGGAGAACAATCTCTGTTCTCATGTGATTTCTACCTTCCAGTTAACAAGTTCATTATAAAGTTTGCATTCTGAAGGTCACAGGCTCTTTCTCAACTTTAGTCGACCTGTTTACAGGTAAAGAATTGCCTCGTTTATTGAAGCTGGTTAAAACACTCCAAAAACAGAAACCAATGCATGACCCTGAACTGTGAAGAAAATAGCTCATATAAGTCTGTTAATATTGTCATGCAGGAGTTCGGTTGATTTCTGCTTGGTGGCTCCAAGGTTGTTTTAAGACACGTTGGTATTGATTTTGTTTTGTATTTATGCTCTGTGTTATATCTGAGTGTAGGTACAGTACATGACAACATATAAGTCGTTACGTATTTTCCTCTTACTGTAGCACCTCTCATCTCCTTGGACAGTCATGCAAACTGAATGCATGATGAAAGGCATATGCGGCATATCCTAAATATTGATTATGTTAACCTTAAAGCACAGATAGGGTAGATTAGCATTGGCAACTGTCTAGACAGAGAACAGAATACCAGTCTGAAGAACCAAAAAATGATTCAGTTTGGTTGTCTCCAAAAATTACATTTCTCAAACTGGGGTTCACAAACCCTGAGATATTTGAACATTTTTCACATTGTGATTTCTGTTGCATTAATAAGTGTTGTGCTAATATTTCGAGGGGTGAGAACCAGAAGGGCGTAAGTGACATTTCACCAACTTTACAGGAGAGCCAAAACAAACATTGACCATAGTTTGATCTGATTTTGTGTACTGATTTCAATCTTTTATAATAAAAATGTGTACACACATGGATGACAGGATACTTATTGAACACTATTTTAACATTTATTCAGAAAAAAAATATTCAAATTTTTTTCTTATTTAAAAAAAGTCACTTGCGCCTTTTTGGCACCGATGTTTTATTCAATATGTGTATAAAAACATGGGTGCATCTGCTGATAATTTGAACAAAACATTACATTAATGAGTTTAAGAAATAACAATGCATTGTAATAAAATAAAATATCACATAAAAAGCCCTTACATCAAATTAGTTAATTGAATGTGGTTAATTTTACTGAAATGGTCATCTCAGCCACTTAACAATTTGGCCAAATGGTCAGTTGAAAAGCCTTTACAGATGCCTTCCCTAGTGTAAATAATTATATAAAAATGTATTTGAAATACATTTATTTCATATTAAGTATACTACAAATACATTACGTGTTATTCACATACTGTATCACTAAACTGGTATACTTAAAGTCTGCTAAATTGGAACATCAAATGTTTTACTTAATGCACTTTAATTGTAAGAAAGTAGTGCTGAAGTCTAACTAAAGATATACTGAAATATATTTGATTGTGCTAAAAGTGGAATTATTGCAAGTATAATTTAGGTACTCTTTAAATGTCTTGCATTTAAAGACTGATATTATTCAAAGATCATACAAGCTTCGACTTCCAAATAGAAATGTGCATTGTGCAATAGTAGTACTCCAAATAAAGTTTAATTCCATTTTTATATCAGTAAGTATCTAGTGATATGTCAGTAAATAGACAATAAATAAAGCAAATAAAACATTAATAGATTTTAACTAGTAGGAATGTGTGTCATAAAGAACGTTTCAGATGGAATAGTGAATTGTAGATGAAATAGTAGCCTACTCTGACTGGCTGACTTGTAAAGCTCGGTGGAAATCCACATAAGGCTGTGGGATACCGTCATTTGTGCACAAAGTAACTCTTTCTTTTTTACAGCAGTGATCCTAGGCGGACATCTGTATAACGTTTTACTCACTGCATTTCTTGTATCCTTTCCCCAGCCATCTCCTTTGTCGTCCTGGTCTGTACGTTTCCCTCTAGCATTCTCTCTTTTGGGCTGAGCGTAACTGAGGGACTATAATGATACACACCCATAGAAAAAAAAAAAAAAAAAAAAGTAATGTAATGTATTTAAAAATACATTTATTTCTATACTAAGTATAAATCAAATCTATTGATATATGTATTGACATATTGCTCAATACTTACTGATATAAAATTTTTAATTAACTTTAAAGACTCAAAGAAAACATCTTGGAGCGCTACTTGCTGAAAGGATCTCCGTTTAATAGTCCCAGAAGGTGCTCTTTGGTAGGGTTCAAAATTATATCTATAGAAACGTCTCGGTTTCATATGGTAACCCTTGTTCCCTGAAGAAGGGAACGGAGACGTCACGTCGGATGACCGACGAATTGGGATCTCGCTTAGAGAGACCAATCTACTTTGAGTGTAAACTAAACGAGCCAATGCACATTGGCATGCGATTATTGCATCCAGCTGCCGCTGATCACAGCATGAGTATAAGTAGGCAGCAGATGAGGCGCACATTCAGGTTTTCGCTGAGGAGCCGAGCTGGTGACCCGGCCGCTCAGCGGTGGTACAGGAGCCGCGGCGATGGGAAGTGACGTCTCCATTCCCTCCTTCAGGAAACGAAGGTTACATACGTAACTGAGACATTCCCTTTCAGTCAGTCACTACGAGTCACGTCGTGACCGACGAATTGGGATACCTACCAAAAGGGCCACAGATACTGCCTCTTCCAGTGTCCTGTGGAAGCCACCTGTGCCCCTACTTTTTGGTGTAGGCCAGGGCTTGCACAAGAGGACCAGCTATTGCTGCTATGGCACTACCCAATGTGTAAAACTGGATAACACTGGGAAAACGTACCCGTTCTACTTGGAACAGGGATGTTACGGAAGCTCCAACCTTCCTGAAGGAGGTTTCGGAAGCAAATACACATATGAACATTCCTTAGGTGCATATGGAAGAATGGAGGTGAATGTAACCCTCTTGAAGGGCAGAAGTCTGCCGGGGAAACACGGGCTTTGAGGCTATACTGTGGACTTTACACATATGGTATCCACTTAGGTCTTACATATGGAAACCAGCCTTCTACCGGTTCTCGAGGATTCAACGAGTGAAGGCCTGGCGCCGGACGCTCCGCCACGTCTGGCTGCCCAGGGGACGGAGGAGCTCAACAGGGTCTACTATTATGGACTCTCTGGAGTGGTTTCTGCAAGCCGACCCGAAGCTGGGGCCTCTCAGTGCTTCTACCCGTTTGAGGTCAGAACACAGGAGGATACCGGCTCCACAAGAAGGCTATAGAATCTAGCGAACGTGTTAGGGGTCGGGCCATGGCCAGCAGCTCTACCAGATACGAAAGCCGACCCCGGCACCAAGAGCCAGTGCCCAGGAGGATGCAACACCTCTAGTTGAGTGTGCTCGCAACCTGAATGGGCAGGGCACACTCTGTGCCTGATAAGCCAGGGTGATGGTGTCCACTATCCAGTGGGCCATCCTTTGCTTTGAGATGGCATTCCCCTTCTGCCACCTCCGTGACAAAGAGTTGGTCTGAGGTCCTGAAGCTTTGCGTTCGGTCTACGTAGCACCTTAAGGGGGTCATATGATGCTTTTTTAAGATCATTATTTTGTGTATTTGGTTAACAGAATATGTTGACATGCTTTAAAACACATTATTTTTCAAATACTGTACATATTGTAGGTCCTCTATGCCCCGCCTCTCTCAAATGCTTAATTTTCTACAAAGTCCCTCCTTCCGACAAGCGAGCATGCTCTGATTTGGCAGCTATCCAGTGCATTGTGATTGGCCGAACACGCAAGCACTCGTCGGAAATGTAACAACCCTTACCATAATCGCGAGCTTCATCTTTCAAAATAAATGTAAAGACAGTTAATAATGTTGTTAGTTTTACCATCAGTTCAGGCCCGAAAGGGGAACAGAGTCGCGTGACACACACAGTGATGATGCAGTACACAAGCCGGGGTTAAGACAGCTGACTCCACTGTGACGCTGTCTCTCTCTCTCTCTCTCACACACACACACAAAACACAGAGCAAAAATCTTCAACTTAAAAAAAAAACAGTAGGCTGATTCAGAAGCGGCAGATTGTCATAGCAAAGTCAGAACTACATCCTCTCCTAGGTTCACGAAACGGTCGTCCATAAATTAATTTCTGTTCTGTTGTAAGTGATCTTAAAGCTTCCTAAATGCATCTACTTTCGGAAGGCCAAATAAGGCCAATGCTTTTGCTTTCGCCTAGAAACACAAAGCATCTCCCTGACATGCTGCTTCAACACCAACTACGGTTACTGAAACCACGCCTTCTTTCTTTACATGCACATTTGGGCAGCATTATGCAAATATTTCCACATAGTGAGGTAGGTATGTGGGGGCGTGTTAGAACGAGGCGTGTTAGGGGGTGGCAGAGTCTTAACTTGATAACAGACTATCGCTTTGGGGCTTTTTGTGAGACTTAGTCTTTGCAACGTCCAGGGATCTATCTAGGCACAATCAGCTTGTAAAACACTCCAAAGAGGGAAGGAAAACTTGAAAATAGCATAAGGAACCCTTAAGGCTCGTACGGGACAGAGCAAAGCTAGGGCTGGTTCTGCCTCCTCCGAGGGCAGCGCTTGGTGGTTCACCACCTGATCCCTGAAGGGAATAGCGGGAACCTTGGGCACATAGCCAGGCCAGGGCCTCAGGATTACCTGGGAATAAGCCGGCCCGAACTCTAGACACGAATCGTCGACCGAAAATGCGTGCAGGTCCCCTACACTCTTGATGGAGGCCAATGCCAGCATGAGCAAAGTCTTCATCGAAAGGAACTTCAACTCAACCATCTGCAAAGGCTCAAATGGGCCCTGCTGTAGTGCTGTGAGCACTAGGGGGGGAAAGTTTTGTTTTTTTTTCCAAGGGCCAAGAGGGTAAGAGGGGGGCGTGCGATGGATTTAGTTCTCGCCCCCTTAAGGAAAATGACAACCAGGATGTTTCCCCAGGCGACTCCCTCAACGGCGTCGTGGTAGCAGTGAGTGCAGCGACTTAAACTTTGAGGGTGGAGGGAGACAGCCTTCGCTCCAACCCTTGCTTCAAAAAGAACAGCACAACTCGGGCATCTTCGGGGGTCTTCTCAGAGAGAAGAAAACCACTCAACGAACAGGTTCCACTTCAAAACGTAGGCGTGTCTCATAGACGGTGCTCTCGCTGAAGCGATGGTGTCAACTACCTCTTGGGGTAGGCCACTTAGAACCTCCGCATCCAGTCCAGGGACCAGACATGAAGTTTCCAGAGGTCTGGACGCGGGTGCCAAAGGGTGCCCCTTCTTCGAGTCAGTAGATCCTTCCTCAGAGGAATCGGCCAAGGAGGGGCTGTCGCGAGGAGAATCAGTTCCGGGAACCAGGTCCGGGAAGGCCAAAAGGGTGCCAACCGCAGGACCTGCTCCTCGTCCTCCCTGAACTCGCACAGCAACTGTGCAAGAAGGCTCGCTGGGGGAAACGCATACTTGCGAAGGCACCGCGGCCAGCTGTGTGCCAGTGCGTCCGTGCCGAGTGTTCCCTCGGTCAGGGAGAAGAACAACTGGCAGTGAGAGGTTTCTGGAGAGGCAAACAGGTCTACCTGAGTGGCTCCGAAACGTCTCCAAACCAGCTGGACCGTCTGGGGATGGAGTCGCCATTCTCCCGGGAGCGCAGCTCGAGATAGCTCGTCGGCTGCCGAGTGAGAAGCCCAGGCAAGTAGAACAGCACCGAAGCGACCTCAGATGCTTCTGAATCCAGAGGAGGAGGTGGCGGGCGAGTAGTGACATGCGACGGGCGTGTAGACCACCTTGTCGTTGATGTACGCAACGGTCGCAGTGTTGTCCGTGCAGACTAGTACATGCTTGCCTCATAAGCGCCCTTCGAGATGGCTCAAGGAAAGGTGCACTGCCAGCAACTCTGAGGCAGTTGACGTGCCAGTGCAGTTTGGGGCCCCGTCCAAACCCCTGACACTGCAAGCCCGTTGTACGTGGCCCCCCAGCCGGTGGTTGAGGCATCCGCGTAAACCACAGTATGTCTGAAGACCTGTTCTAGGGGCACTCCTTCCCGGAGAAACGCAAAGTCTGACCACGGGGTGAAGGCTTGGCGGCAGGCCGGTGTCACTTGGACCCGGAAGGTGCCGCGTTGCCACGCCCACTCGGGACTCGGCCATGGAGCCAGTGATGCAGCAGTCTCATATGGAGCAACCCCAGCGACATGACAGCCGCCGTAGCTGCCATATGCCCCAGGAGCCTCTGAAATTGTTTCAGTGGGACCGCCATCCTGCTCTTGAATGTATTCAAGCAGTTCAACACCGACTGAGCACGTTCCTGCGTGAGGTGTGCTGTCTGTTCGACCAAGTCCAACTCCATACCGAGAAAAGAGATCCTCTGCATCGGGGAGAGTTTGCTCTTTTCCCAGTTGACCCGAAGGCCCAACAGGTTGAGGTGTGAGAGCACCAAATCCCTGTGTTCGCACAATTGATCCTGAGACTGAGCCAGTATGAGCCAGTTGTCGATGTAGTTGAGAATGCGAATGCCCTGTTTTCTCAGGGGAACAAGGGGTACCTCCGCAACTTACTTGAAGACACGGGGCAACAGGGACAGCTGGAGGGCAGGACCTCGTACTGATATGTTTGTCCTTCGGACGCGAACCACAGCAATGGTCTGTGGTGCGGAAGGGTCGACACATGAAGTATGCGTCCTTCAGGTCGAGCGCTGCAAACCAATCTCGGGGATGGATGCACCCGAAGATGCGTTCTTGCTTCAACATCTTGAACGGTAACCGGTGAAGAGCCCGGTTCAAGACACACAGATCCAAGATTGGTCGTAACCCACCGCCTGTCTTGGGTACAATGAAGTAGGAGCTGTCTTCATATCGGCTGGAGGGACCGGCTCTATAGCATCCTTCACCAGTAGGACTGCGACCTCAGCCCGCAAAACAGGACCATCGGCCGCCTTCACTCTAATGAAGCGGATGCCACTGAACTTGGGGAGACGGCGGGCGAACTGAATCGCATAGCCGAGCATGACGGTTCGAAGGAGCCATCGAGACGGGCTGGGTAGCTCTCGCCAGGCTCCCAGACGCCGCGCAAGTTGGAATCAAGAAGGAAATACCGGCGGTACCCGCAGTGTGCAGGTGAAGAATGCAGGGACCAGGACCGGGCGTCTAGTTTAGACGGTTCCGACGGCGGGGTTTGGGTGTGTGTAACAAGATCTGCGTTCAAGCAAGAGGTGCCGTGGTAGTACCGTGGTTAGTCTCCCGACCGCCATGCTGCGCACTGGTGAGCGAGGAGGGGGTGGATACGCACTGGATCGTCCACAACCCAAGTCCCATTGGGGACCAGAAAATAGAGGAAATTGCTTCTTTGTCGAGAATTGGGGTATCCACGACCGAGAGTGACCAGGGGCGGAAAAGATTTGAAAAGATTTATCCGCCAGTGGTGGCCTTACTATCTCTGAAGAGCAGGTCCCTCCACTTTCTGCGTTACCGGATAGAGCCTCTTGCTCTTCGCGTGCCACCAGGTTTGGAGGGGGATCTGGACGGGCGGGAGGCTGCCCTGCCACAGGCTCCATGGCGCCAGCCTTTGATGGAGGCGGCGGGGATGCGGTGGACCACGCTTCTGGACGACGTCAGCAGCTGCACGCCGGGGGCAGGATGTACCTGATGGCCTCAATCTGCTCTGGTCAGCGGAGAACCGCTAGGCACGTTCTCCACCGTGTCGCCGACAAGCCGGCCTGGGACACGGGGGCATTCAAGAATCATGTCTTGTCCGTCTCGCGCATGTCAGACAGTCACAGCCAGAATTGGCGCTCCTGGACCACCATAGTGGACATCGCACGACCAAGAGACCGCGCCGTAACCTTCGTCGCACGTGGCGCGAGGTCCGCCGCGGTGCGAAGCTCTCTCTGAACTTCCAGGTCGTGACCACCCACGTGCAAGTCCCTCAGTGCATTGGCATGGGCATTGCATCCGCCGTAGCTGTGGTAAAGGCGGAGGCAGACTACACAGGCGGAATACGCATCGCTGGCAGTAGAAGACCTTACAGACCCGGGGGGGAGCACCACTCCACTGGGTGGACCCTTGTAACCCCCTAGCTGCCCTACCATCGAGGGTGGTGAGGGAGGAGGTTCCAGCAAATCAGTTTCCGGCAGTAAAGGTGCCGTCCACGACCTGTTGAGCTCATCATGCACCTCCGGGAAGAAAGGCACCGAGGTGGGGCGCTGAGAACCAGCACGGACCACCCCGAGAACCAATCATGCAACCCCTATGGCGGGAACTGGCTGGCAGGTCTAACATCGAGCCTAAAACTACGGAGGCCCGGGAAAGCATAGCCATTATTTCTGGATTCGATTCAGGCATTGCTACAGTCCTGGAGGAGAGCAGCGCAGCCGAATCTTCTTCTCCAGAGAGCTCTCCCTCCGATGCAGTTATCGACATCCGGTTGTCGGGAGGAGCGCCAAAGGATACTGATGGTACGCTCCTTGTAGAGGGCCCAAAACGTTCCTTTGGCAGCTCAACTGGTTGCGGAGTGCCTCAGACCGCCCGCGCTACTGCCTGAAGTAGCCCCCCCGGCTGCCGCCATGAGGAGAACTAGATCGAGGCAGAGGCAACGGAGATCTGCCCCTTTTGAGGTAATGGAGCTTGGCCCGCAACTCCGAGATGATCATCTTCCCGCAACGAGAACTTGACTCATCCACAAACGCCACCTCAGCATACTAAATACCCAGGCACGTCAGGCAGCGATCGTGACCATCACCCAGCGCCAGGTAACGACCGCATCCAGAAACGCCCGGGTGATACGTTGTCTATAGCAAGACCCACATCGTCTTTACAAAGACGTAACGTCAAGTTTGCCACGCAACGTCGTCTTTAAAAAGACGCACCCGAAATTGCTCTTTTAGGGAAAAAGCTCTTTTAGCGTGCTGAGGCGCACAATGGAGATGATCATCTGCAACACAAACAAGGGGTAGTGCAGCCTGATGTGTGCAAACCACCCGACATGGGAAACCACCACCGCTGAAGCGCCGTACCGCCAACACGAAGAGCTCTCCAAGAACGGGCTGAACTCGTTCAGTCTTCTTCTCTCAGTAGAGTAGTAAGGAGCAGAACGATGTGATCGCTCGGCTCCGAAGCGAAAAGCTGAATATGCGCCGCATCTGCTACCTACTTATACTCACGCTGTGATAAGCGGCAGCTGGATGCAATAATCGCATGCCAATGTGCATTGGCTCGTTTAGTTTACACTCGAAGTAGATTGGTCTCTCTAAGTGAGATCCCAATTCGTCGGTCATCCGACGTTACGTCGAGAGTGACCGACTGAAAGGAAACTACGGATCCAAGGCACTTCTTCCAGTTCCAAAATGTTAAAAAGCCTTTATTCAAACATGGCTCACTCTAGAAACATTAAAAATGACTAGAACACTGCACACTGATGCATTTCGGCCATCCAGCCTTCCTCAGAGTGTGTGGCCTTTATTCAGCCATGTTTGAATAAAGGCTTTATAATTAACTTTATTTGGACTACTACTTGTGTACATTTCTCAATATTAAGCCTAAAATGTGTTTTAATGTCGGTGTTGATGAGGATTGTATGATCTTTGAATAACATTGTTCTTTAAATGCAAGATATTTAAAGTGTACTTGAAGTATACTTGAAATAGTTTCACTTTAGCACAATCAAATATACTTTAGTATATCTTTAGTTGGATTCAGCGCTACTTTCTTACAATTAAAGTGCATTAAGTACAAAATTAATTGTTCCAATTTAGCAGACTTTAAGTATACCAGTTTAGTACTAAAAGTACAATTGCAAAGTATTTTTATTAAGCACATAAAAATTTATTTGTAGTATACTTAGTATGAAATAAATGTATTTCAAATACATTTTAGTATATTTAGTATCTTTCACTTGGGACATTCCATCAGAATGTAAGTTATTGGTTACTACCCGCTAGCTAGCTGCACCTCACTGACAATGAATTCTGGATACTTCATTTTCTCCCTCGTCATCCAGCTCTTTGTCACAAAATAAGATTAATAAAACATATTCAGCAGTAAAAAAACTGTTTTCTTCTCATGGTTGACCTATCTGGTTACATGTGGTGTCAGCCATTTTGACTAAAGTGCTATCCACAAGTTTTACCCACAGTACATTTCTCAGTGCCAAAGGGGTATACATGCAGTTACGCCCTTTTGGCACCAAACTGGCTAGTATGTTCAGAGTTTAAATCTTTTGGTTCTAATGGTAACAAAAATTCACTTGTGTCAGTGGGTAGTAGATAGTGCATCATCGAGAGCTTTATTGTAATTATATTCAATTCACTCAAAATGTCACTAGTACTTTGGTCTCACGTTCTGGCACATTTAGGAGGTTAGATTTAATAGGATGTACATGTTCTAAATAATTCTCTAGAAGGAAAAGAGGATGCTGTCATTTTACATAATCTGATGTCCTCCATGTAGAAGCAGTTGGTGTTATTTTAGTGTGAATTTGAGTGCCTGAGGCATTATAATTATATGTTTACAGGCAGTTAAAAAATTACATTTTTGTTTATTACAATTTATATTTTTTTCTTATAATACGTTGCTTTTATGTTTTATAATAATATGCTTGTGGCAACTTGATTAAATTTGTATTATTAATTTTGTGGTTCATTTAAAAAAAGACATTTTTCTTATTTGAATTAATTATTGTGTATTAATAGTGGATTTTATTTATTTTTACTATAAGGTCAGTATAATGTTATTAGCTTTTATTTGGATTAATTTTATTTTTTAATGTTGAAAATTTGGTACATTTGTTAATTTATATGAAGTTTTTATGTTTATTGAAATATGCTATGGTTTCAAGTATTAAACAATTGTAGGCTTAGTATTTATTTTGCTTTATTCTTTTCATTTGTTTATTAATATTTGTATTTATTAAGTTATTCATGTTTTTATTTATATTTTGGAATTACTATTTATTAATTGTATTTTTATGAACGTCAATAATATTATTATTTGAATATATTAAATTTTTTTTGTGGTTTATTTGAGTGTATTATTACTTTCATTTTTTTAATAATGTTATTTGAATTTTTTCATTAATTATAACTTTGTGTTCCATTTGAAGACCCCACTTTCTTTGGTTTCTCTCTCACACAGGAACATTCTCTATTGCTTGGGCAGACAAACTCCACGCTTCTCTATCCTGAAGGATGCCCTGGAGGTCCCCTGGCACAACAACGTCAACCAGTCCCTGACTCTGGTAACCAGCGCCATCAGTTCAGCGGACAAACTCGTAGAAAGCGGACTCGACCTGTTTGCGAATGAAAATGACACCCCGCAATGACTGCGGATGTCTGGAAAGAGACCACACCTCACGGCGTCAGAATATGACACAAATCCTGAGATCTTCTGGTCGACACAGAGGTTTCAAAGGGATCTGAAGACACTTTGAGAAATAGAGGGTATCATTATTAAGTGCACTATTAACCTGAGGTTCACTTGAGGAATTTCTTCAGGCCAATACTAAGTTATTGTTTTTGCTCCTCTAATGATGTTCAAAAATGGATCTAGAAAGATTAATGAGAAAAGAGTCAGGGAGCTCGCAGGGTCGAGGACCCTTGTTCTGGGGAAAAACACCAGCAGGTTTATCACTTATATTTCCAGTCACACAAACCCAAGAGGACGACTGGAAGTCAGGACTCAAAACAGGTTCAGCTCGATGTTTGAAACACGTTTCAAAATGTTTTTAGAATATATTTTATTTGGTTAATAATACTAAGACTAGTACACCATTTTTTCAAATGGCAAGCAATGACCTTTGAAAAAGGAGAAATGCTGTGACTCAAAATCAACATGGAGTCAGACTTCATAATGCAGAACGGTCTAACACTGATACTGTCTGATTGAAAAGAGAAAGCTGAAAGCAAGGACCAGCAGCGTGTGCTACTGTGACAGTCTCTCAGGGGTGTTTGTTTCAGAATCTGTAGAAAAATAGGAACGGAACGAAATATTTGTTCCAAAAATGTTTGTACTTGTTTTGTTTTTTTTGTACAGGTAAACCAATTTAAATTGAACTAAGAGAGCTTGAGTCAACAAAACAAGAATTCAGGGTAATGTTTGTTCTGATACTAGAAAAAGAACATTTAGGCAATACAGTAGTGGTATAGTTTGTAAAGTACTAATAGTTTTGTATATGAAAGTAGTCATAGATCAGGGTTAGTATTTTAGTTTATAGGTCATAAATTCAAGGTGAACAGAGGCAAGTCTTTAAGAGGGCTGAATTGAGTTTGCAATTTGATTGGGTGACATTCCACCAATGAGGAGCCAGGATGGCAAATATATAAGCTACACAAACAGTGCAGGTGTAGGATGTCATAATGGACTGTGTCATGGTAATGTCATGTTAACGTCTTTTATATTCTGGCGTCCAGTGTATTTGTTCTCCGCATTTGCACTAATGTTGTTTTTCCTCTGGTAACTATTTTGGGGGAATTAAGGGTTTTGAGAGCAACTAATATCTTCCCTTTTACTTTAGATACTTAACTTTTACAGTAGTAGTTCGCCCAAAAATGAAAATTTGATGAAAACTCTACTCACCCTCAGGCCATCCAAGATGTAGATGAGTTTGTTTCTTTATAGATTTAGGGAAATGTAACACTGCATCACTTGGTCACCAATGAATCATTTGCAGTGAGTAGGTGCCGTCAGAATGAGAGTCCAAACAGCTGGTAAAAACATCACAATAATCTACATGACTCCAGTCCATCAGTTAACATCTTGTGAAGTTCTGATGGCACCCATTCACTTACAGAGGATTCATTGGTGAGCAAGAGATGTAACAAATTTCTCCAAATGCTTTGATGATAAAACAAACTAATCTACATCTTGGATGGCCTGAGGGTGAGTATATTTTCAGCATGTTTTCCCTTTTTTTTTTTTTTTGGTGAACAATTCCTAAGCATGAAAAACAGCTTAATTAGAAACACAAAATTCAGGGAATATAGTTTGACCCAGCTTTAATTTATTGACGTGCCTTCAAATGAGTCACACATGCTTTTAGAGCAGCAATTTGCACTCCGATATTTAAATACCAAACATTTACCAAAATATCTTGTACTGTGATTGTTTTTATTTATAAAGTTTCATTTGTCGAGTAATCATTTGAAAGGACTTTTGCTGTTTTCTTTTTTGCCATTTTATTGTTTCTTATCTGTTTACTAACCCCCTGAAACATATTTTTAGAGAGCAGCCATTTAAAACTGTGCATAATTTTTCCAGAGTCAGCGTTTCCTTGATAATTATGACAAACCTTTTAAACAGATACTGCATTTGCACATGGAGAAATGCTGTGGACCCATCTACTGCTGGCTTACTACGCTAAACAACCCAGAAGAGTCCAGCTCATTTGCATTGCACTAAAATGAACTGTTAAACTGTCAACCTACCTGTGTGTTTGTATGTGTGCTATTGTATTTATTTATTTTATTTTCTAAATAATTATGTAAATATGTTTAATTTAATCTGTCTTATTTTTCTGTTGACCCAAGAGAATTTTCAGGTTCAGTAATGTTGTGCATTGCAGTCATTTGTATTGTTTAACATTTGTATGAATTTTATATAATGTGAAATCTCTCTGTTAAAGTCTGCAGCTGCAAGATGCATGAAGTGTTTTTATTCAGATTAGGATAAAGAAGTTAGACAAGAGTTTAGATTTAGTAATAGTAGGCTAGTAATTTAGTAATAGTAGGCTATTCATTCTCATCGTTAGAATAAAGGGTCGGGCAATGAAATTGAACATGTAATTGTTTCTCAGTGTAACATCTCACAACAGAAAACCACCTGCGTTCAAGCAAACATACAAGATACAAAGCTGTCACTGGGATGGTACCCCTAAATGGTGCATATACGTACATTTTAGTACTAAAGCCCTAGTGACAAGTTTTGTACCTTTTTTCATTAGAGCTGCAGTCCGTAACTTTTTTTGGTTAAAAATTATCCAAAATCAACATTTGAGCAAGTACATAACCAGCAAGTGTTCAAAACTATCACCTTACTTTAGCCCGATTCACAATGGTTAGTTTATAATAATAAAACGGGTAGGTTTTTCGCGGGAAATTCGAGCATGGCACTGCGTCATTACGTCATGTCTGTAAACATAAAGAAGTTGTCCCGGCTACTAGGCTGTCGCATGGGAGGATCCTGCAGGTGTCGATCGTTTATAGCCTTTTCTCACAGCAGCCAGAATAATTAAATGTATCATTTTGATGGTGGATTGTAATCCAGAAACGATTGTGTTTTTGAAACACATGTGAATGAAATTAAATTTTATTCCAGTTTTAAATGTGCTTCTGATGACAGATAGCCTGGGATACAAAGATTTGTATTTTAAAGAAAAACAGTTCAAAGGGAGCATAGTTTGATTTTAGGGTTAAAAAGCATTTCTTAATTATGAAATTCGAGGAGTATGACATTAGATTAGAATGTGCAGAAATGGCCGTAATACACCCCCCCCACCTCTATCGATAGTCACCAATGCGGATGTTTGTTGTTAACATTAATCACTTGAGAATAAAGTATAAACAATAATAATAATTTAGCGTTTGATGTGAATGAGCTAACGATCTTTAGATTAATCACCATGGGTAGTGGATTTATGGTACTGCTTTTTCCTCAGTGGTCAGACAACGTGGCAGACTGTTACTACTTGTACAGATGGAAATATATGGTGAAAATTCTTATTTGGGTCATATTCCAAGAAGTAGGCTAGAATCTGTGATTGCGAAGTACAGTAAATAGCCAAACCGGTGCGGTGACTGACTGCAAACATACTCGTACGAACATTAGATATCCGTCGCTGGGCCGTGCGACGCACACCCACGCACCTGTAGATAATTCCGCACACAGCTGCAATTCCAGGTTTTCAAACAGAGATGGCGTCAAAGAGGCAAAACTTACGGACTGCAGCTTTAAGTAAACCCAGATAGGGTGATCTAATAAACATAGAGAGTTGTTATAGGAGACGGCAAAATATCTAAACCGCTAAATGCCCTGACTGACCAGTCAGAAACGAGTATTCCTGAAAGCCATGTACTGAATACATATGTAGAGTAGATCTGTAAACAGTTTTTCCCAGTATTTTTTTCCATGGCATCACATTATACTAAAATCTGTATTGTTGTAAATGCAGTGCATGTTAAATCACTCTTGTATATGGGATGTCAAAGCTTGAGAACACCCAGTGTGGAGAGCAACACTCCTGAACATAATTCATAGAGTGTGTTTGGTGACACATACTAAATGACATTTTAGTGCATTTAATGTCCAACACTTATGTTTTAATGACATTTATGTTTTGTCTCAGTGGTCCACAGAGGTTGAATCCAGACATTTTTATAGCCAGTGGGGCATTAAATATAATTGTGTTGTCTTTAGTTTGATGTCTCGTGGACCCACATGGGTCAGAAAACACCTAATGGATGGACAATGTGAACACGCTGTCGCTGTTCAAATGGGTGAAAGGTTTTATTTAATTCACGGTATGTTGGAGAAAGGAATATTTAAAATGAGAAGCGATATAATGTGATATTCAAAATGCACTTAACTGTCTACTGTAGGGTTTAGATGAGGTATTGTGGGGTGTTCTTGTAGTTATTGATTGTATGTTTTCTTCGCTTACCTTTGCATGCCACGGAAACATGAAAATGACGCGCTGAGGCAATATAATACCCAGGCGGAATAAATCAGGGTGATCTCAATCTCGAAGATTTATTTCTCACTGAAAGACTGTTCACAGATACACATAGTAAGGATAATTGCCTTTTTCTGGAGCCACAGTATGAGATGAAGGCTTACACAGTGATGTCTGATGGCCAATGTTAATATAATAATACTGACCCCGGCAACCGGCGGGTACTCGGGTTCTAGTGCACTCAAACACCTATGTTGTCTTTACAAGTGTTTAGGCTAAAGTAATCAAATTATCCTCAAGAGTTACATTTGTGTTTTCTCCGTAGGTAACCCAACTCTTGAACAAAGAATTTCCTTGAAAGAGCTTAATGACGGAAGATCGTGTGTCAAACGTGGATCTGTTTGGACATTTGGGCTTCCAGGCCATTAAATAAGCTCTTTTTTTTAGGCACAAAAAGTTGTATTTCTTTCCACACAGCTGCTCTGTCATTCCATTATATTTGTTTCCAAGTACATGTGATAATCACTTTTGTTATTTGACTATCCAAGAGGGAGTTATTCAAATAATTGTTATAAATGTCATTGCAGTCGTAAACAGAAAAGGAAAAAGGTCACAGCCTTCTCTAAAAACTGTATGGGGAGAGTATTAAAACACTAATGCTGACTTGTAAAGCTCCTTGATTTAAAGGGGTCATATGATGCTGTAAAAAGAACATTATTTGTTTGTGGATTTGTGTATAGAAATGTGTTTATGGCGGTTTAGGTTCGCAAAAAAGCACATGAGTTTGTCCACATACTGTCCATTATCGTTTCTTCCTCTCGGCCCCCGGCAGCTTTTCGCAACGGAGTAGAGTTTTACAACTGAGCTCAGCGGGCGTGAAAAAATGACGGGGAGGTGTGCCTCCTGATTGGCCGAGCTATTCACAGAGTGTGATTGGGGCTGGGCACGAATGTCCACGGTGAAAGACGAATCCGAGCGATCGACAAGAGCGAAGAGTCTGGATAGGAGTATTTCCTCAGCGAACACGACAGAGATCAGCTCGTAGGCAGTGACGAAGCAGATAGTCATCCGCAGTTGGAAGGACCAAACAACAAAGTTAGTTCGCTTTCACAACGAAAAGCGACCACAGGGACTTCACGACCATGGCGGGCAGCAGACAATTTACGACAGAGGTCAGGAATTAAAAGTTATGGGCTTCTTTCACTGTGCACGGGAACATTTGGCGGATAGGGCGTTATGCAAATCTTCCCACCTAGTGAGGTAGACGTGTGGGGAGGCTACGACGAGCCGTTTAGGTAGGTGTGGCTGACTCTGAATTTTTATAAAGAATATCTCTTTGGATTTGAGACTTTAGTCTTTGCAACTTTACAGATCTTCTTTATGCACCAAGAGCTCGTAACACTCCAAAGAGAAAGGAAAAAATGAAATCGCATCATATGACCCCTTTAATATATTTGAATAGGTTATAGTTATAGTAACGACTTATTGAACAGTATATATATATAAACTATTTATTTAAAGCTTTATTGAATATACAGTTATTGAATATCTTTGTAATATATTTGAATTAATTTATTTGTGTTAGGTATTCCACAGCAACTGCATTATAGGCCTTTCACAGACAAACATTCTGGCTGTTTTGATGTGATATTCCATTTAGCAGTATGTTAAAGCAATTTAATTGAAATGTTTGTTTTATTATAGTCTTGCCTTCTGCTCTTATTTTTTCCCCTTCAAATTACAGTATCAGTAGCAGCAGTGACATTACAACGCGCGCACTTGCAACTCGAGGCGCACGCGCAGCATCACGCGCTTCCAGTAGGAACGCACGCAAGAGACGGGATGCATTAAATGCAATGATGGCGACAGCAGCAGAGGAGATCTCAGAAAACACTGTGACACCAGTGTCTTTCAAAAGCGCAAGGAAAAACCAGGATAGACCCTGGAAACTGAGCTTTATTTATCTGCAGTGCTGTGAGTATCAGGGGAGAGAGTGAGAGATCGATGTGTGATAGCAACGCAGAGGTCTAAAATACCCACCCCGCACTATATCACTGAATTGAACATTTAACACCATATTGCATAACGGACAGAGCACGTTACATCTTTATATCTCTCCTGATTTGCCGTCTTCATGTCCAGTTCAGAGATACAATACCATGACGTCATTCTCCTCAGTTAGCGTGCACCTCACACGCATGCATGAAGCTTTTTTTTCTAGTCTTTTCTCTTGACAGGAGTTGTTATTTGATCTTTTCCGGTGTTATTTTTATGCGTTATGGCTTTGTTTATTGTCAAAGTGTAATTTGAGAAATTTAACAGTTTCTTTAAGTTCGTCATAGGCTTGCTTAAACGTCAACCAGCATCTGAGTGGATTCATGTTGAGACAATTCAAAATATAATTGAAAAGAGTCGTCTATCCGAAATGACAATTCTGTCATCATTTACTCACCCTTGTGTTGTTCCAAAAAAGCCCGGGTGCTTATGGTTCTTCACGGAACGTAAGCATGACCAGCTGTCTACAGAGCAGGTGACCGTCGGCGATGTGGAGTAAGAAAATGCAGGATGTCTCGGTCTTCTACTGTCTCGTCCGAGTTAGTTGAAAACAGTACATCTTTCACAGTAAGGGTTTTCTAAGCTGTAAATAAAACAAAGACTAACGGAGCAGGTTCAAGAAAATACTATTTCTGTCTTTCTACTTCAAAATTTCACGTTTAATTAAACCCGTTTTCTCGTCGTTTCTTTGTAAGTATTTGTGAAATTTAATAGCAGTGTTATTGTCTCATAAATGCACCAAGGAACCAGGGGACCACTTAGGGTGGATACTGATACGATTTAGTAGGGAATGGACAGCTATGAATAGTTCAAATCACTTAATGGTATGTGGACAAAGTAAAATAGAGAGTATTATGATGTTCAAAATTCGGTTAAGTTCAATAAGTAAAGTATATTCTTAGATTGGGTCATGTTTAATAATACATTATTTCTCATGGATAAAATTATGAACAGACAATGTGAAAACAGTCTTCTGTCGGAAAATGTATAAACTATAAAAGGGTTCCTCAAATCTTGCCCTGGAGGGCCAATGCGCTGCAGAGTTTAGCTCCAACCCGGATCAAACTCAGCTATGTGATTTTTCCAATGATCTTGAAGACATTGTTTAGCTTGTTCAGGTGTGTTTGATTAGGGTTAGAGATAAACTCTGCAGGAAAGTGGATCTCGTGGGCCGGATTTGAGGAACCCTGTTATAGGTCACACTTTATTAAGGTCTAATTCGAGATATTAACAAAAACCATTAGCTACGGACGTTTCCTCGGTAAACTCCTAATTTGCCTGCCTTATTCTGTTATATAACGGTAGTTGTTAGTTCAGGTATTGGTCCACTGTAAAAAAAATAAGTGTAATTTTTACTGTAAAATTTTGTAAAAACGCTACGGGAATTTTTTTTTTAATAGGTTAACAGTAAGTTCCCGTGCTATATACAGGGGAAAACTGTAAAATATCTAACCAGATATTTCATGTAATTTTACAGTAAAGTGCTGTTAATTTGACAGTTTTTAGAAGTAGAAATAACAAATCAATGTATAATGTACAGTCAATCTGTAAACTGATATTCCCTGCATGACACTCCACATTTGAACGTTTTTTTGTTTAAATAATCATGTTTTTTTAATCGTTTTTGTTATTAGTTATGTATGTTTGGGCTTTATGTTACATCTTCTGTTGTTCAATGAAAGTTTATTGCATTATTTAAGTATCATGTGTGTTACAATGATGGTGTTTTGTGTTTGCATGAATAACTCTGTGCCCTTCTATAATAGGATATACTTCTGGTTGTGGCGAAGCTACTTGTGATGAGCTTTGTTCTTCATGTGGCTTTCTCTTTTACCAACTGCGTTATTATGGTGGTTGTCAGTATGTTAAAGGTACAAAACAGATTTCAATAGCAGTGTGCATTGTTGAATTTACTGGTTTACATTTACATTTTCATGTTTGTAAATTACAGTTTTATACTGTAAAATTTACAGGTTTTGGCCATAAATGTGTTTACAGTTTTTCTGTATTTTTTAAAACTACAGGATTTGTTTTACAGTGTAGGATTAGGGATGTATATGGTCATGCAGAGTATGTGCTTTATAAGTAGGCCTACTACTAACCAGCTAATATGTTAAGGCATGCCAATAAGCAACATAATAGTGAGAATTGGTCCCTATACTAAAGTGTAACCGGACATATCGTAAGATATATAGATTGACGATTAGCGGAGATCAGACAATTGTGCATGAGGACCACGTTTATGTTGCTTGTTGATTGGAATTTTCAGAACTTAAAACGTGACACATAGTGGTTAGCTGTTTACTTTCATTGAAAGAAAAAGCAGAGTTAATATTCTGCTAAACATCTTCCCTTGGGTGCAACGCGAATCAACTATCCTTTAAATGGCCATAGAAAGCACCCCTGCTTTATGTTTCTGGTTACAGCTGCACGTGCTGTGGTGTTGTTTTAGTAGAAAGCCTGCAGATGTTGTTATTGTATGGGATGATATTTTTGGCAGAGTAGCTGCATGTATGTGACAGCTGCGTAAACCTTTTAGGCCTATTTTATGTGTAAACTGCTTGGTTTTGTTGCTCGATCCAGCCATCAAGCAGAAGCGTGTATATACTGACAGCTCCTGTTGTTTGAACAGCATCAGGCATAATTTTCATTGTGTCTTCAATTTTTCTCCTGTTTTATATCCCTAAGTGGATTTTAGCAAGCCGATAACACAATTACTGTCTGCATTGTGATTTCCAGAAATGAGGTTTATATAGTGCAAGTACATAAAAATTCAACAACCATCCATTAATCAGACCTAATATGAGAGACCTGCAGGAAAACGCGTTCCGCAGCGAAACTTGCATGATGTTGAAATTAAACGGCTGCGTGAGGATGTTTCTTGACTTGGCTGGTTGCCAGAGCGACTGATATCGGCGTCATTAAAATGCCATCATAGTTACTTTGCTACTTCTGTACTTACTTATTGTCATCCATCATCTTGACTGTGAGTGTGGGCGTAATTCAAATCCGCAAATAGCTGCCCCGTAATTCTGCCTGCGAAGATTGTATACAGTATTTCAGGCATTCTGTCAATTAATCAAATCTGCCCATTTACCAGCTTTACCGAGACTTGTTCTTTCTGTTATTTGCTAGCTTACGGCGTTGACGAACCTCTTTCATCTCGCAAATTTCATTTCCTGGCATGTCATATTATTACACAAACTCATATCTCTGAGCTGAGAGTTTATTTAGGGGCCTGATGACATGGCCATGCTGCTTTTACAGATAACAAAAGTTGTTTTTTTTCTGGTATTTTTAGACATGAAATGCTAATATCACTCCTTGCCGACGAGAATACCTGGTTTGTTGTACTTTGAGGCAGATAAAAAGCCTTCAAGGATCATTTTTCTCTTTTAACAATAAGTGTTTATTCCCTGATGATATTCGTGCATCTGTAACTAATCCTGCCCAAACATTTACACTGTAATTGGAAAATCAAATGCTATCTGTAGTGTCAGCAAAGTCAATTTGAACTTTTCAGTCTGGCTTCTCATTCGTGACTGCCGCTGTTATTTCTCTGTGAGAGGCTAATCAGAAGCATCTTATTAATATGCATCAAAGAGCCGTGGCGTAATTTTTGTAATTAGGCCAGAGGAGAAGTGTTTATGCTTAAGTTTTTTCTCTCTCTCTCTTCTATGCAGCACAGTTCTTCTTGCATTGCTTCTCTCATTTCACTGTACAGCTGCTCTTCAATCCTTACCTGCACACATGTAAATCTTGACTGCCACCTCGGGTTAGAGCTGAAAGAGTTGAACTGTGTTAAGACAAGGTGACATTGTGATGGTTTGATAGGGAGGATCTTTTATTTGATCAAAGTTTTTATACTGATAGCATTAATATCCCTCTCTCTCTTGTATGTTTGTTGGGCTAATTTGATTATGGGTGTGTCCTCCCTGCGGGCGTGACGCGGTCCCTCAGTCTCAGCCGGCTAAGCGGCACACCCCGCTCTCGACCCCCTGGCCATGAGTGGCGGCGCACCCGGGCCGCGTGTTGCCAGGAGGACGCACGCTGTTTTTTCGTTCGTTATTTCCTGTGCACACGCACCGACCCATTGTGCACATCAAACAGAGGCGCACGGGTACGAGACCCCGGCGCGGCGGCGAGGCCGACATGAGCCCCGGCCGTGGACGCCGCCACGCACTCCGGAGAACCTGGGCGAGCAGGGCTAAGAGAGGGCGAAGCGCAAGGTAGAGGACAACTCCTCACAAATATGTACACCACAGTTTGAAGCACGGTGTTTACATCTCTGCTGCGACACCTGCGCGGAGCAGCGCGGCCCAAAAGCGACATGCACGCAATCTGATTAGGACTGGCCTTCTCGAAGGTTCAATAGCCATAAAGGTGCACAGAAATAACTGCTTTTACTTTTCTAATCTCACAATTACAAGCGCCTCCGAAAATCACGGTGCGCATGGTTTTTCCCCGACAATATCACGCGGCACCGCGACTGGTTTGCTAACATTGATAATACTATAGAAATGTTTGTAATGAAGCAGCAGCCACACAAACATCGACGCACAACTTAGCATGAATTTCTGAAGGATCATGTGACACTGAAGACTGGAGTAATGATGCTGAAACCGATGTAGACTTTTGTATCAGTACAATTTAAAATAGAAAACATTTTAAAATGTAATAATATTCACAAGTATGTGCTGTTTATTCTGTAGTTTTAATCAAATCATTGTTCATCATTATTGTCAAAATACACAAAACCAAATGAATAATAGGTTAGATCAATCATAGGAAAATTCGGTTCTTTTTTTAGGGGCATGAACGTACCCGTTTCCATTTATAGTTATGTGGTCAACAGATCATGGTAGTACATATTTGAGGCATATTTGTTCATCCAGTGCAAACGATATCGCTACGCTGTTACCACAGATGATGTGAATTATGAATACAAGAAATACATTCATTAATTCTGTTCTGTTATATTAAACATTTGAACACATGTTTTCTCTCCACAGATTTTTTAACAATTGCTACAATACTGGGGACCGGGATCCTGGGTATGTAAAATCTTAGTGTGCAATTAAAAATATACCAAATAGCATTATGCTGATTTATCTAATTTAGTCCTTGTTATTTTTTGCACAGCATATAAGACAGATGCTCACTGATCCACAGCAGTTAAGAAAAGACTGCAGAAGATCTTATTTTCTTTAATTAACTATTGGAATGGAAAAGGAAGGAATAAAATCCATGCATGAGAACATTAGCAGGCAAAATGGAGTTAAACATAATTTCTCAATGGGTTTTCAGCAAGGTTATATTCTGTTTTGTTAATGATATACCCAGGCTTTATGGTCTGAACAGTAGCAGGTATATATTTATAAGACACCACAATTACATGGTGCATTGAATTTAACTGTTCTGTTTCAGTGAGATTTAATAGTTGTTAAAAAAAAGACATTTCTCTTTTGATTTCCTCCTATCTGAGTTAAATCATTTTAAAGTGTTCTTCTAGCCATAGTAAAATTACCACCATCAAATGATTCAGTCTAGAGATAATATCTGATATGAGTGGCTGAATATGTGAATATGTTTGCTTTAATACAAGGCCATATAGATATATTCAGAATACATCAGATTCTGTCGTGACATAATCATTAGATAAGGTTTATTTTGTTTTGTTTTTGTAGGACTGCCTGTAACTATCGCTCGGGCAGGTCTGGTGCCTTTCTTGATATCCTTCCTTGTAGGCTTTCTAGTGCAGGTAAGACATTTTTCTTTTTTTCGTTGTTGTATTTATTCTGACATTGTTTTGGATTCTTAGCTCCATTTCAAACGACTTTAACGTTTCAAAACTGACATGGTTTTTCAAAACCGCTGCTTCTTTTGGTAATTATGAGGTGGCTTCTTTTTCTATTCATATTTTCGTCTTCTTTTATTGAACCATTTTCTGACATTTGATGGAGTTGATTTTGACTTCACAGTATCTACAGTTCTAAAGCAGATCTTGCGTTTTGATAATAACATGACATTGCGACTGACATTTGTCTTGTTTGACATTTAAGAGAGACTTATTGTGAAAAAATGTCTGAATCTTCCACCTTTGAAAAACTTACTTATGCTGCTGTCTTTGATTCTTTTCAAAATTCAGTTCCTCTTTTAGAACTTTTGTACTATTGCAGCACAAAAAATTAGGTAGCAGTTTTATTTTAACAACAAAATATTCAACAATTTACACTGACCGCAAACCATCAGCCACAGAACTCGACAGGATGTTCAGCAGACTTCCACAGATTAAAAAATAAATACAAAAATCATAAAAACCTACACAAATGCATATAAATTTAAATGAAACAATCAGCTTTTAAGAGCACACCGGTATCTTGATGGTCTTGAAACTGCCATTTTTTTCAAACGAACATATTTTCTGGATTTTCTTGCAAAATTAGAAAACATTTTGTCTGCAATAACTTTAGAATAAATGTTGATTCATTCTCTTTTAGGCTCTGCTCATTTACCTGTTTGTAGATTTGCACCCCCCCGCCCCCGCCCCACCCCCCACGATGCCGTTTAGGCCCCCCCACACTTGAGGCATGAAGGTAAATAAATGACACTACCGTTCAAAGGTTTGGGTCATTGTTTTTTAAATTTTATTTTTCTATACCATAGAATAATTATATTTTACAATATATTAACAAAGAAAACAGTTATTTTGAATTGTAGTAATAATTTTTAAATATTACTGTTTTACTGTATTTTGATCATTAATGGAAAATAAATGCAGTGAGCATATGAGACTTTCAAAAATATATTTAAAAAAAATCTCTTCACAACCTCTGAACAAAATTATAAAAGTGTAATTGCATTCACAAATGAGGCAAATGCACAATAGCTAGTTTAGAAGTAGAATGATAATGTCAAATCAGTTAATTGTGTTGCTGAAGATGATGTATTCTGGTGTCCTGTGCCAGACTGCAGAAACTGAGAGGATCTTAATGGAAGAAGTCGGTTTTGCAGAACCTCCGACACAAAATGCAGAAGAGGAAGAAGATGGGGAGGAAGTGGAAGAGGCAGGTATGACACATTATAAAAGTTACGATGTGACATCCCGCTATGACTTATTTATTTATCGTTGTTTTCTTTTGTTTTTTAAATTTTTCCTAAATATGCCGGTTAATCAAATGTTTGAAGAAGATTATTGACTGAAGTGTTTCTAATGAAGATTTGCATGCTTTGCCAGTTCATACGGGTTTCGCGCTAGTCTATTCATTTTCAGTGCAATTGAAATGAGAAAAATATTTTAGGATCTAATATCCTGCAATGCAGCTTTGACTCCTAAGTCTTTGGAATACTTATTATCCACAAGAGATATGATCCTCAAAGCCAATATTTTGATATGAAATACACTGTTAAAAAAAGTGTCTGCTGAACTGCTATGATAATTTATGTATTTTTTTTTAAAACTAAATGTCTTGACTGAATTTACAAGGGTAACAATCCGCTAACGGATCATTTTGAGTATAGTACCAAACACACAAACAGAGGTTACTAAATGTGACAAGAAAATCAGCAACATTGTAAATAGAATGGAATAGAAATGGTTAAACAAGGCAACTATAATTTTTCATGCCCCATGCTAGGAAGAGGGAAAATGGAACCACAGAACCATGCTTGCTCGATAGTAAGTACATCAAATGCTGTTTTATTTGTTGATTTTATTTTTAGAATTATTACATGGTCTACTCGTATTTAGATAACCTTAAAGTTTTTAATAAAGACTTGATCCTTGGATTTATATATCTCTGTGATTTCCCATCTCTGTAGGTATTACTTTACCATTGTTGTTTAGAGGCCAAGGCTCAGTGGTAAATTTGGCGCTGGCACTCATTTAAAGTAAACATATTTGTATTTGCCTTCATTCTTGCTGTTTTCCCCGCTGTTTAACTGGTTAGACGGGAGGTGGTAGGCCACGTAAAACAGTAGGAAGTATAGCAGGAAACAGATGGCAGCTGTATTGTTTCTTTGCTAAAAGGACTACAGGGACTGTTAACGGAACCAGATCGGGGAGTAACGCAGAGGCTACGATGAAACGCTTTAGTATTAGCGCTAACTAATCAGGGCTCATCTTGGCCCACGCAACAGAGACATTAAGTATTTTTGACATGAGATGGAGGGAATAGACAGCTAATGAAGATGAATGAGGCAAGCGAGGGGGGCCGCCGCTGTCCGCGGGTCTTTGGCGAGAAAAGAAGCCTTCCTTTGAACGTCAGTGGGACTCACAGCCATCTGACACAGACACACAAATTGTCACTGACCCACATGGTACTGAAGTAAAAAACGGTAACGTACTGTAAATATCCTGAACTTGGTTTAAGCTGCGTATCCTCATTATTATCAAGTTTTATACAACAGTTCTTTCTGGTCCTTAAATCTGATTGGCTGAGAGGAGTGCAATATTCTAGTGATAACAGAGCTATACCTATTTCACCATTTGTATCTCTCCGTTTGCGGTATTTCTCACAGCGAGTGTCATAGTGGATGCCCAGGAGACCCCTCTCATTTTATATATATATTTTTGTGAACAAAGGTAGTTTAAGATTTTTTAAGGTGACCTGTACTTGTTAGACTTAAAATGATCTTTTATTCTAAAGAAACGTCTAGTGGCAAATTTGCTTCACGTTTTCGAGATATAAGCTCCAGGCGTCGCAGACGTTCGCTCTCTGACCTCTGAGTAAAGCAGCCATTACGCCTCGGCCATTCTCTGATTTGCATGGTGTTGGTAATCTAATGGCCTCTTGGCTCATTATCTAGTATTGTCCAGATCAAATCTTTTTTTGCATGAGGGCAAAATCTCATTGCGTTATATTTTATGTAACTTCAATGCTGTTTATCAGAGCGCTGCCTTTGTACTTTTTACTGAATTGCCTAGCAACTTTTATGATGGCGGTTTGTTTGTTATTCAATATTTTATTCAAGTATTCAATCTTTTTTCATATAGGAGTCTTTAATATATTATTTATATTGGGAACTGTGTGTGGTTTGTGACTGGTGATTAGTTACTTTATTCTGGCCGTGATGGTGACAGAGACTTGATTAGTCGGTCTACATTCCAGACTTTTATATTGAAAGAGACTGAGACAGGGTTGTAAACAAGGAAGTTATTTTTGCTTTCAACAACAGCTAGTAAACCCAACACCAGAGCACTGAGCATCCGTCATTGTAAATCACGCCTTATGAAATGACAGTAACGATAGCATGAGCCTATCCCTTTCCTCAGTGGGCTATTCCAACTATTTTACTGAATATAGATGAGTTGAAGAAGATGCGGTAATCATGACGGTAATCCACTCTCTAGTCTATCTCTCTCTCGTAATACATGCATATAACAGGACGTTACTAATACAACACCATAAGAATATTACACTGTATATAAAGGGTCTACTGGTTTTTTCAGAGTCACCATATTACTTTTATGGCTAGGGTACAGCAGGAAAAGTAACACTTTAGATGACAGGTGTCTAGGTGGAATGCGCTCATGGATGTAGGAACAATGATTTATGATCCGCAGGATTCTTTTTAGATTTACGATGTCGTCTGTTCTTCAATGGTATTTTTTTATTGTAAAATGTTAAATCTGCGGTCTGCCTGTCTGTCTGTTCTGTGGGTGTGTGTTGTTGTTGTGTGTGTGTGTGTTTTTGTGTGGTGTAATAAATTACAATTATGACATATAACTTATTTTATAACCTTGCAGTTGTAACCATGAGATCACTTTATCATTCTTGGGACGCTAAATTGTCTATCATCATGGTAGAAGTTGCCTAAAATCTTCATAAGTCATTTTTTAGAATCTGCTGATGAAACTAGCAGGAGTATTAATAATAATTTTAAAATTAAGAGATTATTAAATAAAATGTAACCTGACAATGCAACCTACTAAATTTAAGCAGTAATTCTTATTTAAAAAGGTACATTTGTGTTTATAGTGTATGATAAATCACAAATGCTGTAGAACAATCAAGAATTTATAAAAACTGTTGTAAACCATATTAAATAAACTTTTTAGAAGCTTGTCAAGCCATTTAATGTTTTGTCTGTATTCTTAAATTAAGTATTGCATTAAATTGAATGCAACTGCATGTGTGAGAATAGTTTTTACAAACAATTTACAGAGTTTGTTCGCTTATGTTTCATTAACGTGGCCCATGGTTTGAAAAGTTGAAACACAGCTAACCATTGCCTATCTTATGCAGTGAATGGGTGCCGTTCAGATAATGGCTTTACTGCACACCCATTGTTCATTTGCACCCCTGTGAAATTAGGAACAACAATGCATACTTTGTGGGAAACGTTTGACTTTGCATTCTGCAATATTCCTTTCCATCTTTTTGCACAGTTAACTTATAGTTAAATGCTTTGTCTGTGATATCTTCCAAACAGCCACTTGCTTCAAGGTGATAAAAATTCCCTTTACTTCTTGTGGTTTTCTTTAAAGAGAAGCAGACCTCGATTATAGCACTTCATTTGTTTGTGCTGAACTGCTTTCAAATCAGCAGTTAAATAGAGTTTGACGCAGTGTTCGAAATTAACTGGAGGAATACCATTTAAAATAAATTGGTTGCTTGGAATATTTCTCACTATGCTTAATGAATGACTTCAAATATAAGGCAGTCAGCGTTCCATCAAGGAAATCTTTTAGGAAAGATAAGCATTTTACACAAGTCAGCGAGACTGTGCCAATTTGTTGTGTACTTTATTCAAAATGCAGACAGCTGAACCAACAGAAACACTTTGCTTCTTTATTTCACTCTATAAGTCTGAACCTAGCAGTGCTTCTTCATTGGTGGGTCACAGGTTTGTTTAGCAGGGGGGAAATTATGATACATGCCAATAATAAAACACAGCTGACTTGTGCATATTAGATATGTTCAAGTCTTTTGTTGTTGATGTCAAAAGTCCAATCAAACTGTACAGTATTTTGACAAATACATTCACAAGTCATTTGACAATAGGATTAATTCAAATGCAATATTTGGCCCAGGGATTGTCCCATGTGTTAATCTGGTAAAGCACACCATTTATGTATTCACAAAATAAATAATATTCCATTGACATGTCAATAATTTTGCGTGTTTACCCTGTGCATCATATTAATATTTTTTATGTTTTATAAAAGTATTGTTTATTGAATTGAACAAAGTAAAACTTTTAAAGCAGTGCATTTTCTTGGTAAAATTGTACACCAAATAATAATAATATAGGATTTTATATACACTGCCATTCAAAAGTCTAGGATCAGTAAGGTTTTTAATTTTTTTTTTAAATCATTCTCTATGATCATGCCAATGCTTGTTTTTTTGATCAAACGTGACAGAAAAACTGTATATTGTAAATATTATTGCAGTTCTACGTATTGTTTTCTATTTTAATATACTTTAAAATATAATTTATTCTTATGATGGCAGCACTGAATTTAAGTCAGCCCTTTACCCAGTTGCTTCAGTGGCACAACTGATCTTCAAAATCTTCTAACTATGCATTATTATTATCAATGTTGAAACAGTTGTGCTGCTTAATATTTGCTTGGAACCTGTAATACTTTTTTTCAGGATTCTTTGATGAAAAAAGTTTAAAAAGAACAGCATTTATTAAAAAAAAGTATAAAAGTATAAATAAATAAATAAAAACTGTTATTTTAAATTGCAATAATAATAGTTAACAAAATTTCTTTTTTTTTCTATTTTTGATCAAATAGATAAAGCCTTGAGCATAAGAAAAAAAAAAAAAAATTTTATATATATGTGTGTGTGTGTGGTGATTTGTGTGTGTGTGTGTGTTGAATGGTTGTGTGTGTGCTGTGTGTGAACGAAACATTTTCATTGTAAATTGCTCTATAATTTCACAATTTAATTACTATAAACACCGATACCATATTTAATGATTGAATGAAGGCAAAAATTTTTTTTTACTTTTTGCTACTCAGTAAGAAGGAGTTTGCATCTGTCATTTGGTGTTAGATTGTCAGATACTGGTAAGGTCTGGCAAGTCAGATTGAGTTTTTAGAGAGAAAGACTTGCTCATATCCCAGCAAATCCCCCATAGGCCCACACTGAGCCCAGCGGTATATTCTTTTACCACACGATCAAGGTGCCTTTCATGGTCATCTGTGCTATAATACTCATAAAATGCTTGAAATTAATAACCTATCTGTGTTAATGCACTTTTAAATAAAGCATTAATGCTAAAGATTTGCTTTATTACTGCAGGCTGGGCGTGCAGAGCACTATTTTCTCCTAGAGCCCTGCTTAATTTATATGCCAGGTTGACAGTGTCATCAGATAGGTTTTGCAATGCCCTAGCATTCTATGATTCAATTAGGCTTTCATACTTGGGCTGCACGGTTGGCTCGCTGGCGTTTGATAAGAAGCCCATTAAAAAGATAGATGTCTCTGAGCATAGAAATGCACTGTAAATGATTCCCCATCGCTATCTGCTTAGTGCTGAATATGAGACGGTGTGTTCCAGAAAACACGATAGAGAGCCAATAGGCATTCATCATGGAGGAAATTTAACAGTAACATTTCAGACAATTTTCTGCATGCCCTGCCAGACATACAGGGTTAGTTTGGTGTGATCAGCTGTGCGACTGGCTTTCATTTTTGCAAATTGGATTGATCTTCAGTAGCATAAATGAGGTGATGTGGCTCAGATTTAAAAAGAAAACATGAAAATAGTAGCTTAGAATTCCACAACACAATTTCATCATGAAATCTCAATGCTAGTCTATATTTTATTTATTATACTGTACCTGCAAGTAATCTTAATATTATCATATTAGATATCTGCATTGAGCAAATTAAAATATATTACCTGTTGATCCTCTGCAGTGAAGAGTCCAAACAGCTGATAAAAATAAAAAATAAAAATAATCCTGCATGTTTGTAAGAAACAAATATACCATTAAGATGTTTTTTAACATTAAACCATCACTGATTGGCTGTCAATATTTGTCCATAATTCATAATAACTCTTCCTTTTCATAATAACTCTTCCAACATTTTCATTACGTTTATATGAGTGGTTTACCATACATAACTGTGAATCATTTGGGTAATCTCATATTTAAACACTTCTCACTTTTTTCTTCCACTTTTTTGTTTCTTATTGATTGGCACACCACCACTAAGGTCTCATTGTTATGTTGGCTGCTTTGTGATCATTGCTTTTTCTCATACATAACAGTCTGCAAAAGAATGTTGGGCTTTTTTTGTCTTCATACAAAGGTGTACACAGTCTTGCTTTTTATCGCAATGTTGCTTGGTTACCTTTTGGTTATCATTGTTGTCATGAATTGGTTTTATTATTGCATTGATCTTGCCTTGTATGCTTAAATGGCTCAACAACTGTGATGGATTCTAAGCAATAGTAAACTGTAGCTGGTTTGAGAGAGTGCTCAGCAAAGACTAAAGACACAGGGCCTGGCTACACTTGTGTGCTGACAAACAGACTGTGTCCAAAAGCAAAATGTAGTGGTAATTTGTTTGAGCAGTCCCACTGGTCTCTTTATTGCAGTCGCCACTCATTTCATCCACGTATCAGCTAGTATGCAGTAGAGCTGGGTCATATAGTTAATATTCACAGCATATTTACAGTGATTTGGCTGATAAATATAAAATATCATAGTAATTTCAATGTGCCATTGTTTTTGCAAATACATTATTGTTTTGTGAGAATTAGAGCGTTATGACAAATACTTTATCTTTAAAGTTCTTTAAAGTTCAGTTAGTTTAAACTCTCTTTAGTTATTTATTTGTTTTTTTTGGGCGGGGTTTCTTGTTTTTTGAAATTCTTGTTTTCATATATTGCAAAAAACATTAATTTACTATATCTATCATGACTGGTGGCAATATACTATATTATATTACCTAAGTTTATATACATGATCATATCAAATGTAATTTATTTAAATAGTTTACATTTGCTTTTTCTAAAACGTATTAAAATTATAGGACAAATCTATAATATTTTAAAGATTTTAAATAATTTAAAAAAAATAGATTTTATGTTTTTATATTGCAGCACTGGTTCATCAGCAGCCACTTTTTCTATGTCCATTTTAACTGCTAAGATGTCTGCTTTAAATGCATCTTACAGAAACAGCCGTTTAGTCCACAGTGCTATTTATGGTCATATGATCCTGACCACTGGACCTCTTGGAAAAGCTCCCTCTAAGAATCTCTTTACGGAAAAGCCACCTAGACAAGGAGAGCTTTGCTGATGATCTGTAAGATTTGTCACACAGTGTTAAATTCCACAGAAAGCATCAACAACTCTGAAGTATATCAAGTTACAAAGCTGTTTTGTTTTGCCAGACAAACTTTTTTCTCTCTCCCACTCATTCTCTCACTTTTCCTATCACAGTCTTTCCCTCAAGACTTGCTGTCATCCTACATTTTCAGGGATAGACATGATGACAACTGTTTTGAAATATTCATGTTTCTTTTTGGTGTGACTTGCATGTTACTCTTTCCATCTTGTACAAGTAGGTTTTTGAGAAGGGAAATATTGTTAGGTCTTGCTCCAAGTTTACAGCAGGACATTGATTCAGTATGTTGGGCTAATTTGTGTGAAGAACTTGCATTTTTAACTTGAAAACATAATTACATTCCAGATTTGATTGATGGACAGTAAATAGACGTTGGCGGGGGCATTTGGATGCTAGATGCCTGTCTGAGCAAGCTTTGAAATGGTTTGACAAATTTTCTTTCCTGTGTTGACGTATTTCCAGCTGAAACAGGACATTGGAACATAACGAAGCCTTTGTTCTTGTCTTTTAATAGCCAAAAGCCTAGTTTACATCATAACCCAGTTCGCTCATGCTGGTAGACACTGTATCTACACCATCTGGTCACAAAAAGTGCCTTTCTCCACTGACAGCCATTCAAAAGTAGCCATGCATTCTGACAAAATGCATTTTTGTAAGAAAATAAAAGTGTAAAATGGTCTTTTGTTTTCCCTTGTCTGCTGGCTTTCACAGCTCAGGATATGCTAGTGAATAATCTGAGATGGATTTTGGTTCGTTTTCTTGAAAGATAAAAGATGCAAATATTACTATAACAGATCGGCCAGGCTCCACCACCACCCAATCACAACGATCTCTATCACCTGAGTACTGAGCACCTGCACCTGTCACCAATCAAGCACCTCATCAACCAGCCTGCATAAAAGCACACACCTCAGACACCCTCATTGTCCGGTCTCGTACACACGTAGAGGACTCTCTGACTTTACTACTGCTGCCATTTGAATACTTCCTGCATTACTTACCTCCTGTATTCCTCCTAGTGTCTCCAAGTGTTTCCTGTTCCTCCTAGTTCCTGGATCGCTGAGGTGTGTGCTCTTCCGTGTGCATTCCAGCTCCTGTAAAGGAAAGGACTCTGATCATTCCACTCATCATATCCTTTAACCCTCTGGGGTCTGAGGGTGTTTTGGGCCCTGGAGAAGTTTTGACACGTCCTGACATTTGTGCTTTTTTCAGTTGCTAATAAACATTTTAATGACTATGTTTAGTAGCACCATAATCAGCACAAACTGGGCTACAATAATATGTGGGCAGCATGTATGTATGTGATTGTGTTTTTGAGAAAACAACGTTTATGCGTGCTTCGTGAAAAACTAAAATTCACTGAAATAAGGCCATAAAACACAAACAGAACATTTGATCACAAGACTTTTAAGAACTGATCTTGAAGTCTAGAGTTTTTACTTCAAAATTATGTGAAAATCATCCTGCTTACTCCTTCACAGAAAACAATATATTGATTTAAATTTTCTAAGACACGTTTTGTGTAGAAAAGGAATATGCGAGGGGGTGTGAATGGTCATGGATAATGCTGTGATTCACACTTGAGAAGACAAATGCCTGCATAATGAGCTGCATAATGAGGCTTTCAGTAAGGTGTGTGACTGAGATGGAATTGCTACAAGAAATAATGAGGAGAAAGAAATGTATCTATTTTTTTGTTTGTAGTTTTTTTAGAATATATAGACTACACATTCATTGGTGGGAGTGTGTGCATCACATGGTCTTAGCTGTTGTCCAGGCTCTTGTGCGGGGCAGTAATCTCAGAGCCTGTGGAACATGTCAACGTCAGCCTCTGGTTTCCATGACCAAGTGGGCTGTTTATTTGCTTTGGCTCTCTTTGCAACAGTTTCTTTAGCACTGTTATCCTCACATCTGAAATAAAAAAGTAAGCATGCCGTTTACACAAACTACATTATTAACATAATTATGATGTTCACTGATACTAGTACAAATTTATCTAAACAAAGAACACAATTAACACATAGCAAACATATTTTACCACGAAATAACTAAATCAAATGAAAGTAACATCTGTAAAATAGTGAATGCACACTTCTGAAACAGAGTTGAAAACTGAACTAGTGCCCCCTTCCTATGGAGCTGCAGGTGAAGGCACATCAAGGTGGTGTACTCCCACACTACCTTAGTATAGTATGCATACTTCATGAGAAACAATGCCAATTCTTACATTTTAACACTATCAACCACAAATATTACCACATATTCTAGGAATAATATATTTACAATTACTATACTGTGCACTTACTCTGTGTGATTTTCCAGCGAACTCAAAACTGAACGACGTGCGTGTGCCTTTCTTGTGCAAGATGCCTGTGATGCAGCCACAGTCCTAACCCACCATTAAACATTTCAACGTCACGTCATTACTCCATAAGACACGGTATAACACATTCAAAATATTTACACCAGAGCAGATATTCATGAACAGAAGCTTAGTTACATTCATAAACACAAGCATGCTTTGTATCTATGCCTATACAATCCAAAAACTATAGTTATAAACATATATGGCTATATTCGTGAACAGATAATATCCTATCACAGTAAAGTTTTGACTAATAATTCTTACTGACATTAGGCTAGTAATATTATAACTCATATTACTTTTATATCTTATTTCTGTCTGTTATAGAACATAAAATAAACATCCTGGCATCGTGACATTTAGATGCTTGAATGAAACTTCATAATGTTTCACTTGATTTATACATTTAGTCAGGAATTATAGTTTGGATAAAGTCTAACTAGTAAAATGTGTACAAGTTATGTGAAACTAATACAAGTAGGTTAATAAAAAGACTTACTCATGTTTTTTCCTGAGTTAATCCAAAGCTTCTTGAGGTGAATTTTGTCTTATTCCTCTCAGCGCGACGCGAGCAGTAAAGCTTGAGGTCTTGCTGCTTTTGCTGTGATGTGGGCGTTTACACGCCGCTCGCTTCACGTGGATGATTATAATATCAATAGCTCTCAGCGCGTGGGCGTGGTCACATTAGAGATAATGAAGGTAGATGTGAAAGACTGGACATCGCGTTGGTTTCATATGATTACTTTATCACAGAATATTTGCTTTCGATAAGACTTGCTTAGTTTAAAAGTAGACATGTCAATCTTTCTATAGATAGACTCTCGTCCTCTTTGTTAGTATTTGCTGAGTTACCGTTCATTTTAATGACGCTGCTCTAATAAAGCTTACGCAGACCACGGCGGCAGACAGCACACCCTGTTTGTTTTCTTTATTTTATAAATACACAAAGTTTCGTTGTTATTATGTGTGTATACAAATAAAAGTAGACCCTTTACAGATTCGTTTGATGTATTGCTCTTATCTGTAAGATCAAAACTGAAAGTGTAATTTAAGTTATTTTCGGTGTTATCAGGAGAAGATGCCTCAAAACGCGTATCCACGTTAATCGACTTCAGAGGGTTAAACTGTTCTACGAACTATACACTCACCGTGTCATCACCTGGATCCTACACCCGTACGCTCTGTGACCAAATAAACTTGATTGTATATATTAACCTGTTGCGTCAGACCTCTTCCGTTCAAAAGACCGAACACCAACGGCACAGATGAGTCACCCCGATCTGTTTCAGGAGCTCGTAGACTCACTACGACGCATTCTTCTGAATCCACCGGCATCGTCACCATCACCGACACCGCCGCCCTCACCACCCATCACCTCCTCCATCCTAACCAGCACTTCTTAGCCTACCATCATCGCTAGTCCCTTGGCCCGACCGGCGCCCTACTCTGGCTCGGCGGAGGAATGCAACAGGTTACTCCTGCAGTGTAATCTCACATTTCAAATGCAACCGCAATCATATCCCACTGACACCTCCAAAATTGCTTTTATTATATCCCTGCTAACAGGACCTGCGTTGCAATGGGCGGAAACGATCTGGGCACAGGCCAGCCCTGTCATTCAAAATGTACAGAACTTTCTAGTGCATTTTCGCGCTGTGTTTGGAAGGACAGACGGAGATACCGCTGTGGGAGAACAACTCTATCATTTGCAACAGGGTACCATGTCAATTGCCGAATACCCGCTGAAGTTCAGAACTCTCGCAGCAGCAAGTGGATGGAATGAGAGATCGCTGCTGACCACCTACCGACAGGGGCTGGAGCTCGCTGCGTATGATGATTCATTTGGATTGGAAAGATTCATTCAGCTATCCATCCGTTGTTCAAACCGCATGCAGTCCTGTTTAGCAGCAACACCAGTCCCCGCCACAACCTCCCCCCTCCGCCGACCAGAGCCCGGTTACCCTCCAGAACCAGCACCAGAACCCATGATTTTAGAGAGGCAACGGTTATGTACCACTGAGTGGCAGAGAAGGCTGACCCGGGGTCTCTGTTTATACTGTGGAGCTCAGGGGCATATGTGTGACAACACCGGTATCACCGTGGTGGCGGGGGCATTCCCTCTTTTCCTCGCTTTCCTTTTGTAAATAGCTTGGAAAAGCGGCGTGCGCATTTTACTTTCACTTTGAAATAGCGGCAATTCTGCGTAAAGCAATTGTTAGTTTTTAGTTTGTTTGAATTTTTCCTCGCTTTCCGTTGCTTTTAAATAGGTTAAAGCCCGTGCGCATTTTACTTCACTTTTGAATTTGCGGTAAGGTTAGGTGGCATTGCTGATCCCACAAAGACAACGTCAAACTACTTAGCCTCAGATTAACATAGAACTTTTTATTACAAATACACCAAATAACTCGTAAAGTTTAAATGAGGTATACATCCTGGGAAATAGCCAAGTAAACGTGTATAAAAATACACCAAATAAATAAGAAATATAGAACTTTTATTAGCAAAACGAATAAGAAAGTTTTGGAGGCACGGCATACACCTTGATGTCCAATAAAATAAAATAAATGACACAAAGTTTAAATAAAACAAAAATCAGCAAACAATGTGGAACCAATTAAATAAGAAACAACTGTTTAAAAAAACTTCGAAAATCACCTTAGATAAACGGCAAAAATTCAACAGGCTTTTCAAAATCCAAAATGTTGCTAAACAGGCGCTTTTGCATCTCGTTTTGAAACTAAATCATCCGCAATCGTCTTGTCTGTCCTCACTCTCACTCTTCTTGTCAGTCAGCTCGACTCACTCTCACTGGAGAAATTAAATCTGATCTGTGATGCTGTCATTCGGCACGCTGCATTGAGCATCCGCATTCTGTTTTTAATTGTAGTGTCTGTTCTCTAACAGAACAAAATTATTTTTATTACGATAAAAAATCAAAACGATGGTGGGGGTCAGTGAAGCGGTGGGAAAGTGACGTAACCAGTGTTGCGGCTTAACACCGGTATAACCGTCAGCACCGTCTATCGCGGCAAGCCTGCCAAGGGCCCGGTATTGTCCATTATTTTATGCATGAGGTGCTCCGGGAGTTTCTCCATCGGTTCGTCATTGTATACATTGATGACATCCTCATCTACTCCCGGAGACAGGCCGAACATTGCCAGCACATTGCGGAGGTCCTCCAACTCCTGAGAGAACATCACCTATTCCTCAAGGCGGAAAAGTGCACCTTCCACCAACCCACGGTGCAATTCCTGGGGTATAACATTGATCGTACCGGTATCCAGATGGACGAGTGGAAGGTGGAAGCTATAACCTCCTGGCCAGAACCCACTACAATTAAGGAGCTCCAACGATTCCTCGGATTTGCCAACTTTTACTGTCGCTTCATTTCAGACTATAGCAAGATTATCAGCCCACTCACAAGCTTACTAAGAGGGAAACCCAATTCGGTCCTGGAAACCCCCCCCACCCCCCCGCCCCCCCCCCCCCCGTGGGGGCCTTAGAAGCTTTCTCCTCCCTCAAGAGAGCCTTCACTAGCGCCCCCCCTCCTAGTCCATCCAGTGGGGGCAGTGTTGTCCCAGCAGCAGGGGAACCCAGCCAGACTACAACCATGTGCCTTCTACTCACGGAAGCTCAGCATGACGGAAATTAATTATGACATTGGCAACAGAGAACTCCTTGCCATCAAGTTGGCCCTAGAGGAGTGGAGGCATTGGCTGGAGGGGGCAGCCCATCCATTCACCGTACTGACTGACAGTAAGAATCTCCAGTATCTACGTGAGGCTAAACATCTGAATCCCCGCCAAGCACGATGGGCATTATTCTTTACCAGGTTTAACTTTTACCATTACTTATCGCCCTGGTCCCAGAAATGTCAAGGCAGACGCCTTGTCATGTGGAAGGCCCAGAAGAACCGGAAAATATCATTCCGCCTAAGATGATCGTCAGTCCCATTGAATGGAATTTCCCTTCAGTGGCCTCCAACACGGCTCCTAACAATCCGCCGGGCTGTCCTCTAGGATGCCAGTATGTACCACGGACACAACGCACCCCACTGATTCACTCTGCTCACTTTTCTCGGGGCACTGGCCACCCAGGGGCCAACAACACCCTCTCGCTGCTACGAGATCGCTTCTGGTGGCCCAATATGGCAAGGGACGTGAGAAGGTTCATGCAAGGATGTCCAGACTGTGCCATGTCCAAAAGCCCGCGCCACTTACCATCTGGCAAACTCCTTCCTCTACCAGTGCCAAATCGCCCCAGGTCACACTTAGGAGTGGACTTTGTCACTGACCTGCCACCCTCTGAAGGTAACGCATGTATCCTGGTAATAGTTGATCGTTTCTCAAATTCATGTCGCCTTCTGCCCCTCTGAGGTCTCCCCACTGCACTGGAAACTGCTGAGCTTCTCTTCAACAAGGTTTTCCGATATTATGGCATTCCCGAAGATATCGTCTCAGACCGGAGACCTCAGTTTATCTCAAAAGTATGGAATGCTTTCTTCAAACTCCTAGGTGTGACCGTAAGCCTCTCGTCCGGATATCATCCACAGTCAAATGGTCAAACGGAGAGGAAGATTCAAGAGGTGGTGCGATTCCTGCGACCCTTCTGCCATGGCCACCAGGATTCCTGTAACCAGTTCCTGGGCTGGGCCGAGTACACCCAGAATTCCTTGCGACAGCCTTCTACTGGTCTCACTCCCTTCCCGTGCGTGCTCGGGTTCCAGCCACCACTGTTCCCCTGGTCTGGGGAGCCTTCTGATGTTCCGGCGGTGGACTACTGTTTTCGGGAAAGCGAGAGGGTCTGGGACGCTGCTCACCACCATCTCCAACGGGTAGTGCGCAGGTAGAAGACAACCGCGGACCTTCGAAGAGTGGAAACACCTACCTATCAGCCAGGACAGAAGGTATGGCTGTCAACTCGGGACATCAAACTGCGCCTGCCCTGTAGGAAGCTCAGTCCCTGATTTGTTGGCCCCTTCACCATCCTGGAACAAATAAACCCGGTGGTTACACTTTACTTGAAGGGGTGTGCGTAAGACTGACATGACGCCTTCATAATCATGACATGACACCGACATAATATGACTGACACATTTCCATAATATGAAGGGTTTTTATGCATGTTTATGACAACTGTCATTAATGTCATTCGCTCAGTTATGTCAGTTTTAATGCAAAGATGACATTGTTTGAGATGTCTTTGTTATGGCTATGGTTAGGGGTAAGGGTATGGTTTAGTCCAATAATGTCATATTTGCATTAAACTGACATAACTGAGCGAAGGACAATGAATGACAGTTTGTCATAAACATTCGAAAACCTCCTTCATATTCATGACATGTGTCATGTCATAATTATGAAGGTGTCATTTCAGTCTTATGCACACCCCTTCAAGTAAAGTGTTATCAACCCGGTCACCTACAAACTCCAACTCCCCTCACAGTACAGAATTCATCCCACGTTCCACGTATCTCTGCTAAAGCCTCACAATGAACCTGGCTCTCTCCCCACAGAGCCTGGCCAGACGGAGGAATCCCTTCTTCCCTTGATCCTGGATGAAGGCTCGGTATACAAGGTGAAGGAAATTCTGCAGTCCTGGCGCTGTGGTGGTCAGCTGGAGTACCTCGTGGACTGGGAAGGGTATGGACCCGAGGAACGCTCATGGGTACCTAGGACCGATATATTAGACCCCGCCTTAATGTCTGAGTTCCATGCTGCCCATCCTGATCAGCCGGCACCTCGGGGCAGAGGTAGACCACCACGATGTCTGGGTTTTCGGCCCTCAGGAGCAGGCCGTGGATAGGGGGGGTACTGTAACAGATCGGCCAGGCTCCACCACCACCCATTCACAATGATCTCTATCACCTGAGTACTGAGCACCTGCACCTGTCACCAATCAAGCACCTCATCAACCAGCCTGCATAAAAGCACACACCTCAGACATCCTCACTGTCCGGTCTCGTTTACATGTAGAGGACTCAATGACTTTGCGACTACTTCTGTTTGAATACTTCCTGCATTACTTACCGCATGTGTTCCTCCTAGTGTCTCCAAGTGTCTCCTGTTCCTCCTAGTTCCTGGATCGCTAAGGTGTGTGCTCTTCCGTGTGCTTTCCAGCTCCTGTAAAGGAAAGGACTCTGATCATTCCACTCATCATATCCTTTAAACTGTTCTACGAACTATACACTCACCGTGTCATCACCTGGATCCTACACCCGTACTCTCTGTGACCAAAATAAACTTTATTGATATACTAACCTGTTGCGTCAGACCTCTTCAGTTACAATTACATTACTTATCCCAGAAAAAAATTATATATATATAATTGTTTATTTTTTTTACTGTTTGCACCAATCCGCGTGAATTGTCTGGGGTTCACGGCAATTTGTCCTCTTTTAGATTACTCATTACCAGGACGCTAGAATTGACAATGACATTGAGAATCCTTCACTTCGCTAATTCATTCAAAAACCTGAATCACAAATCAAAATTTGGTGATTCTGCTGGTTGCTTTTTTTGGAGTATATTTCAAGAATAGCAAAAATATGTATAACTGCTTTAATATACCGAAAATGTACGTTACTTTTTGTTTATTGACCGGTTTGTCATCCATATCACTAGTTTGTAGCAGTTGTATAGTTTTTGATATTCTTTAATATATTTGGGCTTCGCCACAGTGTGTGTGTGTGTGGTTTTTTGTGTGAACCCCTGCTGGCAAAATGAGTTGGAATGCACACGGCTACTTACGAGCTACAGGCAAAACAAATGCAAAATTTAAGGTTTTCACAAACATTAATTTGTTAAGCCCTCGTATAGCGATCCTAATGCTCCACATAGTAATTAAACATCTAAAATTATCTTTATTTGCATGTTTTCTGAGAGGTCTACCTTTTGTTTTTAAAACTGCCCTTGTCCTCGGAAATCAAGCACTTGCTCTGACATTTGTTGGTTTTGGTTTTGAAAGAACATGCAGGATGAGGAAGATGCGACAAAGAAGACTAAGACAGTTGAGCAACTATAAGCCTGTATTAGACAAGAATGGGACAACATTCCTATTCCTAAACTTGAGCAACTTGTCTCCTCAGTCCCCAGACGTTTGCAGACTGTTATAAAAAGGAGGGGATGCCACACAGTGGTAAACATGGCCTTGTTTCAACTTTTTTGAGATGTGTTGATGCCCTGAAATTTAAAATCAACTTATTTTTCCCTTAAAATGATCCATTTTCTCAGTTTAAACATTTGATATGTCATCTATTTTGTAATCTGAATAAAAACGAAGTTTGAAACTTCCACATCATTGCATTCTTTTTTTATTCACAATTTGTACAGTGTCCCAACTTTTTTGGAATCGGGTTTGTATCTCTTTAAGAAGAAAGTATAAAATATTCAACATATTTGTAGTGATTGTGAGAATTTGTTTCTGTAAACAATACAAGAGACTGTGAGACTCGAGCGTCTGTTTTACTGTCACCATCATGGATTGATAATTATGGCGTACAGACATCATATCTGATTACTGACTTAATGTAAAACTTAATTAGAATGATGATTTGAGGTTTTTTTTTCCCATTCCAAAAATTGTAAAATTAATAAAAGTATCGTTAGAAGCAGTGTGCTTTTTGGTTTCTGTTGCTGTGTGGGTGTGTGTGTGTGTGTGTGTAATATGCCCCTTCTCATTTGCGTGGGTTCTCCTCTCAGGAAGTTCAGTAGACATTTGATTCTTATTATCTAGCTTCATCATGAGAGTGGGTGTGTCTGTTGTATATTAATAAAGGATTTAAGGAGTTATTCAGAATAGTTTGTTCTCTCTGTGATCATCTCAGACTAGGAAAGGAATCACAGGATTAAAGAGACAGTGGAAAGTGGATGTTGAGTCGCAGTCGGTGAGAAAATGAGTTTAATAGACAGGTTTTTTTTTTTTTGGAATGTTTGTTAAATGATCATGTCTTTGTCTTATTCCTCTCTGCTGAGGTCATTTGGATTCAGAGGCCATTTTTGGAATCGAAAAGTGTACAGCTTATCGCATGCTACAGTACATACTTTAAGGACCATTATTAGAGTAAATGTAATCTTTAGGCCGTAGTAAATAGGATGTGAGTGGTTATGGAAGTTGTACAATTGTCACATTTTTGTCCATTAAATGCTTTTTTTTTTGTTGTTTGTATATCTGTCCCTAACAGCCTTGAATTAATTTGTCAAATTAAACATGACATCGTTTTGGATTGGGTATGACCAAAATCTTGTTTCATGATACGAGTAATTTTATTTTATGGTAACTGAATATATCATAATATGGTTATGTTTTACAGAAAATGCTAAATAAAAAATATATTATGTATTGCTTGACCAGGTAGTAATATTTATTGTTAATCCAGTTTTATTTTTTGATCCAGTGAATTAAATACTTACAGTTGAAAGATAATTATCTATATATTGTTATTTATAAAAATTTGATGTAGAAACAAATTTCATTCAGAAATTGCTAGTAAATTAAAAAAAAAAGGTGTGGCGGGGGGGGGAATTTTAACAAAGAAATGGCAAGTAACCACATTAAATTAAAGATAAAATATTGAAGCTGAAAGACTGTAAAATGTGCTCCAGTAATCTTTGTTATCGATCTATCGATCTATCTGTGTATACACAGTGGGTATAGAAAAGAATCACCCCCTTTAAATACTCACCTTTGTGCTTTGCAGCATGAAATGAAGACGGACACCCTTTTTGTTTTATCCAGCTGTATTTACTCAGTGCAACTTATAACATCCAAGCGAAAGATACAACACCAACATGTCAGAAAAAAATAAAAAACAATCACCGAGTTGGAAAAAGGATCACCCCCTTGTGTCAGTATTTTGTTGAACCACATTTTGCTTTAATTACAGCCTTTAGTCTGTTGGAATTTGTCTCTACTAATTTTGCAATATTTGCCCACTCTTCTTTGTAGAACTGCTCAAGTTCAGTTAAATTTGATGGTGAGCTTTTGTGGACTGCAGTCTTCAAGTCATTCCATAGATTTTCAATGGGGTTAAATCTGGCTCTGACTAGGCCATGCAAGGACATTCACCTTTTTCTCCTTCAACCACTGTGTGAGGGCAGCAGATTTTTCTCAAGAATTTGATGGTATTTTGGCCCATCCATTTTTCCTTCTATCCTGACAAGTGCTCCATTCCCTGCTGCAGAGAAACACCCCGAATAACAGGATATTACCACCTCCGTGCTTTACTGGAGGAATGCTGTTATTTGGATGGTGAGCTGTGTTGGATTTCCGCCAGACATATCGTTTGGTGTTGAGGCCAAATAATTCAATCTGCCTCTGAATCTTCAAGGTGTGTTTTGGCAAAGCTCGTTGTGATCCAGGGAGGGTTACCTAATACCTTCCACTTCTTAATAATAGAATTCACTGTGCGTCTAGGCATTGATAAAGCCTTTGAAATTTTTTTTGTATCCATCTCCTTACTTGTGCCTGTCCACAACTTTATCCCGGTGATCTTTTAATAGGTGCCCATAGTTGATTGTTTGCTTCAGTTGCACTACCAAAGACTGTAAATGCTCCAGTAAAGCTCTTTTCATGCTGAGCTAATCAAAAATGACCACAGTTAAAATCCAATGGCATTTGTGGCCATCGGGAGGATTGACAGATTTTGTTTGTGTGCCTTGCACGTCCTGCTCGTTATTTAATAAAAAAAAATATATAGTTATTTTGCTTTTTTAATTATACTTTGTTTAAAAATATATTTAACATTTGGCAGTATGATTAAATAATGAGTCAAATAACAATTTTTAAGAAATTCATGTAGTTTAACTTGATTTTGGTTCATTTGTCACTTGGAAATGACAAGTGAAGTCTGTACTCTGCTTTTAAACTACACATTTTATGGAACTTAGTAGGTAATTTGAGTGTTTCATGGCACATGATATATAGCCAAAGATAGGGAAACAATGAAGTGAAGGCAGACCCAGGAGCAGCAGTCAGGCCTCTCCGTCTCCTCACTGGGGTTCATAATGACAGTGACTAATTCTCTTTCTCCCCATGTTCCCCAAATCTCCCTCTCCATTTTCCCTCGGAGATTTGAAGAGGTGAAAAATAACAGATGGATGTTGCGTAAAGACTTTAGATAGAGGAGAGGAGAGATGAGGAGAGACAAGACGAGAGGAGAACCCAGATGTTTACACGGTTCAGGAATGAAAATCGATGTGTGTTAAATTAAGTGGCGCTTTCAAGTAAAATAGAGCTTGAAACCCTTGAATAGCAATTACCTGTAAGTCTGAAGTATTTTTTGTTTCTTTTTCAGCAAATCGTCAGCGAAAAAGGTGAAAGCTGTTGCCACCTAACATTATTTATTAACATTATTTACTTGTTCGTTAAATTGACATGCTTTGTTTTAGCATTTAACATTGTGCTGTGCTAGCTGTTGATTTGAACTGAAATGAAGATAAGATTAATTGGTTCTAGGGCCACAACTCAATTATTTGAAACTTTTTTTTTTCTTTTGAATAATTAAAAAAGATTGAGGCAAACTGTTTTTTTTTTGAGCCAACACATTATTTTTTAGAGTTCTTGCAACAAAAAGCATGGGATATGGGCCTCCAGTGCTTTTAAAAATTTCATAGGACACTAAAGTGTACTTTATTCATGGAAAGTGCCAGTAAAAACCTCATTACTGCTCAGCAGTGACAGCCTTCTTTGTGGCATTATGCCAGTTGTGCTGTGGGGAAACCCTTCTCACTCGCTCATTCTCCTCCAGTCTTTCATTCTGTCTGGCTTCATTCTCTCTTTCCCATTGTTATTATTCGTCTTTCCCTTGTCTTCATCAACGATCGCATGACTCTTTAAGTCTCAGAGGAATCCCCCTCCTCTCATACATCCTCCTCCCAGTGATCATTTGGCCTTTTTGGAGGGTAGATTTATCCGTTGACTAATTGAGCTTGCCATGTTACTTCCTTAGCTGGCCCTCGACCACAACTTGTGTCTCCTAAAGAGAAAAAGAAAAAGAAAATGGTTGAGAATGAGAGAGACAGTTTGGCCTGAACTGACAGACTGATCCAAACCCAATGCCTGATGTCAGCCGTGGGCTTGGGATAGGAAGTGTTGCTCATACCGTACCTCTGAGCAAATCTAGTGGCTTCAGCCTCACACGCAGTGCACCTGCTATGTCATTCCCATGGTAACAGTGGAATGGATGGATTCTACACATCCCATCCGGCCCCTGCTGACCAGCTGTCGTGAGATTTGACGCTGGTGTTCAGGGAATGGTGCTGGCCTGTTGTTTGCCGTACAGGACAGAATGAACGCTTTTGTTGTTTAACAAAGGTTAGAGAAAGATTTAAAGTGATCCCGCTGTCTGCTCTTCCCTTAAGGAGGTACACTGAGCACTTAAGTGAGGAAAAATAAAATGCAGTTTATCTGGAAATGTCTAACATCAGATTATGAGAGAGCAATTATGTGGGGCAAACAAAACAAGTGAGTTAAACTTTCTATAGAAGTGAAAAGGACTCAAAAACTAGTTTAAGGGTTTTCTTGCCCAATCTTGTCTAGGTGGTTGATCAACTGGACTAACAGGTGGTGGAACTGCTTTTGATTTGGTAGACTATCATGGTAAAGCTAGTTAGAGGTAGTAGACCACCTGGAACCAGAAAAGGCTACCATATTCCAAAAACCAGTTGGTCTATCCACTTATATGACATTTTCCAGAAGGAAAAGCCATGCTACGAAAGAGAACAATTGTGTGAGGCAAAAAAATGAAGCTATTCCAAGCTGGTTTAGAGGGTTGATAGTCAAATTTTTTTAAATAAATAGATTTTTACTCAAAGGTATTGTAAGGGAAACAGGTCAATAATTTAGCGCAAAGGGAATCATTTAAGATTTTAAAAGGAACTCCACCAATAATATGTAAGGGAAATAGGACAGAATCGCTGTTTTACGGCTGATCACTGAGACGGCCAGCGATTCATTGAACGAGTCGTATGACATCAATTCTGCAATGGATTTTTATATCCAAAATATAGTGAAAACACTGTTAATTAGCACATGTAACAAGATCGGCAGTTTAAGACATTTACTTGTACGCACAAAACAAAAGATACTTCTCTTTCAATGTATGTAAGACTTTATTGGATAAATCAAAAATACACGTAAACTAATCTAACACATGAACTCACACACTCACACAAGTTGTTTCAGAAGAGAGAAGAGAGGAATAGTAAGAGATGAAAATGGTGAATTCCCCATTTACAGCAATATGTGCCTTTATAGATCGACAACCATCCTCATTAATTACCCTCGCACTGATTCCTCATGAGTTAAAATTTAGATTGAACTGCCCCAGTTCAGTTTAGATCTTGAGTACTTGCTTTCGTGTAGCCTGTTCCCTTTCTTCTGGTTGCTGAACGGGTTTCCCGAGGTTGCTGATGGCTGGCGGGTTCCGTCTGGGAAGTCCAGTGATTGTGCTTTGGCTGGCTACGCGTGAGCGGTAGTCTGCAGTTGAAGTGTAACCCGCATCTTCGGAGATGCGGCGTTCGCTTAACTTAGAACACAAAACTCTCAACGGAAAAGAAAAGAGCTAAAGTAAAGGAATAGATGTAAAGTTTGACGAGACTAGTTGGCGTTTCTCCTCATGGTTTTGGAGTAGCTGGCGTGTAAGCCAGAGCACGCGCAAAACTAAAGAAGCATGCTAGGAGTGACAAGCTAAAAGCCGCATGCTAAAAGCAACACAAAGTCCGTCCCGCAAAAAGGCAAAATCAAAGAACCAAAAAGCGCAGTTGATGTGTCCTGAGTATTTAAACCAGGCTGTTTAACACGCCCAAATGGTGTTTCGACCAATTGTAGCTCGGGGTGTTGCAGTGTTTCTCCTTCCCATTCATAAATCAACTGTTATCTCATCATTCACATGACCTTCGTTTTTCCCGCTCTGGTAGAGTATGATTTTTGGACATGATTTCTATCACGAGGATATGTTACATTTGACCAAGAATTGACTGGGAGTAACGTTTCAAGCATGAAAATTCAAACTTACACATACCAAGCATGAATATGACCCTTTAAGCTCTTCAATAGTTATTAACAATAAATACACAATAAATGATTAAAACATGATGTTTAAACATGTGGGTTAGATACATAATATGTAGTTATGCATAGCAATTATTAGCTGGTCACCAGTCCTTTTAGTGTCATTTAGGTGCATGGGAAGGCAGTTTCTGTGCCATTCTGTGAATGTATGAAGACAAGAGATTAAAATGTCTGTAAGGAATTTTCGTCTGTTCTCTGTCGTGAAGTTGGGGAAGTCAATTTACGAGGAGCTTGTTACTGTAGTTACTCTCGTGTGATAGTCCTGCGGTCATCTCTTTTGACCATTATTCTTGATAACTTGCCCCAATATTTTACAATCTCCTTGGACTTGTCATTGTGTTCTTTTGTGTTAATGTTGAAATCTGTTCTGTGACAGGGTCTTAGGTTTAGGTTTGCTTCAGAGAGGCTGGGGTCTGATTTATGACATCCTGTTGTCTTGGGCCTCTGTGGAATTTTTGTGACTCCTCGTGCCTCAACTCGGTTTTGACCAAATCTTATATTGTCTGATTCGGTCTGATATCCTACATGATTCACGTTGGGTATATTGTCTGAACACTGTTAGTGGCCTACAGATTTTGTTACTCCTATGCACTTCCTATAGTCGTTCTGGTCTTGTTTATTTCGTTGTTACAAGTTTATATGTGTCCCAAAAACTGAGTTACGCTCTGTTCAGATCCTAACTCCAAGTATGACTAATAGTAATACTGATGCTTACTTTAACAAACACCACTAATGAGAGATGTTTAAAAGGAAAATAATGACAGGAAATAGGAGTACAAGTAGTGTGTAGGCCAGGGGGCGTCTGAGGAGAAAGGGAGTGGTATCATCTCCAGAGTGTCATTGCAGCCGCTTTCACACGGCTTTTAGGTTGGCGTCTAGCTGCCTCATCTCTCATTATTCACTTCATTACCTCAGACTGAAATGGACAACCGAACACACGATCCAAACCCAATCATGGCTCAAACTCTCCACCCTCTCTCCTTTTCTCTTCCAACATCCTTAAGTTGTCCTAATACTGGGAGGGAGAGACAGAAAAGGGATGGTGGTTTGATTTCCTGTTCTACAGCATGGTGAACCTTTCATGAGGACGACCTGCCACCAATCATCACAGAAAATGTTTGAGATGTCTGCACAGCTGGAACTAGAAGAAAGTGTTCAGTTGGAAGGGACAAGCGTTTTTTTATTTTGGAATTAAGGGATCATCAGTCCTCATTACTTTAGCGTTTCTGCCCTCAGTTGAGTCCATGTTCTTTTTGTCTCTTTCACTTTTTCCAACTGTTCAGTCTGATATGTACTCGAACCCTGACCGAACTTTTCCCAGGGTTTAAGCAAAGTGAAATTCTTCGATTATTGTCAGTCAATATTAATTTTTGTTATTATTATTATATTATATTATTCATATTTTAATAACTATTCGTTGATTAAAAAAGTATAGAAATAATGACACTACTGTACAAAAGTGGAGTTAGGCTCACGAGCTAAATTTTAAAACAGAAGATTGTGACATTATTTACAATTGAAAATATAATTTTTTTTTCTTTTTAATACCTTTGAAAAAAGGGGATTTATTCCTGTTAGGCGGCAAATCTGATTTTTGACACCTTACTCTAGTCTTCATGTCACATATTCTGATATGTACTCACTGACCGTATTTCTTCTTATTATCAATGTTGAAACAAGTGTGCTGCTTAATATTTTTGTTTCTGGCTTTCTTTCAAGATCTTGATAATAGAAAGTTCACAAGACAGCATTTATTTGAAATGAGTTTTTGTGACATGTAAATCTTTATTGTAACTCGAATCAAGTTGCATCTTGCTAAATAAATCTTTCTGTTATATCAAAAAAAAAATAAAAATGACCTGACCCCAGCATTTGAATATATGTCCCAGTACCATGATTAATTTAATGAAATTAAATATGTGACAGTAAACAATTGAATAGACGTGACAAAATGTGGCTTTAAATTTCAGTATATTGTGTTTTATTTATATATCATCAAACATCAATCTATCACTGGCCTAAGGCAATCCATTTTACAATCAAATATGTCTGATATAGGTTTAAAAACGTAGCATTTGCATTTCAAGCTTGAAGATTTTTTCTAAGGACGCACATGCATATAATTACGGGCAACACAAATATTTCAAATCAGTAGTTTTCCAGAAACAATTTGCTTTTATACAGCAATTCACCACATTGTTGCTGGACTGCAGAGACTCTTGCTCAATCTAGACCAATTCAGAAGTGAATGATGATTGGGACGTTTAGATCAGCACAGTGATTGGCAGACTCACTTTTAACCAGATCCTTCAGAGAGCTCTGTGTTTTCACATGTGCACACACACTGCATCTGGCATCTCAGGAATTGTTTGTCTTAGTGACTTTCGATATAACGGGGAAGCCATTTTAATTGCCATTTGATGAGAGAGATATTGGTGAAACGTTCCTCTGCACCCTCCACCTGTTTCCCTTCTGACACTGCTGAGGGGAGGGGAGGGGGTGGGGTGTCTGCAGCAGTTCTGGACAGGTGGTTGCATATAGTTTGTCTCCTAATGTGTAGCATTACGTGCGGTTGATTTAACCTTCTGTACTCGCATATGTTTGTTTACAGAGCATTTTTAAACTCAGGATTCTGATTTGAGTGGATTGAGTAATTTCACTATGGTGCAAAATAATTTTTTATTGAGAGCAGATATGCACAACCTTTCACAGCTTATTTCATTAACATACACAACTACCAATTCTTCCTTGCATTACTATAAGTTTGATCACCACATATAATTATTGCTGTTACATATACATGTCATTAACTAACTGCATGATTTTTACTCTCCT